>VZTF01002832.1:540243-874487 GCA_013397755.1 Cnemophilus loriae | reverse complement strand
GTATGTGTGTGCTAGACATTTAGTTTAACAAGAAAGTGTAGTGGAAAAACATGCAAGGAGGAAAACCAGCTCAAGATAATTCACTCCAGTGCAGGGCTGTTGTAGGACAGCTCTTAAACTGGAAGAAATATGGCTTGAACCCTTGCAGAGCCAGCTGTGGGGGTTTTGTCCCCAGGATAAAAGCTCAGGAGCTGCCAAAACTGTGAGTTCTGACTGGGTTATAAAAGTCTGTATTTCCCTCCCACCCCACTCCCCTAGCAGGGTAGGTGGTTGTTGGGGAACTATCTGAAGAAACTGGAATTGCACAGGAAGGCAGAATCTGTGTAGGATGGCAGGGTCTTTTGGGAAGTCATTCTGATCAGGTGTATTTCTCCTCATTCTGAGAGCTGATAATACCAGTGTGCAAACTGCCTTTTGAAGCTGTGTAGGAATTGTGGCCCAAACTCTCAGATCCCAGGCCTGCTGTGGATTGCCAGCATTGGTTTTCCATAACAGGTTTTAGATTTAGTGCCATAGGCAAGGTACTTGCTCAGCGGGACTTCAGTTACCAAGCAATTTTTAAGAGTAGCTAGCAGACTTCTTCTAGTAAAGCAAAATGGTTAAATTCTTGGTATAGGGTTGGAGATGTAATCATAAAAAAGAAACACTAGGACAACAAAATCTGTCAACAGAGTATACTTGACATCAGTTTTTTTCTAGAGGTGTCTTTAGGTTTGTAAGCCAGAGTAAACTCCGAAGTAAAGACCTGATCTGCCAGGGTGCATCTGTGGAGTCCTCCGTTTCACAAGATCTCCCTGAGTTCTTGAGTTTCTGTGTTTGACTGCTGTATTGTCTTTCAATGCTTAAATTGCGTCTGAAGACCTTTCTTACTTCCCTGCTCTGAATGTGCAGAGCTACGTGACTTCTTGGAGCCTGTGAAATTGCCCTGCTCTACTTCAGAGAGTATATCCATGATGAGTACAAGTCTTGGATGTGACAATCTTTCCATTCCATTCAGTCTTTTTCTCAGGAAAACAATTTCATTGCTGTCATAAAAGTACACTGTTCCATTTTGCGGATACGAAACACAGAAGCTTGCTTCTTTTATAGTTATTTTTAATTCCGGAAAGCATGCTTACAACATGAATCTTTGCATAGCAACATCATGGCTTATGTTTTCTCTATATTTAAACAAAAAAAAATTAATTTAAAAGTGTATGTGCAGTTTCTGTGGAAAGCTCTATGCAGTGTATTTCAAATACTGATGCCTCAGCTGCATGACTCAGTTTCTTCCCCTTCTTAGTTTGAAGGAACGTGGTAACATAAAAATTCTTCTTGTTCATAAAGGGAAGAACAGCATTTTTACTAGATATGGAAATTTCCAAGTGGAACACGTACACAGATAAAATACCATTTGGAGATTTAAGACTTTTTATGATCCTGACTTTTTTGACGCGGAGCACATGACAACCTCACAGACTCACTTTTCCAGTGCATTGGGGTAACTCATACTGAGAGAAATCATGCAAGTAGAGAAGCACAGATTATTTATTTGAATAACCTTCTCTTCAATGCTTTCCTGAGAAGCCAGAAGACAGTACCATGTAGCGTTGGAAACTTTTTTAAACTCTAACATTCCTTGTAGTTGCAGGTAATGTCTGTTTCTGAGTTATTGTTCGTGCTCAAGCGAGTAGCCAGTTCTTTCCCTTTCTCCTTCTTTTAACAGCCTAGGGACTCTTGTTCCAGGTGACAACTGGCACTGGTTAGGGGCAGCAGCAGAGTCATGCCAGCCTTTGTAGATAGTCACTGCCTGATTATGGGTAAGACTGACTGCTTGCAGTTCCCTTTAGAAGAAAGGTTACATCATAGGGAGTGCTGAGGTGAGGCAGGGGCTGACAGGATATAGGAGATTTTTTTCTTTTCCTGCTCCAGTTTTAATTTGTTAGCACACCTGCAGGTCTGGCATTTGTTTTCTGCTTTGCTTCTCCTCCTTTCAATATGTATAAATGGCTCACTGGAGGCAAAACTACCTCTAGTTTTATTTCCAGCTGACTTAACCCCATGCTGCTGCTCCCCAGTGCCCAAATCCCTGCACCCAGAAGCACACTCCATCCTTTTCTTTCTTTCTGCTGTGTAGTTCAGGAGAGGGAATTGGTGAATGCTGGTCTTGGAAATCTCTACAGAAAATAAGAATTTAACACACATCTCATTTCAAAATTATTTATAATGTTTAAGTATAAGGGTAGATATTAAGAGGTTGTAAGAGGAACATAGTTTATTGTTCCAGAGGGACAAAGGATGAAGAACGTGACATCTGGAAAGTTTGGTAATATGAGTAAAACCGACTGGAAACAGATGGATAATGGGGAGCTCATCTCCTACTACAAATCTTCCTGTTTTAAGAAAATGCTAAATCTGTTTTTAGTACCTGGCAGTATTTTAAAGAGGACTTTCTGTATCTCAGAGGAAGTTGATGATGAGGAAATAAAACGATTCTGTTCTCTGTGGGACTAGGATTTATTCACCCAGGTGAGTAAAAAGAGTGAAGCCAAATATTTCAAGTTCAGGTATTGAACCTGCAGTCTTTGGAGAAAATTAATTGTTATAAAGATGAGAAATACAAAGAAAATATACCATTTACATGACAAAAATGAGATCTATCCTCTTGAGTTGCAAGACCCAGTTGTACAAATAATTACTCTTATAATAACTTTCAAATAATAGTTGCTTTAATAATTAGTATTAGTATCCTAGTTAGTCATGTAATTATTAGATTAAAATCCTTGTTCTTCAGAATGAGAGCTGAAAATTGATACTAATGGCACCAGTGTAAATGTCAAATTAATAATAACTTGTTGAGGATCATTTTTAATCATATGATGTGGTATCTGGAAGTTACAGCTGGAAGGTGAGGTGATAGCAACAGCTAAATTATCCTTTCGCCTACCATAGAAGATGCATTCTTACCCAGAAATATTAATTGATGTAGTTAAAAAAAAAATAAGCCTTTGATTTATTTGCTTGATATATAGTGTGCTTAATGCCTTGATATGTTCTAAAATGTATTATGAATATTTTAGCTGAAGTACACAACTTAAATTTCACTTTGTGGCATTCACAAATGAAGGCGTGGCAAAATCAAGGTTTTAAAGAAGTTATGTACGTATTTGCGTTTATTTAGATGCATGTGAGGCAGTGTATTTGCACAGTGGAAGGAAACAAAATGAAAGTTAATTTGTGAAGTGTGAGGAATTCTTGAAAATGAAATACAGTAATTTTGTGTTTGTGGGACTGAAATTTTCTGTATGTACATACTTGAGAAGTGGCCAAACCCAAACAAATTGTTCTCAAACGCTGAACGCTTCAGCCTGCCAGTCATGTGTTTTTGGCTGTTGTAAACCACCTTCTTCAGTCCTAAGTTTACTGCTTAATATTTATTAATAACTGTCTAACGTCACTGCCATTGTCATTTCTTCAGTTCTGTTTCTTAAAAAAGCACTTTGTCAGCATGGTGTGCCTGCTGTAGCTCTGCTGCCTGTTTTTTTTTGTGGTGGAGTTTCACAAGTGTAATGAAAGATTGCAGGCTTAGATGGATGGGGTTTATATATCTGTACAGTGAGGTAACGCTGTAACTGGAAAGTGCTCAGTAAATCAAACTGTATATATTGAATTATTCTGCAAAGGACAAAATTATGGGAAATACTCTTACAGGCAAGCAGGTCTCTTCTGAAAAATGAAATCTAAGAAGACACCAGATGCTTGCTTTTATTGAATCCATAAAATCCCCTTATGAAATCCGGTTTTATAATTGCTGGTTGTACAGAAGAAATCTGGAAAACACCCATATGTTTTAAGATTGTAAATACCTTCCTAGTGATGAGGGCATTTAAGATAAGCAGAGGTGAGCTGATCTAGCAAGTTTCTTTTTTCCCTTCTCCACCTGATGTATTTTGAAAACAGTAATACTTAACTAAGCTCTAGAGCCCAGAGACATTCTCAGCTTTGCATCAGGAGTAGCTACAGTAGCTTGGGGTGCTTCAGGGAAATGTGGGGCTGTGGCTGCAGAAGCTGGGGACAGAGCCCTGGCTTGTGTGGAGGCTGGCTGCAGAAGGCCAGGGCTGTTTTGCACCCACTGCTAGGTCAAATGGGATTGGGGTGACAAGAGTTGGTGATTTTCTTGCTTTCTCGGAATTGTGTTTTGATGAAGACCGTTGATTAGGGTTTGAGGTTTTGATCTTCTAGGAAAAAAAATTATGATTCCAAAGCACTAGTAATTAGTGCAAGTGTTCAATTTGCTCATCCCATCCTTTCTTTCCTGTCAATAATGGGAATTGAAAGCTGTATACCTAATTCCCAGGCTGTTATTTTCTGTGTTTCGTCTTGCACAAATAGGTCGAGCACTAGCCCGTGACAGAGTGGTAGTCTTGAGGAAGATAATTATGGGACTTGTTGGATAAGGAATTATAAATTAGTGCTGTCTTACACATGTCCTGCTAGGTAGGACCCTTGTGCAGAAAAGCTGGAGTAACTGTTGTGACTTACAGAGCACACCAGGCCTCACTGTCAGCAGCACCGAGAGTCTTCCAGAAACGAACAGCCCTCAGTTTTAACTCTGCCCTTCAGCTGCAGCTGTAGCAACCCCATGGCCAGTAGCTGCTCTAGTGGGCAGTGACTGAGCCATGACAGACAAAAATAACAAGGAACTTTATTCCCCAGCTGAAAGTATACGTCACACTTCTTCACAGAGTATACAGTATTGGTGTGGCTCTTTTCTAGGTTCCTGTTTTAACCTCAAGTGTTGAAATGTTATTGTAGGCTGACAGCTCATTTTGGGCGAGACATTCCTTTGAACTTTCAAGGTGGGTACCCTGTTCCTGCAAAAGTAGGTGCTTGCTGAACCGGGGCCTTGGTTTCTTTCTTCTCAGTAGCATGGAGAGTTCATGAGTTGGTTTGCGTTGGCACCTTTTCATTAGAAGTGTTGTAAGGTTGTAAACAACAGGTGCATGCTGTCATACTTTCCTTCAGCAAAAAGAAAAATTTACATTTGACAATGAATACATTCTGGTAATGTTTTTGTTTTGATTGGTGTTTCTTTCTAATTTACTGTCATTTTCCCAGTTTTAAGCATCAGCCTACTTCTGATATTCATATATGTCAATTGAGTGTTATTTTTCTTATGCAAATTTTGTAGATGCCTTATGCTTTAAGAAAAAGGAGTCCTCAATTTATAAAATCTTTGCATGCTGAATAAGGTGCATTGGTAGAGATGTCTGAATCCACTCTGATTCCATATAAATGTCTTCATTTTTTTTACCATGTGCCTTTCTCTTAAAAAGTATGTCTTATCTTTGGATGCTTTAAGTGACTGATGTTTGAGAAGAGACGTGTTTGGAATGCTTGAATAATTCACATCATCTGCACTGACTTCAGCTCTTGCCCTTCAAACTTTCACTATGACTCAGGAGTTCCTCTTGCACTGACAGAGAGGAAAAAACAAGCAGTGAATGCTTGCAATGGACTCACCGGTGTCCTCTAGCAGTAACATGGTTCTGTGTAAAATTATCAACCCACTGGTACTGGAATAGAAAGAGGAAGGGAAATCTTGAGCCTACCATGAGCAAATATGATGTTTAAAGCTAAGCTGCTTTTGGTGTTCCTCCTGTAAACCAACAGAATGTGACTCTTGCCAGCAAGAAAAATGTTGAAGCCCAGCTCTTTCACCAGTTTTACCATCAAAATGGAAGTATTATTAATGCAGAGAGTTGATTCCCATCTCCAGTCTAGAGGGTCACTAAGATCATTGAATCATAGAATAGTTTAGTTTGGAAGGAACATGATAGACCATCGAGTTCCACCCCCCCTCCCATAGACAGGGACGCCTTCCACTAGACCAGGTTGCTCAGAGCCCCATCCAGCCTGGCCTTGGACACCTCTGGGGTGGGGCATCCACAGCTTCTCTGGGCGGCCTTTTCCAGTGATTGGTATCGAAGAAGAAAAAGGAATGGACTGAGAAAACAGACCTGTGTTTGGGACAGGATCCTATGCTGTGTCGGGATTACATTGTCCATGAATAGTTTTTTTTGGCAGAGGAGAAGTAGGACAAAAGACCTGAATGCCAAGTGTTAACAAAAAGATCGGTCCCTTGTGCAGAACAGGAGCTATGTGAGAACACTTAGTCCTTGTGTAAAGATTGCCCCATAGTGCTGGAAGGTCAGGGAGACCTTGGAGTTATCTGCTGCTTCGTAAACTGAGGAATGACGTTTCCTCACCCTGGAACTGGAGAAACAACGTTTCGACATTTCCATTCCCTCTTCATCCCCTAGATGTCATCAATATAAACTGGATTAAGTGAGGAACAACCAGAAAATTAGGTTTAGTGGTGAAGAGGTGTCTTACTGAATACACAGTTTGATGTTTTACTTTGCGGAAGATACTTGGGGAATCCTCTGATCTTGCCGTATGTCTGGATGTTGGAAGGTTAAAACAGTTAGGGTAAGTGTCCAAAACATAAAACATGTACTGGCCTTTGTTCTGTTGCCTGTACTTTGCTGCTTGCCACCTTTGGCAGATATCTGTACTAATCCATTAGCTGTCTGTGTTGGTGAGTGAGATGTTAATGCAAGTCTGAAGAAAAATTGCCAAGGAAAGGAAAACATTGGAAGAACTCTAAAAATATGTCAAAACCAGTTAGGGTGGTTTTGGGGTTTTATAGAAAAACTGTGGAATGTTTTTAAAAATAAATAATGGAAAACTATGTAAACCAAAATTCTTTCTCAGTATATAATATGGTCATTTTGCTTTGTATTTAAGTTCCAGCTTGACACTATAGTAGCTATGTATTATCTTTTGAAACTCCTCTTTTCATGTTTTTATACAATCTTTTTATATGAGGTGCTACAGTGATTTTGTAGATTTTTGCATCATCTGAAACAGGATGGTCACAGGAGCATTGCTGTTTAGTTTGGGGTATTTTGGTTTGTCTTTTTTTTTTTTTTTTTTCCCTTGGTTGCATAGATGGCTTGCTTTTTAGTATTGGGCAAAGCCATTGCAAAGAATATACATGAGGTTTAAATTCATGCTTCATGGACAGCCTTAGTTCTAGTATTTACTAATTTGAGAACTTAGAGCATTTTTAACACTAATGTTCCTTTCATGAGCTTCTCAAGTTGAATTTTGTTTTAATTTTAAACTAAAACCTTGGAACTTGCTTGCCAGGTTCCATTAATTGCACCTCTTGAAATAAGTAGAGAAGATGATGTTTTCCAGAACACAGACTTTGAATTGGTGCTTACAGACTTCATTATGAACACCTCCGATTGATGCTTTCACATCCAAAAATTAAGAGACCATAGCTGAGCAAAATCAGAGCCTTCTTTATAATGGCAAATAGCCTTTTATTTATGTGCTTTTTAAATTGCCAATAGCAAATTAATACAATTGACTATTTGTTTCAAATAAATATATACTGCATATAGCACTTACTATGCACATTTAACGGAAAGAAGGAGATTAATGGGCTCTGTAGATAAAAGTTGCAAGATTCTCTTGAAGTATTTTATCTATTTGACTTGAATTCCTGCCTGTTTTGAATGTTCACCTCTTCTCAGGCTTTTCCCACTGCATTCCCAGTAACTTAAATTTATGGAATTGTTTGGTTTGTTACGTTTTTGGTTTTTCGTTTGTTTTTTTGTTGCTGCTTCTGTTGGGGTTTTTTGTTTGTTTGTTTGATTTGTTCTGTTTTTGTTCCCTAAGAGCAGTTTAGATACAGGTACATCATGGCATGCACGGTTTGTGGGCTCTTTCCATCCTTGGAAAGCAGTTTCTGTTCCAAAAGCAAAAAAGCAAATAGGTGTTTTGTCGTTTGCTTGAAAACATATTTTAGTATTAAACAAACAGGGCTGCCCTTGAAGCCTGTGCCATTCCAGTGATCCCCTACAGAAAGTGGAGCCAATTGACAACTGTGACTGTGCTTTTGTGATTCTTCCTTTGAATGAGCTTGAAGAGGGGGCTCATGATTCTGTTTTAACCATTCATTATGGCTGAATGCTAATGTTTCATGGCCCAAATTGTGCAGCTTGCAGATAGCTTTTCCTGACGAGATACACTTTGCATGGAACCCAGTCTTAATAAGGATAAAAAAAATGTTATTGTTATAATTGGACTCAGCAGTTTTTTTGGGAAAAATAAACGCTTTGTGTTGTAGGTTTCCCAAGTTTACCCACAGGCTAAGTCTTGTATATATAATTATGTTTTAGGAGACATTTTAAGTGCTAGTTGAACCTTTAACCTGCGTTTCCTCTGGAATAATTACAGGATGTGAAAATGGCCAAATGAAACGCTTACTCATAGAGATTAATAGAATTAGTTAAGCTACTGTTACCTTATGCTTGATTTATATTGTATGTGTAGGTTGAGACAGGCTGTAATGGCATGTGGGTGTTTTCCTATCTTTTTATACTTGCTAAAGTTTTGCCTTATGTTTATTGCTTGCTATGTTATGTGAACTGCTTAAAAAGGCATTTTAGACCACTGGCAGGTAGTTGAATTTCAAAGGCTGGCTCTATTTAAAACAAAACAGTAGTGTTTGAACTTCTATAATTTTTTTTTTCCTGAAAATAACAGTAATAGAATTGATTCCATCACCTTCCAAGGAAACAAGTTGAAAAAGAAACCTCTGTGGATTAGTAGTCCAGACATCAAATATATTTTGCAGACATATGAAGCCAAGCCTGAGTCAGCTACAATGGAAGTGGGGAAAGCTAAGAAAAATCATTTGTCTGTCTGCGTTGCCAGAATTGCTGTAAAAGGTAAAAATAAAAAGTCTGCAAATGTGAGGAGTGGTATAGCAAAAGCAGAGCATTTAATCTTGTTTAGAGATTCAAGACTGGTGATAATTCTAATATATTTTCAAGTAAAACATTCAGTCAAAAGTGATTTGCCTTTTAAAATTTGATCTGGTGGGTTTCTTTAAAAAGAGAGTGATGCATTGGCTTTGAGGCAACTTGAATTTCAGTCTTTGAGGAAAGTGTTGAACCAGTTAAGTTACCATCTTAAGTTTCGGAAGCTAAGTCTTTAACAGAAAACTTAAATTTAGAATTAAAGAAAAGCTTGAAATCAGCTTGTCTTATTAGATAATACTGTAGGAGTTACCAGGCGGGTTTATACCAGACTTCACTGGTGTCGAAGGACTTTCTGTTGGGCTGCTTTCAATTAACGCTTTGCAGCCCCGCCCCCCCCCCGCCCCCTGCAGCCTCTACAAGTTAAAGCATTTGGGGTTTTCACCCAGGTGGGGAGCAATTTGCAAAGGTGCTACCAGGGAGCAGGAACTCACCAGGGCTCATTTAAAAAATCTCAGCAGGTGCCAGCTTAATGTATTTGTTATCGGTTTTTTAGTTGTTCAACAGAATCCTATTTTAAGGCAGATGGTGATACTCACCTTCTGTGAAGATCCTGGGAGGGCTTTCAGGCAGTGAACTGAAACCTTTAAAAATCTGAGCCACAAGTGGAGGAAACCTTTCTCATGGAAATTTTTTTAGTCAGCAATTTCATTTTGAATCAAAGAGCATTTCGGTGAACCCATTTTACCGCTCTTGTAAGGTATCTTTAGCCAGCTATTTCACTGCCTTGAATCCTGTTTTAATTTGGTTTAGAGTTAATGTTTGTTTCAGTGGTTACAGCAGGCAGTGAAAATGAGATTTATTTTTTTTAAGGTCAGTGAAGGATAAATGCAAAGGAGATTAAAAATCAATTATTAAATCAAGATTTCCTTTATTTGCATTCTATTTATGTTTACCTCTCTTTGATGACTTCCCTTTAAAGTATTATACTAATGTAGGAAATTAAAGGTTTTCCTTATATACATTTCTGTATCATCTTGGGTTACAGGATTTCTCATTTCTTTCCTGAAAAACATGCTCGGTAAGTCCACTTAGCATGTATGAAACATGAGCATCCTCTCTACATACAGACAAGTTATTTCTTTATAATGATGATCCTGTTATTAATTATACCAAATTTCTTTCAAGGAAGAAATCTATTTTGCTCCTTGTGTGGAATGGATATAAAGTGCAGGAATTACAGTATTTCACTGGAGATGCAAGCAGAAATCCTGGAAGAGGGTTGCTGAGCGTGGAATCTGAATGCAAATGTTCTGTGCTAAGTGTGGGTTATTTTGCCGAAGGGTGTCTGTACATGCATCAGGAGATCCTGTGATGGCGTGAAGAGAGTTTATGGGCACAGCTGTGTGTGTTGAGGTGTGGCCCTTCAGCTGAAAAATGATATGCTAGAATATCTTTGCTTTTATCTTTGTGTCATAATGTCTTCTGTTACTGAAGTAATTTTTAAGGGACTTTGAGAAACACAGAGGCCATGGTTGGTGGGAAATCAACTTAGTAAATCATTAACATCAACAAACGAAATAGTAAGAGAAGGGAGAGACTGGAGTATTGAACTATTGACTGTTCTGTGTGTTTAACAAAGGACATTAGAATATCATGTTTAAAATAGTTGACTAAAACTTCAGAGGCATGACGTTCGCATAGGCTTTACTGCAAATACACTATTTATATCGAAATGATGAGAAGGGACACACAAATCCTTTTTGTGTGTGTGCACAGTTATCAAATGCTGGTCAGAAAGCTTCCAGCATTTGTTGGAACGTCAGTGCCTTCTGAAATGTTTTTATACTTCTACCATATTTTCTAAGATGATGGAATGATTAAGTATTAGCCAGTTGTCGTGCTTTTGGGAATCATGATTTTCTGGAAAATATCCCTCTGCTGTCGAAGAAATGAAGTTCTGTTCTGGAGAATTCATCTGGAAAAAGCGTTTCTTCGGGTGCGATGGGGACCATCTGTGGAATTCCAACTACGCGGAAAACCTGGAGGGAAATGGGCAAAAATGCACCAGGATGCAGGCAGTTCTGAGGAGGTCACTGTGGTAACCTTGCTTAGAGGAAAGGTCTGCATACGTGGGCTGACCTTCTGACCCTTAATAATTCAAGAGTAATGTTATACATTCTTCATGCCTATGCAACATTTCTGTGGCAGAAGGCTTCTAATCATTCGCAATCTTCATATAATTTTCAAATGCATCTTTACACACAGGCAACATATACACACAGAAATCCTGTGATTGTTATTTAGTATGCTGCCCTATGTAGTTTAAAATCATTCAACTCCAAAGTAAACAAAAGCAAAAGGAAACATCCTCCAAGATTCAAATCGCTTTTCTACTGCAGTGAATTAGTAACTTGCTTTGTGCTGTAGTGAGGTGCATTTTTCTGTTTGAACCATTTGGTTCACAAATGACTTTGTACTCCAGTCTTTTACTGTTGTTGTGAGATTTCGTCAAGCAAGCAGTGTTTGTTTTCACGTGTGTGTGTGCGTGTGTGTGTTTGTTTGGTTTTGGGCCATCTAGTTTGAAATTCCATTATATGCCTTATTCCAAGTTGCAATGGAAAGCCCTCCCCCTTTTTCTCTCCTTCCTTCAGAGAAATGAATTCTGTTCATAAATGGAGAGAATCTGGCTGTCATTTCTCTTGCAGCTTGTGTAGCGATGTGGTTGTGCCCTTTCACAAAGGAGGTCTCTGTCATGTTCCTCTCCCTCCGTCCCCCCAGTTCACCACGTTTTATTTACTGTATGTGGCAGTCTTCTTAGTGGGAAATGCAGAGATGTGTATGAAGGCTGAAAATAGGAGAGAAAGGTTCATGTTCCTCGTTTGAAAGTAACGGCACATCATGTTGTAAATAAGGGAGGATTTAGAATTTACTCTGATTTTCATGCTGATGTTTTGGCTTTCTTGTTTTTCACTGCATCAGCCTGTAATGAACTGTAATTCTCACTTCTTTGGGTGTTTCTCACTATCTGTTTACGTTGTTAGCCTTGTTTAAAAAGGGAAAATAAACACGGAAGTTTTGTAACTCTTTTTGGTAGACTTGTCCCATTATAGTTATTACTTTCGCATTGGAGCAATCATATGCATGGATAAATTTAACATATTTCACTGTTTTCATAATCTTATTGCTTCAATGGAAGGTTTCAGATTTACAGAGAACACACCCAGAATTGAATGCTGAATTGGATAAATATTTTTCTGTTTTAATAGGCATTCCATGGTTGTGGCCTACTGTATCAACACTGATTTAGAGATTAACCTGAGAAGATGGGTTCATTAGGATGCCATGTCTCTGTTTCACATGGATGACACATTATGGTGCAGAGTGTGTGTTCAGTAAGGAGAAGGAGATTGGGTTTACAGTTTTGGACCACTGTCATGGGGATCCTGCTTGCACAGCTATGGGAGGTGGAGAACGTGTGGCCCTTGGTGTCTCTGGGAGGCCCACCTGCAAGCTGCTTGTCCTTAGCCAGGTGCATGAATTGAGCAATCACTCTTGCATAAGCACGCACTGCAGGAGAGTGCAGCTGACTGATGGTCCTTGGACCTGCTGTTCCTCGGCGTCTTTCTTCAGATCTTGTTTTGTGTACTTTGGCTTTTTTAGTCCCCTCTGGGGACATTTTTGAGTTGACATCCAGTTTGTCAAATGCCCCTCAAATATACATATGTGCTTTTGTCATCAGCATCCTATAGTTTTGTGTTCTGTCTTCTGCAGCATGCTTCAGGTAGGTATCAGTATAAATTTCAGGGAGCACATCCCGCTCTCCTTTACAGCCTGTAGCCTAGGGCTCCTTTCATCTCTGATGGTAGTCCCCATCAGCTCCATGTGGAAAATGCAGCCACATAGGCCCAGCATTTTACCAATAGTGCAAGCCAGTTCGCGTGTAGAGAACAGAATAGGTCTTTGGATGCAGTCTAGGCCTGGGGGTGGAACTGAATTTTCCAGTTGCTAAGTATAGGTGGAAGGCACAGTTATATTCTTAATCTTAGTCCTTTGAAATGTATTTTCTGACTCTCCCTTTAAACTTATGTGCCTCAAAATAATAGTGGTAGTTACTTTAAAGCACATACATAGATGACTCATAATGTCAACACACATGATTTTTGTAGTGCCTTTTCTCCTCTACTTTGGAGTTAAAAACAACACTAGAATGTCTCAAGTATTAATTTCATGACTGGCTAGGATACAGTATTCTAATATTGACAAGTCCGATAAGTCTCAATAGAGCCATGTAAACTTAAGGGATATTTATACTGTCACATTTTGTTTGTACTCAGACTTTGTTCAACATCTTGAAAAGTCGACTTTGATTTAAGCGATTACATATGTTTAATTGCTAGGTTTCTTTTCCATGGAGTAACTGGTAACGAGTACAATGTTACTGCATTTCTGCTGATACAGAGGCATTAAGGTCCTCTGAAATTGAGCGGATTATTGATTATGTATTGAAGCTGCTTATCAGACTTCTAAATATCAAAGATTTTTGCATTTGAAAAACAAAGAAAAGCAAAAACCCTGAACAAACCAGTAACCCTCCCCAAAACCTCAAAAGCCCCAAACCCAGACTCTATTACAATATCAAGCAACGTTGGTCCTTGTCTTGGTTGTTTATGATTGTGCTATAGCCCATTAATCCTGGGATAACTCTGACCTAGTTGCAGGAATTATGAATTAAACTTTACTCCTTGAGCATCTGATTTGTGGTTCTTGTGTGCCATGGAAACAGTGGCAGCAAATACAGAAGCCGAATTCCCCATGTTCCTTATCTTTGCAGTGCCTTTGCCGGGACTTTTCCAACTGTAGGAGCAGAGCTTACTCTTTTCGTACTAAGGAAATATTTGAAAATATTATTTCAAAAGTCAGCCTTGAGTGTCTTTTCTGGTAGATTTCGGTTGAAAACACATGGATCATGTTTCAAACTCTCTGTTTGGGAAGGTGCTTGTCATTCTAATAGTGAGCAAAGAAGGCTCGGTGTGTGACTGCCTGAATAGCATGGAGCCATAGGGAGAGAGAGGATGTTATGGGGGAGGATGTGGGAAAGCATGAGCAAGACAAGGGCTTCCTTGCATAGGAGATCACCTGTGGTGTTTTTAGTGCCTGCATCTCGGAGAATCTCTCAGATGGCACTAATTTGCAGCACAATAAGTACAGAAAATAGGAAGTAATGAGAAATGCATCAAAATAGACGAGCATTCGGTGAGTAGCGAAACTGTGTTCTGTAAGCATGTTGTAAGAAAGGGTCTTGTGTTTTTCCTGACAACTTAAACACTGATAGCCACAAAAATGCTAGAAAACCTATGGAGAAGAGTTTAGCCATATCTGTGAATTAAGGTGGCAGATTGTCAGCATCTTATTGCTATGTGCTGCAGTTTCCTTTAGTGTTTGACTGTGGGGGGTGGAATATAAGACTTCACAGCTGACACTGATTATAGTGGTCACTGTTTACACCTTCCTGCTAGAATCATGTCCTTCTGAGATTCAGTTCTCCACAGATGAAGGTTCATGTCAATTCAATGGTTTGCTGAATCTTCTGGGTTTTGAGTTTTTTTGAGAGCCTCTGCTTGTCTCACTGATATACCACTAGAAAACTGTCAGCTTCAAATTGTGCTCCAGTCTTAGTAAATGTGGTATCTTATGTGATCCTGTCATATGAAATCATGTAGTCTATTAGGAGGGGAGGAATTGATTTATATTCAGATTAAGTTTTTTTTTTTTGTCTACTTGTAATTACATTGATGTGCCTACTCACCATCTTGTCTGTACTGCAGTTCTAATTTTCCCTGATAAAACTGGTAGGTACAGACAACTGCATATGCATTGCATTGATTTCTATCATAATGCTGGGTAATTTGAAGCCACTGTTGAAAACTGATGTCCAGAAGAATTATCTGGGTTTCTGCAATCAAATATTTCTATATGTTATATTCACACACGGTACAAAAAAATACACATGGAGTTTTCTGTGCATGTTATTTATTTTTTCTTTTGTGTCTCCTGGAGGCTGCATCAAGTGAAATCTTTTATTCCTCGTGCTGTAACACTTTTCTGTAATCTATCTCCCTTTGAAACTTTCTGATGGCACCTATTAATTTTCTCCATAGGTTTTAAATACTATTGATGCTGAGTAATGTATTTAATTAGCCCCAAACTTTCTGTGTAATCATTCCAATCTGTGCTTCTCTCTCAGCTTTTGCCTGTAAGGCTGACAAATGGCAGGAGGGGGAAAGGGCACTTTCCTGTCAGTGGCTGTGGAGCCTTTGGTCCTTGGGTTGTCAGAGCAGTTGCTCCTTCTGAAAGAGCTGTGAAAGAACAATGAAAATACTATTTAGCGTCATTTAAGAAGTCAAAACCAAATACAGGTTGTAGCAAAAAGCTTCCCTATCTTATGAAACAGGACATTTTTATGGTTCCTTTAGTGTTTCCCATCTTTTTATTGTAATAATATCAACTTATTTGTGAAATCCTGGATTGTGTCGGTCAGAGCTTAGTTCAGCTTTCTGTCTCTATTCTTGCAGGGTTTAAGAGGAAAGGTAAATTAGCTCAAAATTAGACAAGTGTTTTCTATGCAGTTTAGACTAAATGCTAACTGAATCCTTTTGACATTTTTATGACATGTATGTCAAATTACAGCTATATTGGTCTGGTAAAGGACACTGTAAACTGTACTGCTAAATTTTTTAGGCTTTTTTTTTTTTAACTCATTCTCATTTTTTCTGTCTTTCTGAGAATAAAATGAAGGAAGGTCCTTATATTTTTAACCCAGCCCATAGAGGTAACATATGGTCAAATGCCAGCTGAACCCTTTGCTAGGCAACTCCTCTAGATCACAATTAGAAAAAATTAAGTCAGTTAAGCAGAAGAGTGAGAAGCATTCTCAAATAGGACAACATGCCTTTTGGAAGCTGGGAGCTTAGATGCAGTATTATGGATAAAGCAGGATGAGAGATCAGTCTTGTCAGTCTATAGTGAAATATATCACCATTTGTGTATTTAACATTAGCTTAGCATGGGAAAATTCTGCTTTTAAGGACTCCTTTAAAAATAAGACAGTTAAATCATATGCTTGAAGGCTGTGAATGGAAATTGTTTCAAGCAGGAGAGGCTGTGCTGTGATTATTGGGGGCACTCATTGTGGTGTTTACCTACTTGAAACCAATCCCTGGTGTCTGCAGGATGGAGTTTGGAAAAAGAGTAAAAAGGGCTAGGAAAATGGTTTCCAGAGATTTTAGAAAACAGGAAAATCATGTGAAAATATCCCTATGGTGTTTTTGCCTGTTGCTGAGCGTGGCAAAGTTGAGGAGGATATTATTGTCCCTTTGCGGGAGCTGAAGGGAAGAAGCTGACATTCTTTACTGCCAACCATCCTGTTTAAACTCCTCCAGAAAATGATTGTGGCAGTGTAACTGCTTGCATAAATTGTAAGCTCCCAATAAGGTCCTCATCCCTCTTTTAACTGTATAGGAGGACACAGTCAAACAAGTGTGAATGACTTCAGATTGGACATGAGGAAAAGGCTCTTCATTGACAGGGTTGTCAGTCCCTGGCACAGGCTGGATGCAAAGAGAATGCTGTGGCAGCTCCAGAGCTGTGTGAATGCTCAGAAGAGGCCAGGAGAGTTTGCTCAGGAGAGTTTACTAACTTGGGAAGGTTTCTGATGCTGGTGAAAGTTGCTGTGTTAAATGTGTGCTGTTGAAATAATTTGGTGATGAAATACCGATACAGAGTGGATTGAAAATAAATTGTTAAACTAAACCTTTTCTACCTGTAAGTCTGTGTAAACACCAGACAAGCCTCTAGGATGTATAAACACAATTTAACCCAGTATTTCAGAACAGCTATGACCTTATGTGCACAAATTAATGCATGTGAAAAAGCAGAATCCTTAATATTTGTGCCCTTTTGAAAACATTCAGCAATGAAAAAGGAAGCTTTCAAAATCTCTCCAGTGAATATTAGGGAGTAAAGGCAGTAATTTTTCTGAGTTTTAATATGTGTTGTATATTGCAGGTACACGTGAGCTTCCAAGATATCAAAGTTAGAGGTGTTTTTGGGGTCACAGACTCCCCATTAGCAGCTGGTCTCTGTTAATTAGAAGCAAAGCCAAATGATCACAGCTCACTTCAGTAGTTTTTTTACTACATGACTGTTCACAGAACACAAACAAAATTAATGGAGATTTTCTTTTATCTTGGAAAAAGGGAAATGGAAATGTATACTGAGAATTAACGATGTCATTATGAGCTAGTTGAATATTTAAAATGTAAGATCTGATTAGTGCCTCTTAATTACCTGGGTATTTTCTTTAATAACAAACAGCATTAATTTTTCCTTTCAAACATCGGGTTATTAAAACTGTAGAATGACAAACCTGCTGTAAGAACAAGGACAGTTACTTGAATCAGCTCATTATCAGCAAGCCAGCTGTATTTATGCCCTTGTAACATTTCTAGGTGTTCTTGCACTGTGAAGGAAATTGTAAGTATTTGGCCACTGTTTGGGAGAGGAATGAGCTCAAACTGTTCTGTAACTCTTGAATTGGTGTTGATATATGTAAAACTACTTCAGATAAGATAAGCAGTGACATTTATGGTTGGACTCGATGATCTTGAAGGTCTTTTACCAACCTAAATGATTTTGTGATTGTAAAGATTTTGGGAATCTGTCTAAATGAATAATTTCTGCTTCACATTCTAGTGTAATAATGGAGTAGTTAATTAAAGAGCAAATACAATGAGGCTCTGGTCCTCCTTTTCCCCTTCCCTCTCTGCTCTTGTGCCTTTTGTTCAACACATGAAATTTCTCTTCCTTGCAACACAAGCTTTAATACGCTTGTTCTCCAGCATCATCATCCTTCTGCAGCTGTTGTTCTATCTTCTTTTTCTCGTTTTCTTCTAGCCTCTATGCTTAATTTTCCAGCCTTGTCTTCAGTCCTCTGCAGCTGACTGAAGCTGCGCTTGCTGAGGACTTCAGTAATGCTTTTATGGTTATACTGCGGAATAAATGAATCTCAATTTCTCTGCTGCTTATGAGACTGTTGCTCTTACCCTAAGACTTCTAACTTCTGTTGCCATAAAAATCCCGTCTTACTTCCATGGAAGGGCTTGAGTTTGTGCATTTGTTACAACAAGGAGGAGTGATGATCCTTATTTTAGAAGATATGTAAATTATTAGGGGATCCAAAATTATTTTTAGTCATGTGTATCATGTAATCTCATTCTTCTGGGGCCTCTGTTAAGATGAAAAGGAAAACTGCGGTCGAAGATTGTATAGTGGCTTGCAATATTGCCATTTTATTTTGGAACTGGACCTAATATATAAAAGTGTAATTTTCCTCGTAAACCAGTATTGTTGAATATTTTGCTATCAGTGGGCTGCAGTTCATAAGAGCGTTTGCATGTTACTTCTTTAAATAAGGTAGTAAATATGTAACTACTTATGTGCCATCAGTGGGCGTTTTCCCATGTGGCATCGTATTTTTGCTTGAATATCATACAAGAATTGGAAAATCTGTATTATTTTGTAATGATTTAAACCTTTTTTCAGAATATCACTAATCAGTAAAATGTTCTTTGCCCGCAGGGTGGAGTTCATTTCTTTTGTTCCTGAGAGCTGAATAGGAGAAAGGGACATTTCAGCTTTTCTTGATAAAGGTAAGACAGCATCTGTTGATAAGGATAAGACACTGTTCATTATTAAGAGCTCATAGAAGGTTTGTCGATGGAGGGTTTGTTTATTTTGGGCTATTTTTCTCAACTTTTGTGCTTTGTAGTAAGTGCAATATGTGATAATGTAACTTGTATTGGGAAAGGAATGTGTAACTCTACCGCAGGTATCAGCAAAGGCACTGAAGATAAGCAGGGACCTGTAGATCAGCATGACAAAGTGGATAGCAATTTGTTCTACTGCTGATACTTGTGATATTTTCCATGTGCCATGGAACTGGCCTGCCTCAGTTCACTCCATCATGCTTCCACAAACTCAGCAAGGGCTCTTAAAACCAGTAGAGTTTTCTCCATGCCACTTGTCAAAGAAATATATAGGCTTGCCTGCTGCTACCCTCACTGCTCTGCGTTGTCGCAGGAGAGTGCAGAGGTTGATGTGAGGTGAGAAGGACCTTGAGATCTATTTTAATTGACATAACACCTTCAAAATTAAGCAGCAAATAATTATCCTACTTGTGCTTGTCAGAAATAGGAAACTGAGAAGGGGGTAAAACTCTGGTAGTCTTCTTAGGGACATGCTATCCTCCATGACTCTTCCTTCACGTTGTGCAAGAAGGTCTGACTTATTATAGATTTGTGTGTTGAATTAAAGCCTGCAAGAAACATTTAGAAGTAGAGCACGCAGCTTAGTGTTGAGCTCTTAATTACAGTTTTTGATGCAGAAATCTGCATAGCACTGTCCTTCCTTATTTCCATTTGGCAAATTTTGAAAAGTGGGGTTAGGTTTGATGTGCCAACTGCTTATCGTGGGGTTGGTCTGGTTTAGCAGTGACCACATGTGCAGCAGATTGACCATCCAGGTGGCCTTCATGCAATGCAGGTAGAGGGCATAAGCATGGTTCGATATCTGTTCAAAGGGGCTGGCATTCCTACACGGTCATTTCTAATTTGTCCTGTGACAGAGGCTGCAGTCTCTCATTGAAGGTGGTAATGTGGTTTAACCAAGCCTATCACTGCCTATTCAGCGACTGCATCTGCAGATCCACTTTTGACTTGTTCAGCAATGCATTTAACAGGATGGTAGAATGAAGGCTCCAGTTGTATGTTGATGTTTAGACTATCAGGAACAGCACGGCATAAGTCTACTTCTTGAAAGTCGAATAGTTTGGAAAAAAGGAAAACACAGCTCTAACAAAGCTGAAGAGAAATCAGAAGATTGACCAAAAATCAGTTTTGTGTGTTTGCGCTGATGTAGCTGATTTTGAGGTTTTCCCCGTAAGTGTTGTACAACTTTCTTGATCAGTAGTTTAAAGCAGCGCTATCATGCCACTATGTATGGATGCAGTTTTTACGACTTTACAAGTGCTTGCTGTACTACATATAGTCTACTGCTTTAGGGGCTGAGAAAGCTATAATCACCTTCATATCCTTGTGATTGTATGGATTTATAGACTTTAGGAGTTACATTGCCTTGTTGCTTAGCGAAACACAGTTAAAATATTTTTGGTATAACAATGTTCTTTCAGAATCTTTGGTTTCAGAATCCAGGCTTTAGCTTCAATCTCTTATCCATTGACAAATAAAAAAAAAAGTCCTCGTGTTCTGTAAAGTCCTTCTAATGTACCCTGGTGCTCCTGTCCTTCTTCCCCCTTGCGACTTGTGAAGCCATTGCGCATCACTTCAAATGTTCACATTTTGTGATTTTTAAATTTACTCGGCATTAACAATCCCAAAGGTTAAATTGTTGTTGGAAGAATTCTCAATCAACCATGAAAGGAGAAAAAGAAATTTTCCTGCTGAAGTGATACATTTATTGAAGGACTTGTAGACTCCTAGTGAAGGAATATGTTAAATTGCTAAAGATGCAGGGTGAAAAATTACTATGCTAACATACATGAAAATGTATTAATAATAATTTACTGATAAATTAATATGGCCTGAGCTTAATCTCATTCTGGCAAAACCCATGTTGAAGGAAATGAGAAATTACTATGTTAAGATCTAATTGAGTNGCAAATCACAACCAAATTCTTCAAATTTTCCATCAATTGTTGCAAATAAGAAATGATAACAGTAATTGATTGCTTTGCATAAAATTTCATTGCCAGAATTCATGCATATCAATGAATGATTCATTAAATTTCTGAAAAAAAAATTGAAAAAATAAAATAAACTTAAATATTTCATAGTAGCTACAGTGTTAACTTGCTGGTTACAGTCGAATACTTATCTTCCCAGCCTTGTGAGAATGAGTTGCCTGTATAAAGCACAGTTCTCTGGTGAAACAGTGTACTCTTGTATTTTCTGAACCTTGAGCAGAAGTTATTCCTTCTTAGAGATTGCTCCATGCTCCTTGTACATCCATTAAGCCTTGCTCAGTGATATATATATATATATATATATGGAGATATATATAAATATGTATATTTATAGGCTGGATTTGACTTGCTGCTTTTCTTTCTCTATTTAGAAAAAAATCAGGACATCTGGAGTCTCTGGTGTGTTCTTCCCATGGTTGCACAAACAAAGCAGCAGCACTTTGCTTGCTTTTCTTACTTGTGGGAGTGGATGAGCTCGGAGTTCACACTTAAATTTACCAGTATCCAGCAGGATTTAAGAATTGCAGTAAATGACAGACATTCCCAAACATAATCAGTGGCAGATTCAGTTTCTGGCTATGTGAATTGGTGATTGTGTGTAGCTATGGGAGGAACTTGAGCTATACAGGCAAGATCAGCTAACAGTGCCACGGAAAGTTAAATGTAGTTGTTAAGCTGTGATGCTTCCCCATATCATAATTACTACTTCAGCTTAAATACTTCTGCGGTGGCTACAGGCTTCATGAAGAAAAATAATGTTATTTTTGTTACTACCTGCAATCTGCTCCAAAAGCCATGCCCTTAAGTATTATTTTAGCTTTATTTTCAACATGACATGCTTCTGTATGATACACAGGAAGTTTAGGTCTGTAAATTGGGTGTGAGTGTAGGATGAATGCTTTGAAAACATGCTTAAAAATATGCCAGCAGGCTGCCGGCTCAGGCTGGGAAAACTCGGGTCCTTGGGAGTGGAAGTCCAGAAACTGCCCTTCAGCTTTTCCTACATCTTCTCTCCCAGTTATGATGAGCAGTGTAATTTTTCTTCACCACAACATAGTTCAAGTTCAAGCCAACAGTCCTCCCCATGTGTTACTTAATTCTTTCTTCCTTGACCCTTAAATCAAGAACCCCTTGGGGCAGCAGCACTCCTCATACTTGCGGGGTTTATGATCGAGCATGTGCGTGTTCTGGTCAGTCTTCTCCCTGAACAGAGAGTTGTGTCAGAAAGCAAATGCTGTCCCCAGAAATAATATTTGTCTCAAAGGAGCTTGACCTGCTTTGTGATGTTTTTGGAAACAAAATGCAGGAATAAGCGTTATACTGTAAATGAACAGAGGAAGAAAGAGTTGCTGTTTTCCTAAAATAAGAACAGAGCTTTAATACTGCTGAAATGTTTGGTTTGCTGGGGGAGGTTAACTTTCCAGGAAGTTGGATGTTGTCTTGACTTGTTTATTTTGGATATTTCTGCTAATTGATTGTAATCTAATTATCCACATACAAAGCCAGGCCTTTGAAACAGCCAGTAACTACAGTTGGAAAGATTTATTGTTATTCTTCCATCGAAGGAGGAGAATTGAGTGGTATTTATGTTTTCAGTAGCGTGTAAAGCTGGAAGTGGAGGCGCAGAGCCGGTGAAGTGTGTGATGTTTTGTGTCTGGGAACTATCTTTCAGTAACTGTTCTCATGACTCAGTTTATAGGTGCATGTTATAATTTTGAACAAATATCAACAGGGCAAGGCTGATTTGTGTAGAAAATTATGCAAGGGGACATTTTGTTACCTTTCCTGTTTCATAGTCTAACAAAACAGTCTCTTCTAGATTACTGGTAAACCATTTTCAGCTTGGGAAGGTGACTACTCTAAAACATTAATGCTGGGGAATGCACCTCTTTCTCACATAGTAGCTCATTTCCTTTTGTATCTAAAAGGAGATCAGTACAGAAGAGGGGGTTTGGGGGAGGAGTGGATGTTGCTGAATGGAGTGGAACGAGTTACTCATTCTTCAGAATAGCCAGAAGGTAAACTCAAATGCACTTGAAAAACCACGCTGGGTAAAATACCCCATGTGTAGTTCAGGCTGTTAAATACAATGTTTACTATTGACTTTTTTATTGGGTTAGAGAAAGACTCGACCCCTGAGAACACACTGGGAAAAATGTGCCGTGGAGGATGTTAAAAAGTGGCAGTGTAGGCCGTAGTGCTTTGCACCCTGCACAGCCACCTAAATGTGTGTGGTGTGTCTATTCTACATAGAGAATATGCACGTAAATGGATATGTTCAATAGACACATACACATATATAAATATTCTGTAAATAAATACGCGTGTATTCATATCTAGGCATAGATGTATATATGCACACACATGAATATGCAGACATATATATGTGTTAATACACGTGTGTATCGTAAGGACAAGTACAGGTATTCTCAGAGTGGGGATGCAGCAAGTATCGTGGAAGGCAGGAAGATTTGCAGAAAGCTTTTTTTTTCAGCATGGGAGGAAAAGGGAGTGAAGGGGTTGATGGTATGATTTACTACTACACCTGGCAGGACTGAAGTTTGGGTCAGACTGGGAATGAGGTTCTGTTGAGATATGTATTTATGTTGCAGAGGGAGAAGAGGTAGGAAAAAACTATTAAAAAGTCTCTAACTGAGAAGGAGAATTTACAGTGTTTGAGAAATGTGGAACAAGTCTGAGACCACAGACTTCATGGAAAACTTGCTGGTTAAGTATTAGTTATGATATGATTCAAAAAAAGACTTGTTCAGGTATTTATGAAAAGATGAAAATAAGGTAAAACAGGCTGTGGTGGCAAGGCCAGGGTAATGGAACCTTTGCAGCCTCGAGGGATAAAAAGCAGGATGTAAACACAGAAACTAAACCCACCTTATCTTGATACAGAAAGTACAGTTTGCATCTCCCCTGGCCTTAGATAAAAAGGCAAACTGTAGGATGCCTAACAGAAGTTGTTCTAGCCACTGATAATGAAAACAAACCGATGTCATTAAATGAAATGAATAATTGTCATCACAAATGTACATCTTGTGTATTCGTGGAGCTGTGAATCCACTGTTGAAAAGGTGTTGTGTGTCAAGTCCAGAGTAAAAGAGGAGGAAGCTGAAAACATTTTAATTTGCCAGAGTTGCTGGTTGCTAACTGAGACTATTTTAAGTGAATCCTGGCATATTAGTATGAAAATACTGACTACATCAACCAGTGTTGTCTACTAGAATAGCAGAAAACACTCTGGAAATAAGTTGGTCGTTGCAATTCCCTGGAAGTTATTGCCTGCTGTTGTGGCTACCTAATGCACAAAAGTGTAACGTGTTGAGCCAGTATAGTACAATAGACGCATTGTGATAATGTGATAATTTCTCTTCCTGGGAAAACATAATTTAGATCACTGAAATCAGTGGGACTGAGGGAGACAGCTAAAATACATCACCTGTTGCTCCTCTGAATAGTGTTAATTGGGCCTGAAATATGTTCCTAGGTAGTGTGGTTGGAACTGTAGTGCATCTGTCCATCGTATTTGGGACACTGAGATATTCAGCAAGCAAAGTTCTTTTATGTGTTATGGATGAACAACATATTGCAAACTACTGAAACCATGTGTGGAGATAGTACTATTTTGAAAATCCCAGCTCTGTGCCTGGAATTGAATTACTTGTGTTACATATTGCACAACCTGTTGGCACGCTGAATTAATGTCTCTGGAGACCTACAAAAGGGATACTTATTTGGAGAATTAGAAGTCAAAACTAAAGGACTAAGCCTGCTGTAGAGATCAGACTGCTGCACTGAGAAAATCAAACTCCATGTGTGTGATTTAAACCATGTTTGACATGCCAGGCTTTGGTTTCACCAGGAGACTCACTATGCTATTTGGCTATGTTTTTAAAACCCGCAAGTGTAAATTAGAACGAGCTAATTTTATAATTATTCCCAACAGACACACAAGTAATTTAGTCTCAAACATGTTTATTTTATGAAGACACAATCATTCAAAAAAGAAGTGCTGAGAAACCACAAGTGGTTTGAGCAATAGAGGCTTAGAGCTTTGGCAAACACGCATATGTTTAAAATGTGGTAGCATTTGTTTAAAAGCCACTGAGTGTTCTGTCTCTTTCTTTGCAGCTTTATGACTGTCCTTAAAGAGTAATACCAAAGAACTGGGGGGTGGAAGAGTTGTTTTGTTTATGGTGGTATTAGTCATTAATTTAGTTTAAATTCCAGGAAAAACCTCAGTTGTTCAGCCTTGAGAAATGAAGAACAAAATCACGCTTGTTTCATATGCTGCTAGAGGAGGGACTGATCCTGAGACTGAATAGAGAAGGGCATTTAAGATTATTTTTTTTAATCCTAAAGCTTGATGGATTGTTCATTCTGAAGAGACAGGGGTACCCCTTCAGTAGCTTGAAGAGGTGACTGCTCGAAGTGTATAAATATGCCATGGGGAAAGGGCACCATATATATTTTTAATAGAATATGTTAAAATCCAGATTGTAATGTTAGCTGGTATAAAAGTCCTTAAAAAGGTGGCTAGAAATGGAAGTTCTCAGCAGTTAATGAGCAAGCTCCCTTATGTCACGGCTCTTACCAGGTCTCTGATTTTTTTTTTTTTTTTTTTTTTTTTTTTTTTTTTTTTTGTGCAACTGAGGAGGAAAAAAAAATATTTGACAACGAGAGAAGTGTCCCCCAGTCTTTGGGCCTGACACAATGCATGATATGATGTTATAATTTTTTGTAAAATAGTGTAAATAATAACACCACAATTTAGGGTTGGCAAACTGCTCTCAGAAACACTGGACTTCCTGAGAGCAGGAAGCTTTATTGTACAAAGCTTACAAAGGCTAGTTAGTCTTTTTGCTTCTTTTACTAGAAAGATTAAACAAACAGCTTTAGAATGGCTGCAACGTGCTGTCAAAGGCGAGTTGTAGCCTGCTTTGCTTCTTTAAGGTGTTGTTTTAATAAATCTGTATTTGTGTCTTTCTAAGCAGTACTTTGTGTTCTGTTTTTGACACAAGTATCAGCTTTGGGTTGGGGGGGGTGGAGAGGGAGACCTTTATTTTATANGAAACCTGTCAACCCACAACAGAGACCTTTATTTTATGTAGTGCAGATTTAAAGCTTTTTCTAAACTTTTTGTAGGCTTTTTAAATACAGCTAGGTAGCAACCAGACTTTTTACATTTCCCATCCTAAATTGTTAGGATCACAAAACTAATCCTTCATCAGGCAATGTATCATGTTTTAGGTTCAGGTTGTCTTGCTTCTCAAGAAGTTGTTCAGCTGCATCTGAAGCATAATGCCGCTGGAGTTAATATATGAATCTCTGTTTCTGGGTTTTCAAAAAGTCTTCGGAATTCAAGCACCAGTTTTTCAATCAAGGTAATAGGACTTAGGAGTATACCTTCTTATGAGCCTTTAAAATTTCAAGCCCTGTGCAGAGTAGGATGCTATGGTTGGGAAGTCAAAGTGATGTGAATTACAAAGAAAATTGTAGTAAATGGTTCTTTTAGATGCCAGACCTTTCTGGCAATTTCCGTAAAATTTATGGTGTAAAGTAGGTGTGAGTATTTTGTTAAGGAATAAGAAGCTAGAATATTTTTTTTAGTTTTTAAGTCTAGAGAAGTCAGAGATTTTAGGAGTTTTTAGGCTTTATGGAATACCTTAAAATGCAGTTAAAACTTTTCACTGAATTCTAGATAACTTTTTTAACAATACATGGTTGTAGACTTCGTTAAATATACCAGACTCATAGCTTCAGTGAAAAATTAGATTTTCAACTTGAGTGAAGAAATATTGCCCCGATGAGAAGAGATGTTAGTGGCTTAAGAAAGGGAATTGTTATGAGCATTTATGTCAGATTTCTGCATGAACTCGCTTTGTGTGCATCTTCTGCAGTGTTTTAATACTGGTCACCAAGTTTCCAGCACAGTCTAAAACTATAATTCCAAGTCTTTCTCACGGCATTGCTCTCACTGCTTTCTGCTCTAACAGGTATGCCTTCATATTTACATATCCCATCAGAGAATGTGTGTTTTCAGTTGTTGAGTGCAGGTTTCAAGATTTCCCTCCAAAGCTGGAAAACTCTGTGCAGCAAGGGGCTACGTGTGGTACGTCCACATTTACGTCCAACCAAGGCCAGCAGAAAGGCACCCACTGATAGCAGTGGGTGGTTGGGCAGCACTGGTTGCATTCTCCCCTATTATGTTACTGTATGGTTTTTCTGTTAGTTTGCATAGTCGTGTGCTAGAAATGTGTTTTTGTAGTTTTAGTCATTAAAAAGTTCTGCCTTTCAGTTGTTACAGTGATACGTGTACTGTGAGCAGTGATACACTGCTCTTCTGCAAAGTTTTTAATGCAGATGCACTGTTTTGACACTTCCATCTAACAAAGATATTTTTTCATACTCAGACATCAAAATCCTCAAATGGCTTCATCTTCAAATTGGTATTTGATTTCAAGTAGTTACTAAAGTTGAGTAGCTATGTTTGCTTCCTGTAATTTTCAATGCTCAAGTATTTTATTTACATATTTAATTTTCTGTACGATATTTGCAGTGTGTGTTTTCCTATTTACTTTTGATTTCCTTTTCTTATGCCTCTAAGATGTTGCACTTTTTGAGGTTGGATGTTGGGCTTCTCTTTTGGGAATATCGGTTTAGAGAAATGGGAATGAATGTTCAATATGGTCTTTGTATCCCTTTGTTATGAAAAGCAGATGTAATGGGTGATTCCTACTTTTTTTACTTTAATGGCTTTCAGCTGCATTTAGCTAGTTCTGTTTGTTATAAATATCATTCACCAGAAGAAAAAAAGCTAAGCAATTAATATTGCAAAGCTGCAACAACAGAAAGTGTCACTTTGAGAAAATAAGTTGAAAGAAACCGATTTCAGTCTCAAGGTTTCCACAGCAATGTTATTTTTGATTTTAAAGTATACATATCTAAAACACCAACAAACACATGAAACCTTTGAATACTGTTATTCCACATACATCTCTGGCATTTATACATGTGTGAAGAATTGCACTGAACGTTAGTGCTACAGAAGAAAAGAAAGGACCTTAGCAAATGTGGTACTGTGTGGAAAGCGCCTCAGGGCAGTAAGTAGACATTGCTTTTTTCGTTTCGTATAGATTTGTGAATTGTGAGAATTCCACCTTCCTTTTTTGCATCCTTCTGTGCTTTTAAAACGGTTTCACAGATGTAAATATTGTCAGTGAGGCTTTGCATATAAAGGCCACCTAGAGAACTCCCTTTATGAGGGTCACAGTATTGACTTGAAAAAAAGAAATTTTTTGATGCCTGAAAGCAAAATAAGTAAATAAAAACACCAGGTAGACCTTTGACGTTTTCTAGCTCTGGGCATATAAGTATATATATGCGCACACACTGTGGGAATTTTTGAAAGAATGTAAAGAAACCTAAACAAAAAGCGGTGGCAGATATGGAGATTTAGGAAATTGTTTGTGTAACTCCATGAATTATGAAATTACGTTTTGGTTTTAAATGCTTATATTCTGCAAATAAAGTTAAAAAAAATCCTCTGACATCCAGAAAGTTTAGTTTAGAGGCGCTTTTTTCCCTAGTTGCATTTAATAATATTTGTAGGTATCACATTAATATAAAGTTAAGCGGTGCAAACGAGATTCGCGGTAAAGGCCCTCCATCTGAATGTACACTCAAAGAACTTTATACCCAGTTTTAACTCCATTAGCGTACGTGTAGCTAAAAGCTACAATTAAAATGTCATCTGAGATAGGTGAGCAGTGAATTTGTTTGAGACTGATCTGAGTCCAAAAGATTAAAAGAAAAAAAAATAAAAGAAGAAAGGATCCTACAATACTTCAAACATGATGCCTGCTCCTCTTTGGCTGCTGAAATTACCCTTGGAGACCTCATTTAAAATGATAGAGATTTACAGCACTTATGTGCATAGTCAACGAAGGAAAATGAAAATGTAATTGCAAACAGTCATCAAAAGCTCAGTCTTTCAGTTAGTTTCAGTTAAAAAAACCAGTTTATTATGAAGTGACATGGTAAAGTTGGCAGGACTTTGTCAAGTCTAAGCTAGAGCTGAATCAGCTGCAGGTAGGAGATAAAAGGCCCAATCCATACCCTACTGAAGTGAATTGAAAGCTTCCCAACAGATCTAAGACTTTAAAATTTGCCAAAAGATTTTGATTGTATGTGATAAGATTTTTTTTTTTAAATTTCAGTAATTATTAGAAACATTATTCATTTACATGTGTTTAAATAAGAAAAAAACATGTTGTGGAAGTCACTGTGTTGATCTCAGATACTGGTGCCTGAGCCCTGGGAGTTTTGGAGAGTCCAAGAGTGCCTGTCGCCTCGTGAGGCCGTGCTCATCAATATTTGTCACTACGTCTGCGCCCTGCAGCCCAGCCAAGCCCTGTGGATTTGAACCAGGTCAGATGTGAGAACTTGCTCATGAATTTGTCAGCCTGGCAGAGCACACAATGATGTATTTATAGCTGCCTTGTACCAGCTGCAGGAAGAAGGATGATACCTGATCTGGCATAAAATCTACCAAGATAAAATTACTTTTAAAAAAATTAAAAAATTTATTTATGTCAGCAGAATGGTCTGATACCTGTTCAAGGTTTGCTTTTTTTTTTTTTGTCATGAACTTTCACTACTTTTTTAGGTACTGAGCATCCAGAAGCTGCAGTTACCATCTCATTGAACCACATATTACAATTATTAATACTACATATTAATAATTTGATAATATTATATATTTGAACCGTACTGAAGTATATTGGGCTGTTTTCTGAAAGCTAGTATTTGCTAGGGTATAATTTGTGGAGATTTTTCTTTCCCTTTTTGCTGAGGGAGAATTTTCCATGACAGGATGTTTTCTCTTCTCCCTTCCCCTGGTCTTCCCTCCCACACAAAAGTTGTGGTTTTCCTTGCCATGACGTCAACATTTTTCATAAACCGGATTCATACTATTAAGACAGAAGTATGTAGCAGGAATTTATTCAGGAATGATACTCCTCTGCTTTATCAGCATAACTGGTGCATTGGTGAACCTGACTGGGGAATATGAGCAAGGTGAATGACAGAAATGCCATAAAACTTGCTATTGGACAGAGAGTCATGGCCTTATTGGAGTAAATGCTTGTGGAACTGCACCATCAGAGCAGATGATGGTGCACTAGTATTTCACATGGGGAAATCTTACCAACAAAGGGTGAAAAGTTGTGTCCTTTTAGATATTTGTTAATATTTCCAAAGTTTGATTGACACGTGGGCTTTTGGCAGACACAGAGTTGTTAAAAGTTTGTTGAAGAGGAATGCACAATAATAAAAATGCACAGTTCAGTGCTAAGAAATGGGATGATCACCTGGGAAATGTGTTGGAAAAGGTAATTCAGAGGGGGGAAAAAAGCAAATTGTGAGAGGAGGTTGTTTCAGTTGCAAGTGCATGTGCATACATGCTGCTCTTCCATGTATAATCACATCGCAGTCCGGGATGAAGGGAATAGAAAAGCCAAAGCAGATTTCTGTAAGTGATCCCCGCAACACGAGATGTGGGATGTGAAGAGCTCTGGTGAATGCCAGTCGGGTTTTTCTGGGTTAAAGAAGAAATGACATTTTCACTTCTCGATTTTATAACACGCTATCTACACTGTTTATGTCAATAAATACACTGAAAATAATCTGTCAGGAGCTGACATTTGCATGCAGCTGCAGAAGTGTCAGGAATTTCAGAGTACCGTCTTGTTTTGCCTCTCAACTTGCAGCTCTGACTCAGGTAACGCATCGCTTATATGTACAAATTTGGCAGCACCCAACAGCCACTGGTGACAATTTTCATCAAAGAAATACAGAGCAAGTGTGCAGATTTAAAACAATTTGTAGAGCATATTTGTGTTGGTGAGACTATTTCAATCAGGTAGTAACTGCCCAGGAAGGGTTTTGCACAACTGCTTTCTTACGGTTTTACTGACTGCTGTCCGTGGGCAGGAGTCAGATTACTGGAGAGGTTCTTGCAGGGTCTGTTGACAGTACGGCCACAAGTAGGCAATATCAGTGCTCAGACAGGAGAATTCGATGAATAAGATAAACCCCATATAAACTAACAAGCGTATCCCTCAGCTGTATGAAGGAAGATGGCAGCGTTAAGGTCACGTTAAAGCCCTGGATTGTTTAGGAAAGCTTATGTCTTCCAGCTGGGAAACATCACACAGACAGTTCAGAATACACCAAAGTTTTGGCTTAACAGAAACACAGAAAGTCAACTTAGGTAATTTTATCTGCTGTGTTCCCTTGGGCCAGGGCTTTGGAAAGGAGAGTAAGATCTGTCATTAGTCATTGTTGCCTCTTGTGAGCTATTAATTTATTAGGCTCTTTTATGTCTGCATGCATTTTTGTAAATAGTGCTTAGATTAAAGTTAAGTGTATGTATTTGTAAAAACAGATGGATTGGACTTGCTCGTCTGAGTAGGGCTGGTACCATTTGTACTCACGTTAAACATCTGCTCTTCTCTGCTGTCTGTGAAAGGTTTGGTAAACTTAGAAGCGAGACCAATGGTTGGTGAGAAGAGCAAGTTGCAGAAATTGATTCCAGTTTTTTTCACTGTTATTAACAAAGGAACAGCCCATGTGTGCCGGATAACTTCGCTAACTTGGTAGAACTTCATATACCCACCTTTGTACTTGTAAAGGGCTTTTGGGGATGCTGAAGTGCTCCTCTGTCCCAGGGCTGTGTGTACACAGTCATGAAATGGTCATGAGAGAGCTTTGTAAGAACTCCTGAAGGATCTTTCGAGGTAAAGTGTAAATTTACCTGTAAGTGCGTTGTTGTTTCGTTAAATAATCTGTCAGCTATTCCAGCTTTTGATCCTGTTACAGCGGTGCTTTGAGTTGAGGTAAATAGGAACCTTGGAAACACGGTGTGATGCTGCATAATCAGCTTCTGCAAAGTCTGTGAATGAAACTGTGCCCTCATTGGAGGGCACAGAGCTGGGATGCACATAGGCAGTTCTTGAGCAGAAGGTGGGCTCAGCTCTTAAAAGTGACGTTAAGCACAAGCTACATAACTGTAAAAGTCTCAGGCAAGTTTGACTTGCCTTTAGATGAATCAAATACATTCTGTGGCTGATGCAGTTTGATGATGGGTATTTTCTGACTTCATTATGCCATAGGCAGTTGCTGTACTATTCTTACAGTATTGGATTCACTAAAAAATGAATTAAGAAGAAAAAGAACTGTGAGGATATCTCACTGTGGATTTTGGTATTCAGCAGCTCCAGGCAAGCAAGGCAATGACATAAAATTAGGATACATGTTTAGTTTAGTGTTTTGGCAAGGTAAAGGGTAGGTTAACAAGGAAAAGATAGGATGAGATAAACTCCTGGTATAATTTCTCTTTTAGTTTCTCATTAGGTTTTGCCATTGGGTGTAGTTAGCTGTGGCATGACTTTATGCTTTATGTTAAAAGCGGGTGTTGTAATTTGTATTCAGGCTTTGGAGTGAACAGGCTTCTGGCAGAGGGAGAGCTCTCTGGAGAGGATGGATCCTGAAAGGAGGGACCTCAGGAGAAATCAGACCTACGGAAAACCTGCCCTGTTACTATAACATGACCTTTTCCATGCTGTGGAAAGCACAGTCTGGTTGCTGTGTCTTGGTTCCTGCCTGTAACCCTTGAGATGCAGCTTGTTTTGGAGCTTGCTTTATGCCCTTTAAATGTCATTTTGTCCATCTTTTGCCTGTCAGAAGTGTATGATGGAGGTTTTTCAGCTTAGCAGTGTCCCACTTATTCCTGTGGCAGTTCCTTAAGCGGAAGGACAAGAGTTGCTGAGAAAGATGATGAAGCTTTGATAATCATCCCGGAGATGAAAGGAGAGTGGAAGCACAGGCAGGGGTGCTTTGGCACTGCTGGAAGTTGTTGTACGGGTTGCCCGAGTCAAACTGTGTACTGGTCTAATAGTTTGGGTGCTCTTCTATGAAAGATGAGAAAATTCTGAGTTAACAGAGGTTTTTCACCCTTTCTTAGCTAAAAGAAAAGCTTATTTCAGGCCTAGTTATAACATTGCTATTGAGCATGATGAAGCTTTACCCAGGGCTCTGCTTTCTTCTGAGTGGGATTTTGGGTAAATGGGTTATCCCAATGTTGCCAGCAAGGTTGTTCCACAGTGCAGTGGAGAGGAATCCAGTATGTGTACGATGGAGATAACTGTTTCCCCACTCATACTCTCTGTGGCATGCCTGCTTCCATGGTGCCTCTCCCAGCTCCGTCTCTGTCATTGTAGCTGGCTGAATGTTGGAAATGTGAGGGTTTTCCATTTACATTGTTCATGAACAGATGGCCCAGTTGCCACTGGTTGCTCTTGCTGCTGTTCTGTTCTTCTGAGGTGCCCCTCAGAGAGCGTTCCCAGCTGAGAGCCAGCCTGACGTGCTGCAGTGAGGGTAGTGCTCCTAAGCTGGAGAAACCTGAGAAGGAGACACAGCCTTCCCGCAAGTAACAGATGGTTACTGTTTTAAATACAGGCAGGGGAAAAAAAAATAAAAAAATCCTATCTACCATGCAGGGCTGGGAGAGAAGGGAGGGTTTTCCTGAGGGGGGAAGGTGTGTGTCTGTGTTGTCTGAAGAGAAAAGAGGTGAAAAGAAAGATGAAAAAGAGAAAAATGGATTGGAGCTTTTTCATATCCTACTTAATCACAGTCATATGTCAGGCTGTTTGAGAGGAGGAGGGAGGGGATGGCTTGTTGAAAAGTGTAGCGTGCTGGAATTCTGCGAGTGAGTTGTGTGGTGAGTCCTGTGGCTTACTGCTGCCCTGATGAATAGAGCCTTTCCAGAGCTGCCAAGCCCGAAGCAAATGTGGTCAGGGATTTATTATGAAATGTACCAAACCTTGGCATGGGGCTAATTGCATATAACAAGAAGCGTGCTGGAAACTCAGACCTGAAAGGTGACAAATGCAGAAAGTATTCTATATCTGATGCTGCTGAAAGAGGTTTTGTGCAGGGGAATGTCTGTATGTCTGTGCTTTTTGCTAATGAGCTCCCAAACATAGCTGCATGTTTTCATGTTATTGGTTTGGTTAACATAGATGTAGATTTCCTGTTTTGGTTATTTCTTTCACAGCCAACAAAGAAAGAATAATTGCTATATGGCTGTAATAGCTAAGTTCTCAAAGGAAGTGCCTGGGTGGTGTCTGCGAAGTATCTGATGCACACATCCAAAGAAGAGAGTACAAAGGTATGAGCTTGGATACTAACAAAACACTGGAGCTGAGAGTTTGAAACTTGCTTATCAAAGTTTCAAGAGACAGCAAAAATTAAACTGTAGGCCTTGACAAGAATGCTCTGTTCAGTATTCTCAGTGGTCGAGTAATAAATTTGTAGAGCAAGACTGGAGTTTCTTAGAGTTTGAAAGTTTCTTAGACCTGCTGAATCTGCATGTGTGTGTAATGTTCATTATTATACAGCATAGACCTGCACCACAGTGACAGTTAATCCAATGAAAAGCTTCTTGCTTCCTTTCAGTGCTTCTTCCTGTTCTTCATAGCTGCATTTTGAAATCTTGTATTGGTCTTTAATGTCAGATGTAGTTAACCTTTTTCTGTGGCCATGCCGAGACAGAGACTACTGCTTCTGTCTTTGAAAGCCATCGAACTGTCCAAATGAGTATAATTAAAAATCAGAGGCCCTTCAAGGAAGGGCAGGAAAAGAAAAACTGGGGAAAAAACCCACAAGCAATCAAGAAAACCGCAAACAAAAAACCCCGTGGGATGGATTCAGAATTTGATTGACTTGATGTTAACTGATATAGAAGCTAATCAGTAGTGAAACATATAAGAAATAGAAACAAATCCTACAAGATTTTATACTAATATTCTCTTTTGTCAAATTGTGAAATTTCTTGACAGTTATTCTNTTTTTTTTTTTTTTAAGGAGAACAGCTTTTGGGCTGATGTTTTAGCCAGAGAACAAACATAAATCCATTCTGTTGCTTTTCTTCATAGGACATCTGCTTCTCAGCATTTTAAAAACTTCCTCATCTAATTATAGGATCTGAAAAAAAGTACTATCTCACTTAATTTTCTCCCTGATGGTGCCAGATTTGCTGTACAGTGAGGTATTGGAGAGAGACAGACATGCAAGGTACGAGATCCCTTGTATAGCTTCTTGAAGGCTTGTACAGTCTTCATATCACTTTCCGGTTATGCTGATGGTCAGGGAAGGAGAGATTTACAAATGAAGCAGATGAAGTCACAAGCAAACAAAAAATAATCACTCTGCACTCATTGGCTCATGTTCCAACCAAAGCTTTTATATGGAGTCGGCAGTCTAAGGCACTTGGTTCAGTGGATGTGTTAGCCCATAGTAACTTACTGTGCAAATACTAATACAGGCCTGATAGGGTGTGCAGAATAAAATGGTATGAGAATGTCCCAGTGTAGAGACTTTTTTTGAGCATGGGAGGGTTAAAAGATCTACCAAGGTTTTTATTATTTAAAACATGCAGTAGGTATCCTGTAATTTTGTTAGATTTATTCCTCTCAAGAACTGTTCTTGCTGGATTTAGCATCATCACAGAAACACCATTTTCACTCAGCTGTTCTTGAACCATTTCCTAAATCTGTGAAGCCCAAATAAGACTTGTTTTCTTTGGCATAGAGCATGTGCATGTTATATTTTACCTCCATTTTCCATGATAAGTATCCAAGACTTTTATAGAAAGCCAAAAATAGTTCTGATATCAAGATGGTGGTGTAAGTTTTGTAAAGATCCTACCAGTTAGATTTGAACACATAAAAAGTTGTATTTGAAAGACATTGAGTAAAACAAAAGGAAGAGAAAGGACCACAGACTCAGAGAATTTCTAGATATTTCTAGAGGGCTTCATCTTCCAAAGTAGGAGTTGTTGATGGCTACTATCATACTTCCATCTGTGCAAGTTACACAGTAGCCTTTTTACCCATTGCAACTTCTGTCCGTTAATAGCCCGATCGTCCTCCTGTTGAAGCTTAGCAGGAAATTGTGCTGGATTCTAGCAGAGCTGAAGCGTGCTGTAAGTGGAGGATGGTGATAAAGGAAGAAAAACAAATGCAACAAATAAATCATCTTCATTTGCACATCAGACCATAAGTTTTTGTGATCTCTAAAGTGTTCCTTCTTGCTACCTATTAGTTGTTCAGAACAGACATAAGGGGATGCTAAGTCTTTCAGTCCCTCACCTGCTTTCCCTAGAAGAACAGTAGAAATGGGATATCCAGTGGGATATGAATTGATTTTGGAATCAACTTTTTAGCTAAGTAGTAGCCAAGTTCACTCTTCTCTTTCCCTTGCCTTAGCATAAGGCTTACACTTAAGAAGAACTCGTAAAAGCTGAGGGTTTTACTCTGAGGACATTCTCTAATTCTGGAGGCTTCTGCTGAGGAAATGATTTTCCTCCTCAGTTCTTGAACCTAATAAGCACTAAAAAAAGAAGCATGTCCAAGTAATGCTGTGATCCAAGCCAAAAATAATAGTGAGCAAGCGTGTCGTCAGAGATGAACTATATCAGAAGAGTAGTTAATAAGTTTACAACTTACAGGCAGCATAAAATGTGTGAGATTCTTTTTACATTTCATCCAACAACCTTCCAGCGATGTCATGTGACAAATTAATGCATATCAGGAACATGTAAAGGTGAACATAAAGACTGTGGTAAAGGTAAAATAAGTGCGTGGAGTAGACGGCTCTTGGGTTTGTGCATGAGGCAAAGTTAGGGGATGTTTTATATCCTAGCACTAGCTCTGTTCCCTCGATAAGGCTGGAACTTTTACATCCCTTTCTGAGATGATACTGTTGCTGCAAGTTCATGGACAATACCAAATGTGTGTGACAGTTTGCACCAAAAACGGATAAACTGCCTGTGGCCCAAAATTTTTACCAAGGATAGGTTAGAAGGAAAGTGTAGGTGACTTAGCAGGCAGTTCCGTATGCAAAAATTCTGGATTTTTACAAGTATAGCTATTATTGCTTCATAGCTTAATAATCTTAAACATTAATTTCAGGTGAAAAGTTAAAAGCTTTTAAATTAAGCAACACAAGATTGTTCCTTGGCTCTATGTTAATGGACTAGAAGCATAAAAATAAACCTACTGTGAAGTTAAAAGCCCTGGAAAGGTGATTTCGGTTAGAAATACCTCCTAAAGCCATGTTTTAATCTAAGAGCAAATTACCAATGTCCTCTGTGTGAATATTTAATATATTCAGTAATAGACTTATACGTGGGACGATGGTTTGAGTAGGCCCATAGGCTGGCTTGGGTAGTGGTCAGGAACCACTTGTGTCTGTAGCATCTACCTGTAAAATGTGATGCTCATGAGAAATTTTCTGCTTGTGCAGCTGGATCCCAGGCTTGCAGCGAGTTTGGCATGAGCTGCTCAGGGACAAGAGGCAGCCAGCTGTCTAAGAGCTGCTGGAGAAAGTTTAACAAAAATAGCCTTATGGATATCATCTTATTCAAATATGTGGATGAAAAAAAGTTTTAAAAAATAAGTGAACAAACCAAAAACCATAATGCCAAACTCCTCGATTGCTATTCTAGGACGTGAAAGAAGTGCATTTGTTTTCTGAAGTTTGGGTTAGAAAATCAGGTGTTTATTTTCATGAGTTTTAATTTCTTTCAAGTGCATTCTCTTAATGATTATTGCCACTTTAATAATGCATAAACTAGACAAAACCAAGCTACAAAAGTCAAGGCACGTGGAACATGGTGTTTTCCTTTGGTTCTCCCAGACGTGGAGGTGCTGTGCAGTTGTCACCTGAGGGGTCAAGGGCCACATGCAGTGGCCTTAAAACACATGGTGAAATTCCCTTGGGCTTTAGTGAGGCACGCAAACAGTGCTTAAAACACCAGAATCATGTGGCTTATTATTCAGCATGTTGTCATGCATACTTAGAAATTTAAAGTACATTGTTGTAAGTGGTACTTGGAACAGCTTCCTTTCTCTGTGTGGCACATGCTGAGCGATGAGCAGAAGCCACAGCAGATCTCGTCAGCTGGCTGAAGTCTTTTTGTTTTGATTAAATCTGGACTTTTAGCTCTCCTGGCTGAGTAAGCAGAGTTGTGCCAGGGCATGTGAAAACAGGGATTGCTTTGCTTTTTCTTATTGTTGATCCTTTGTGCTGATGCACTGCCCAGAGCAGCTGTCCAAGGACCTCCTTGCTGCACTGTTTGGGATTCTTTACAATACAGAGTGAAACCATGGGCCCTGCCCTCAAGAGGTCCTAGGAATCACCCTTTGCTCTCTCTGTAGGGCTGTGAGTGATATGCAAGTAACTGCAGACTGGCAGGTTGTACTTTTCTCTGTTTTGTGAGGAAAAGCTAGGTGACGTTCAATGACCTATGTTAGAATCAGTCAGATAAGTACTGGCTAATTCACTACAAACATAACTCTAGCTAAAAATGGGGGTCGTTGGCTGTTTTTGCCTAGATGCCAAGTGATGATGCTGTAGCGAAAACTGCCATGCCAGTAAAGTTGAATTTAGATGCAATTAACCATTTCTGCCTTCTTTCTCCATCTAGGATAAATAGTTAGGGCTTGAAGCGTGTGGCAATGGCAGTTTACAGCCAGATGTTTAACCGCTGCTGCTGAGGAGAATGGCAGGTTGTTACCATGGGGGCTGGCTGGAGAGGGGCACACGGGGGTGGGAAGGAGGCCGGGGGTTAGAAATAACCTGCTGGTGGGGATCATTAGAGCCTTTATGTAAACACGGCTGGAATGAAAACAAGGTGGGTTGTTTTTTTTTTCTCCTTTGGAGACCTGTATGGCATCCAAGCACAACATTGCAGGCTGATCTGCATGCTCCCTTTCAGAAAGGCACCACAGTGCAGGAGGTCGGGTCCACAAGTCTGATTCAGTGCTGGCTTTTTTGCACGGCGGCCACTCTCTACATCAGTAGTACTTTTGCAGTGTGGCTATCAAGGGTGGGGAAAAAAATAAAGAAAAGATAGTGATCACGGAGAGGGGGGAAATACCTGGTATGATAGCACTGAACTAGAGTGACAATACTTATTTTTAATTGAAATGATAGGGCCTTAGATGTACTAGGAAGTAATACCAAATATATTTAAGATCTTCTGTGCTTTTCAATTTCTAAAAAAGACCCTCTTAAAATAGAACCATCCTCTCTTCTTAATCTGAAAAGAAATTTAAATCAATATTATTAGCCTGCTTTTGTTTTAGCAACAGTCATATTTACTCATCTTCATGTTGAGCAGGAGTTTGCATGCTTGTATGTCTTTTATAGAAAACTGTATAGCAGCATGTAATTTCAAGAAATTTAAAGTTCTTTGACTTATGCAGTTCTTGCACGAAGTATAAATCTATTTGTAGACATTATTTGTTTGAGGATGTTCGTTTCATCTTCATGGGCCAGCACCTTCATAAATGTGTGCCACATGTAGGAGGCTTGTTGCAGAAGTGCTGTGTGGTGCCAGCACACACTTGTTTCCAGGAAACCCTGCCCAGAAAGGCAGAAAGTCTTGCACTTCATTGTACAAGATGTCAATTCCCAGCACAGTGGAGGATCAGACTGTACGTTCCTTTTATCACTTGTTGTGCCGTGTTGTTTAAGGCCATGGCAATCCTGGCCCAGAGATTCTCTTTCGCCTGTTCTGTTCTGACTTGGGTGAGGTGCTGGTGGCCCCTGTACACAGCTTTGTAAGATGTTCATGTTTGTGCATCTTGCACTCATCCTGCCGTTGTTTCAGATGGATATGACTCCTTATAAAAATACTCCACTGACCTGGGAAGACTCAGTGCAAGTTAGAGGTTTACACACAAGGATTGACTTAGACATCAGCCCTCATTTCATTGTCTTCATCTTGATGTGGTTTGTTTCCTCTTTCTCTTTTTTCTTTTTTTTTTTTTTTTTGTGGGGGGTGAAGGTAGGTGGAAGAAAGGAACAGAAGTTTCGGCAGCCTGAGAGTCGGAGTCCTTTCAGAGACAGTGGGGCAGGGGATGGATGCCGCTCTTTGCTTTGCCTCACATAAAGAGGAAGTCCAAGGAGGTTTAACCACGGTGGGCTTTGGCCCTCATCAGCATTAAAACCTGAGAGGTACATGGCATGGTACACCTGCTGCTCAGCCAAGAGACACTGCAGGGCTTTTCCCCACCGGAGAGCTGGGAACCAAAGCAGCCTTCAAAGCAGGGCAATGTGTTTTTAAAGGGAAGAACAAAGCTAAAAAGGGTGAGGGGCCTTTGGTTTGAGCACTGTATTTTCCTAGGCTGAGGGTATATAGGGAGTGAGGACCACAGTGGTGGTCCATGCAGGAGAAGCTAAAATGGACAGCATAATAAAGAGCCTGAACTGTGGAGCCAGAGGCATCCGAAGGGACCAAAGCCTCTTGCATTTTTGCCTGTGTATACAGCTGAATTATTGGTGTAGCCTCCTGAAGCATCTGCTCTAATACCTGTTCTAATGTTGCAAAAAATACAATAAGCTTTAGTATGTTTTGCAGAAGGTTAAACAGGTTAGTGAAAAAAAGAAGAAAATCTTTCTTCTGTTTATCCCCACCAGTGAATCTAAGCGAATTATAATGACCAATGTCAGTTAGAAACAGGCCTTATTCCATTTAGTGTTTACATACTAAATGGAGAGTATCACACAGAATTGTGATGTACTAAGTATGTACAGAAATTACTTGGTGAAGGAGATGTGATGTACAGCCTGTATTTCAAAATGCATGGGTTCACAAAATGCCACTGGTGACGCTGTCATACACTTGAAAAACTTTACTCAGGATTAAGAAACATTGACCAGTTGAAAAAGGTGAAAAGCCCCATTTTTGGTTACTGTCTTTTCTAAGCAGTTATTGACATATTGTTTTTGCTCGTGTTTGAAGGAAACAAAATTTCAGCTGCCATAACCACATTAGGTCAGTAGCCAGTTTCTCAAGACTGCTGCTATTGGCATGTGCTCTTGAAAGCTTATTAAGAGAGAAGAGAGCTTGATGCAATTATTACATTTAATGAACAAAATCTTCCTGGGATTTTGTGCAAACAGTAGATTGTTGAGAACTATATGAAATCTGTGAGAGATGTGAGAAGCAGGTCGTATGGCCTAAAATCAGAGCCACTCTTACAGAATTAGTTTGCTTTTCCTCCAGAGATTAACACTTAGCAATTCTGGGCTAGATTTCAAGAAGAGTGAACTCTAACCTGTGCATTTTCCCTTCGCTTGTTTTTCTTAACCTGAAAACAGCTTTAAGAGTGTTTGCAATAAAATGCCAGGAAAAATAAAACGAAATTAAATAATCCATTTCCAAGCTTTGGAAACTACTCTTTTCAGTTTATAAAGAAAGCTAAAAATACCTCCTACACTCCACAGGCATTTGAAGGCTTGCTCAAGCTGAGCTTGTTCACTATCAGATGTGCCCAGGTATTTTCTGCTTCAGGTGCATGCCCCTGTAGAGCTGCCCTTGCCCTCCCCAGGGAGTCTGTGCATGTGTAGCACTTGTGGAACCTGCTCCTGGGTTAGCAAATATGCTGTTGTTTGCTGTATAGGACAGGAGAGCTCCAGACTTCTGCTCTTCTCTCCTTCCATCTCCATCCAGGAAGAAGACTTGGTCTCAGCGCAAGTGTGATTCATATTTACCACCCAAAGGGGTTATTTTTCTTTTTCTTCTCAGTTACGGAGCATAAAACTTACAGCACAAAGAATGTCACAGTAATAGCTACATGAGCAGAAAGTAAGGAAAGCCTCAGGAAGTGTACCTCGAACTGGTGCATTGTCAAAATTTGGACGTACTTGGACTCTCTGAGCCCGAAGCCTAATGGTATGGTGGCTGGGTGTGGTTTTGTAATGAGATATGTATGTGCATTTTAATATGAATATTGTTGGTTTATGCTTTTAAAACTATACAAACCGCTCCTCGTCCTGAGGTCATGATAGGCTGGACCGGAAGTCAACCCCAGGTTCAGAGACATCCAGGCTTGGATACTCAGGCGGTCGGGGGCTTTACATGTATTTCAGCACACTTTTGCTGTAGCTTTGATGCAGTTTTTGGTTATTTTTTGGTAAAAGTAGCAGCAAAGTAATTGAAAAGCAGTCAGTTGGCCATACATTTTAAACAGTTGCTCTTGGTTCCCCTTCCTTTTCTCTCAATTGTTGTTGAGGCGGCGCATATGATTTGTATCTGATACCAAGTGTTTTGAGATGCTGAATGTGCTGAGAAAAGGCACGTATCTTAACATACTGCTGCTGCCCAAGGGCTGGGAAATACAGTAAACACACACATGCAGGTTTTCAAATGGCTCATTTTAGTTGTTCCTTGTGGAGAGATTCCTGTGGGTCTAAAGATTTACAGCTTCCTGTTCATTTGTGTTGTCTTCTCTTGTCAATGCCAAGCCTGATTTTTTTATTTTTTTCAAGGCGTGATTTTGTTCTTTAATCAGCCTGTTTGTTTATTTTTCTGTAATGCACAATCTTGTAGTGCGTAAGAACTTGAAAATGAAATTGGGTAGAAGATCATCATATAAGCTACACTGAGGTTCATTTTTCTGCTTTTTATTACCCTCTCTGAGAGGACCCTGCTTCTGGCATCTTGGACATACTGGATAGACAAGCAAGGACAAAAATCACTTTAGATCTTTCTACTTAAGTAGGTAGTTTTCTTTCAGTTGACCTGATATAAAAGTGATGCTTTATTTTTGTATAGTTTCAAGATCAGTAAGCTCCCAGAAGTAAAATGCATATAAAGGAAACCTCTGCAGACCAGACTGATGTCCATATCCACACTATCTGAATACCTTTATCTCAGTCTTTTGTCTCTTGAGCTCAAAACCGGAATTCAGCAGCAGCTCCCAGCTTGGACTTGCCTTAGGTAACTTTCTTGTGACTGAAATCCTAGAACTGCGAAAGTTAGTGTCTGACTCAGCAGGTTTCTGAGTATGTGAATACCAGCACAACATTTTAAAATAGCAGTGCAATAATTAAAGTAAGTTATACTGTTCATTTATATTTTACCTTTGAAAAAGTAAAAATTTTGACCGAAATTCACGTTTGAAGAATGCCTTTCCCCTCCGAGGCATTAACTTTTGAAATAGCTGGATATATAAGCATTCATCATGAAGCTGAAGATTCTTAAGGAGCTGGAAGAATGAAAAATGTAATCTGCTAAAGTTTTCAGGGGACTGTGGAGTTGAAAGCTTTAAGTTTCAATTTATCTGAATTGATTTTCTTAGATTTAGAGTTAATTTTTAAATCCAGAGGAAGTCTAAATAAACCCAAGCCAAGTTAACGACACTTGTCTGAAATGTGCCCTAATCTCATCTGATTTAGTCAGAAAGAACTTTTTTTGCTCATTTGCCTTTAAGTCAGTAATATATACATGCATGTTAGCTGGATTTAATAGCATTTTTACTTTGGGCAATAAGAACGAGTCAAAAGAAATGTTTCATAAAACTATGAGCAACTGAAAAAAGTTGAACTGGATTGGAAGCTAGCGTGTCTTCAATTAGAAGAGTCTGTTTGCTTTTTCTTTTTCTCTGTCTTAGAATATATAATTCTTTTTAAGCTTCATTCTTAGTATGAATCATACTGCACTCCATAGAGAATCCTGTTTGCTTCTTGATGATACTTTTCATGCTGCTAAAAGTTATCTTTAGACCACTAGGAGAACAGAGTTCCATGCCCAGCAGCAGTTTAGATACTGAGGATACCACCCCTGGATACTGGTCCACAGCCACTTTTTGGTGGCAAAGATTAGTTTCTGCCTCATTTCCTCCAATTGTGGGTGCTCATTCTTACTACTGAGCTGCTCCACTAATGGAGGCAGCTCTGTTGGTGGCATGGAGCCAAGGGCTGGGTGATGGGCAGGAGCTGGGATGGGGCAGGATGCTCCTCATTTCCATTTTCTCACTTCAAACCTGTGAAGTGTCTGAAACATTGTCAACATGGACTGCTCACAGATGTATCTGAAAGTCTTTTAGTGCACTTCTAGTTTAAAAGATAGCAATTCTTCTAAACTGGAAAATGCAGCGTTTTGCAAGTGAGGTAAGGTTCTGTCTGAAATTTGCCACCACCAGGGAATGACAACTCAAAATCTCGCAGGTGTCATGCTCTCATTTTCCAGCGTTTTGTGAGTTAGTGACTTGCACTGTAGCAGATACATGACTTCAAACACTTGCTTCAGGCACTTTTCTTTCTGCCTCGGTGCATTATCTGATCGTATGGATACAAATCGGGCATGAGACTTCTCATCTGGAAAGGTCTGTGATGAAGGTGTGTAGGGACAATATTTGCAAGTGGTTTAGTTAACATGGCTGGCACTGTGGAATTGAATGCTTTCTAAGTTCTTAACTGGGTTTTGGGTGGGGAGGAGCTGTTTTTAACTTAGGACAATTAGGATGCGGTTCTACCATTTTTACCTACTACGTCTGCTCTCCCCCACGCCCAAATTTTGAATAAAAAAAGGAATTTATGTAAGAGTTTAACCTCTGACTGACCTCTTCAGACTATTTAATTGGTTACGTACAGGCAAAAGTTTACTTGGACTCTTATTTTTAAGCAATTTTTTCGTTGGGAAGTGTGGCGCTTGTAGGAGTGCTTCATATGAGCTGACAGATGCTAAATGCAGTGGCTCTGAGACCCCTCTGTTCCAAAGAGATTTTCTTATTTTCGAGGAGGAGCAGTTTCTAGCAGATGTTGTGATGAGAACAAGACTTCTTCAACATTGTGGGCTGTCTTGTTTGAGAAGAGTACTCGTTTAATGAAGGCATAACTTCATGGATAGCTGCATCAATGGGCAGATGTTATACAATTCAAAAAGATCATCTGTACATGCTTAGCATATCACAATTAATGTTGCAGGACTTGAGACTATTATTATCTCCCTAGAGGTAGTATTAATTAAGAGGCTAAACCCAAGAACAAGGTCAGACATTATTTTCACTTGGAGAACTTGCTAGAATAAATCAATTTTTTTGTTAGACTTTGTCTTTTATTCGTGTATCTTGGTAAGCATATTAAGTCAAAAGTGGCTTGTGAACAGCAAAGCATCTAAATCTTTTTTCCTGTGTTTTTTTGTAAGCAATTGGTTGTCTTCGGACAACATACCGAACACTTGGACTGCAGTAAAATTAAATATAAAAAGACAGTCAGTTGTATTCTGTGTATTATTAGCAACTGTGAACTACTGCTGGTATTTCTCTTATTACAAGAAATGTTTTGCCACTTTTGTGTTACTTCTTCCCCGTGATTTCATTTCCCTGGACTTCGCTGGTATTCACTCAGTATATTTGCTTAAGGGAAGATAATTCTTGCAGCATGGCTTTCACCTGCCATTGTCTAACAGCCCAGTTTTGGCCTTTGGAACCTAAATTATGGATTGTGTTCCCTAAAATAGAATAATTTCTGCTGCCTTCTGAAGGATTCAGTAGATAAATAAATTCAAAGACATTAGTAGAGTACAGTTCTGCCAAATGTTGAGCACCTTTTGTGAGGAGCTCTTTGCTTTCAAATCTCTTGAGATCTAGAACAATTAAATTGGTTAAGCCTTTGCTGAACAGCGTCCCAGAAGAATATATTTATAATATATGTAGAAAGTGTATGGACATTTAACTACTTGCAGATAAGCAGAAAACCTGGCTTCTTTTTTTTTTCTTACAGCTTTCCACTTGTAGCTAATTTTAAAAATAAGAAAAAATAAATCTTGAGTTTTTGTTTTTCTCTCAGAAATGAAGAACATTTTATTCAGGTTTTTCTGGATCATTTAGTCTTTACAGAATTAAGATGCAAAAAAAATTAGTAATAGGAGGAAGACTTGTCTGCAGAAACAGCCTTTTCAGACTTCTTGGTTTTCACTTGTGGTGGCTGTAATTTTTCCCTTGTTTTTGAGTTCCATAATATTTTGTTTTCCTATAGAAACATCTGTCCCCATATTTCATAACTATGGCAGCTTTTCCACTGGGAACTATTTATTTTGATTCGAACATCATATCCTAAGCATTTAAAATGATGAATTTTGTTAAAACAATGTTTAGGAAACAGTTGCTCGGGGCAGGAGGTTCTCTTTAATACTTGAATTATAAACTGGGAGGGCTCTTTTCTAGTCCAGTTTTTTTCCCAAACATATTTAATCCACAAGATTAGAAGGTGAAAATGAATTCTTTGTGCATTGCTGAAACTTGAGAGCACTGTCAAGGAGTGAAATTATCCAGAGTTTTGTCAGTAGCATGCATTCAATAATATGCTTTTTGTAAAGCATTTGTACGGTATCCTCTTCATCTTTAGTGTTTCTTCACAGGAGAGTTCAGATTTGGATGTGTATTTTTTCTTACGATTTATGCCAAAGCGCAAAAACGCTACTTAAAGTTTTGGCTCAGGGAAATCCTGTAGTGCAGCTAAAGTGAAAGTCAGTTCCCTCGTGTGCTCATCTGGTGGAGAAACATTGACAGATTGGACAAGGTGGCTTTTGTGAGGCTCAGTTTGTGTAAAATGCAGTGACAGTGAGTGAGCAAACCTCAGCTGGACACAGACCACGTTGAGACAACCAGCGAATGAGTTTCTAGAGTCTAGGAGCGGTTTTTTATGAGATGATACAGCTGCCTTTCTGGTATGTAATCCTTGGGCCATTCTAGAGCTAATTGAGATGTTATTTGAAGGAGTGTCACCATAAAACAGAACTTTTGCTTGAGATCTTCAGTGCCAGTTTCATGTATGTTCTGAATTCATCATCAGTGCACACTGTGATAATTTTTTTTCCTCCGGTTTTCCTTGGGTTGATTCTCTTCCAGCATCGCATTGTCCTGCTGCCAGTCCTGGCCAAAGTACTGTTATTATATGTTACTTTATGTAGACTGTTGACCAAGTTCATACAGAAAACTTTGAGTGTGTTTATAAAGAAACATATTGTCTGGGTTCTGTGTGAACCTTAAAGACCGCAAAGTAGTCTGTGTGAAAAAAAAAAAAAAAAAGAAAGGCAGGTTATTACTGAATTCAGGAAGTGAAAAGAAATATTCCATCTGCTCAAAAGGCTAGTGTACGAATAAAGATGATATTTTCACAAAAGCAGTAATTCGGCTCTTCAGTGAATCAGGTCAGATGCTTAAAGTAATTACAAGCTCCTCATGTGTACTGAACTGTCACATACAGAAGTAAAAGTGGACCATGAAGAAATGTCTATATATTGCTTATTCAGTAAATGTTACACTATTATGACATGAAGGATTGAAGTGATGTTGTCACAGGCCACCCAAGTTATTCAAAATCAAAACCATTTTTCAAGATGCCTGCACAGGCAACATTTTTCTCCAGCACTGCGATACCAGGTGATACCAGTTCATCTGAGTAGTTTTGGTTTTCATAAATAATTTTCTCATTCTTCACGTATTTATTCCTTATAGACCTTCTTCTTTACTAGCTCTACCAGAGTTAGTAGTAGCTTATGTCTGCATCACACCATCTGGAAGGGATTTGGCATTTGACTTCGTGCAGGGCAAAGGTCCCACATTTAAGTGCGGCTTCATTGACACTGCAGCCTTTCTGTATTTTTTGGCAGTAGGTATTTGTTTCAGTGGTTAGTGATGAGGATGTTACTCTTGTCCTAGAAGATTAAATTTTGCTGGAATTTTGAGAGCATTTCCAGCACCCAATGCAGGCAGTGCTGTTGAACAAACAGAAGCACAGCAAGATTTGTTTTATTGAGACACTTGCCTGGCAAGCTGTTTATCCTGTATGTGATCCAACAGGCATTGTACAAACTTTGACAATCCCTGTGTGGTTTTGATCGAAGAGAAAGCAGTGAAGTGCCCTAGCAATTCTGCTCTGACCTTCCTACTTAATCTGGTTGAACAATTTGTTCCTACAGCTGAATTTCTCGAGCCATGCAATATTTTATTTCTGATCTTTTTCTATCCAGTACTGGCCTTTCTGCCAGTTTATACTGCCACCTGTCTTCCTATCTGGTTTTGAGGTCTTCCCTTGCTATGTTTTTTTTCTTATCAATACTGCTCCTTTCCAAGCTGTATTTCCAGTCTGTGAGTATGCAGAGGAATTGAGTAAACTCTCATTTCAGTGCTTGCTCATTTGCAAAGGTAATCCACTTTGCCTGAGACTTGCTTGCTTTTGCCGAGCATATGATTAAATTTGACTTGGATATCTTCCCTGACATCAATTGCTCATTTTAGCTGTTGTTTTTTCCCTAAGTGTCTAGGGGATTTTTCTTGTTGCTGATTTTTTTTTTTCCTCTTTCCCTGGCTTCCTATCACTCATGTGCTACCAAAGCAAACTTGACATTCAAGTATGATAATGTTGTCAGTTTCATGTTGTACTGTACTGGGCACATTCTACTTCATTCTCCTATCAGCGCTAGCAAGTCAAGCAGTTGGTAAGTGTCTGAGACATTGCTGTAAATGAAAGAGAAGAATGGTGTGCCTTTTTCTCATTTAGTAGTATAAATAAAACCTTTTCACTGTTGAGGCAACATTAATGTTAGCTTTCTCTTGTAAGGACTAAAAATACAGCTGTTGCCTAACATTCTTACCTTTTAACTTCAAGACCATCAGGTTTTTTTCTTCTTTTTTTTTGTGTCGTTTGTACAATCAAGGCAAGTAAGACTTAGTAGTTTGTTGAAAAAGTTGTCCGATCCTTCTGCGTGTCACAGACCATCATCCTTCTTGCACTTACCCTGTATTAAGACAATAAATTATATGTGATTATTGCAAATTTGTACTTTGCCATTATATGTATTCTGGAGGGGTTTTTGATACTTTAGCTCTTGATATCAGGAGTTGAAGAATTCAACATTCCTGGCCTTGGTAATTCAGAACACTGAGTAATCATCCTTTCTGGAACATCTATCCATAGCTGAGGGGTTTTTTTACACCTTCATCACCTGAAATAAGGTTGGATTTTCTTCCAATGGAAGCACTTCGGAAACTGTAATAAAGTCTGCTCCTAGAACTTCTTTAAGTTAAATAAATTGAACTTTTAATTGCTTACTATAAATTTTTGTTGCGTTCTCTCTGACTTTAAATTGTCGTTTAAAGGTGGAACGCAAATTTCTAAGCTGATTTTGGTGTCAGTAGTGCTTTGCAGAGGCTCCCTTGATACAGATGTTACTGGTAGAGCCTGGATCTACACTGGTGATGAGTCTCAAGTCAGTCTTTTGAATAGGTGCTTATTAGTTCTTTTTCGCATCAACTGTTTTGATCAGAATTTTGGCTAGTACAAAGTGAAATGGCACAGAAATATTGATGTTCTCAATTTGTAAACCCTTGTTTGATCTGATAGATTTGCTATGCTCATCAGAGGATGGAACCTGCTTTGTTTCTCTAGATCTATTTTACATAAATCCATGATGTCTGGCATCAATGTAAGAAGTGTTCATTGTTTCTGTATCAGTTGAATCCCCTGAAAATATTTCCTTGCCTTGCCTGGATCAGTGTTATGCCACATGCTGTCAGTGCCTGGTTATTCCTAGTGAGAAGTGAACAAGTGGTACCTCATTATCCTGTGGCAGCAATGTATTTTCTTGCTTTTCTGGTACAGTGTACAATTAATGACTATCAGTGTGTGATGAGAATGGCCCCTTCTGTCTTTATGTAACCTGTGAGTTAGAAACTTAATGCATTGATGTTGTTGTTAGATCATGTCCATCTTGTAATGTTGATAACCACTGTGCCCAATACCTTTGAGAAAGCCTGTAGCATTACTAAGCATGATCTTTTTCTTATCTTTAGCTTCACTGTTTTCAGACTTACTATAACTTGTCTAAGCCCCACCCAGAAATCAGGAGAATCAAGAGTGTTTGGTGTCCCTGCCCTGCATGTCTAACACTTGTCCCTGTGTTTCCTGCACGGGAATGAAATCAGGCCCCTACATCCTGGCCCATGTGTCCTCCTGGTCATCTGCATCTTGATTAGTTGGGGGAAAGAAGAAGCTGTAACTGTAACATGAAACACCCTTCCTCCCTTCCACAGCCGATTAAACTTCTGTCCAATTTACACACTCCTTTTTCCCCAAACATTTTAATTTTCCACTCCTGTAGCAATCCTGCAGAAGCTGGTGTAGTGAAGTTGATTCTCTCATTTTATTCTGTTCACTTATAAAATCCTCTTTCATGTGACCTTCTGAACAGTCCTAGCAGCTGACCCAAGCCTTCTGCCAGTAAACCATGCTGCCACAGGACCTTTTCTCTGTAAGGCTTCAGCTGTGTCTCTCTTTTGCCAGGTGCCAGAAGATCAAATTCCTGATTTGCAAGCACCCGGTAATACAGAGTAATGTAGGAGGGGTAGCAGTGGCTGTCAAGGAGTATCTTAGGAAACAGAAATTTTTACCAGGTCGTGTGGAGAACAAAGTTCACGTGGGTACAGGTTTTGCAATTTGAGCACTTCTCAGTGTGTTTTCCTTTTGACAGCATGACAGTTTGTCAGTCCCCTTTTCTTCAGTGCTAAAGTTCTGGGCATAGAAATTTTGCTTTCTGATGTAGCTTAAGGAAATCTTTGAAGTGAGGTACATTAGCATATAAACTCTGGAACTCTTTGGTTGTTCTTGGGTCGGGATAATAAATGTTTGTTCAGGTGCCCTGTCTTAGGAAGTGAGTGTTTTCTGCCTTGTCACAATATATTAACTATTGTGCTGCATTTTCATTATAACACTTGCCGTATTTTTCAAACCTGGGCTTATTTCTAATTTCCATTCCTCCAAATTATAGATTTCGAATGTTCTTTTGATCTTGCCTGCTTTAAGTCAGAATGAAACTGTTCCTAATACATATATGAATGTCTCCCTCCCTTGGGGGATTGCTCTCTGCCTGGCAGAGAACATGGAACTGGATCAATCATCTGTCACTTCACAGTGTTAAAGATTCCATGGGCTTTATCTCTTACCAATTCTGATAAAATGCTTGTTCCAGTTGCATGGCAAGCATCCACGTTTGGTAGCTGGTGTCTAACGAGTCACGTTTTTGTAGGGCCTGGCCATACGGGTAGTGCATCTGAAGCACTCTAAATATTGTGAATTTACTTTGTGTTGATGAACTGTGCACTTGTTTGGTGTGTATACAATACATTTGATATGTATTGTTTATTATTATTAATTACACAGACATAAGCCATCTGTGTCGTGATTGTGCATTAAGCAAGGTGCAAGAGCTGTTCTCCAGGACAAATCGATATTTTACGTTGGTAGGGAATTAAAAAAAGGGGTTTTGGAAAATGAGAACACACTTAAAGTAGCTGGAATATATGATAACCTTGAATTTTGTAAGCAGAAAGGGTATGAACGGAATGATACTGTGTGCCAGCAGAAGTTTTAAATGTACATTTTCTTAGAGAATTTGCTAGGGAGAGATGATTTTCCAACATATTATATGTGTGGTTTTATATAGGATTTACTTCTGGGCTTTAGTAAGATTAAATAGCATTGGGAAAAATCAGTGTAAGAATGGTCCACAACAGGAAGTCTGTAGGATATGTGCACAGGCCACAGGGAGGACTCATCATTTGCTTTTTTTTGGTTCTTCTGCATTTAAGTGCTCATTTGCAGTATTGCATTAATGTAGAGGTTTGGAATGAATTATAAAAGGAGTAGATAACAGCTTGCTTTGGCTGTAAAGCTGCGCTCTCATTTTTTTGGCAGTAGGTAAAAGGGCTGATTAGGAGAATGTATTTCCTGTATTTTCCAAATATAAACCAGATACTCAGTCATGAAAAAGTCATTCACTGTTTTCCAAAGACTTTTTTTTTTTTGCCAGTGGGAAATTGTAGTTTGGGTGGAAAACTGGGAAATATGTTAGTCCTTATGCACAAAAAAAACACCAAGAAAAGGGGATTGTATTAATTTTTTCCCCCTCCTTCACCTCCTCCCTGGATTCTGATTGTTTCTGGCTTTGAACAGATCAGATCCCTTAATGACCACATTAGTGCTTTTAATCCTTCAAAGCAGGAGTGAAAGTGCAATTACTGTACATGAATATCAAAAATACTTCAGTTCAAGGAGTGGTTTTGGTGGTCCAGATTTCATACAATTTTTAGAAATGAAGATCTAATGTACAGCTGTGGGTGGTCCATATTCTGATTGTTGATGCTTGCAACTTTTAAGGTCATGCCTTTGAATACTTAGATTGTTGTTCCTATTTAGCTGTGAAAGATCAGGGGTTTTCCAAATCCAGTGTGTACGGACTTATTTCTGGTGGTGTTTTTCTCTTGACCCACTTAGAGCCACTGCTGTGTTTTCCTCTGGTTGTTGTGGAGATTTTGAGTAGTTTGAGTAGGAGCTGGGAAGAACTTCGGTAAACAGGCTCAAAATGTATTCTGGGGATAGTCCTATTCTGCCAGTGATGCTGTGCTGATGAGTTTTATAAGGGAGTCTTGGATGATGTGGTAGGTAAAGCGTCATAAGCAGAGGCCTATAGGCCTATAAATAAGCAGAGGCCTATAGGCCTTCCTATATCCATGGAATCTCTGTTTTCCAATGAGGCTCCTTGAAGCAGAAGTTCCTTGATGTTGCCTGTGGTTCTGTAGCCTCTTCTCCAGGCTGGTATCCCGATTATCCAGTGTAGCTGACCAGCACCCCACATCACTGGGGTCCGGGAGCACAGGAGCAAAGCGAGAGTCAGAGGCGCTTGATAACCACAGGCAGAGCTGCTGGGTTCATTCCCCTTCATACCTCTGAAATGCTCTTTAGAATGGGGATCCTGCCTTCCTCTCTCTTTGGGAATGGCAAATACTTGTCACTGCAGGTGGCACTGGCAGAAACCTGCAAAGATTTTGCTTAAAGAGAAGGGTCAGTACATTTGTAACGTAATGGAAGGAAGAAGAAGTACAAAGACCCTCAGTGTGATGCACAGCCTCGGACAGCCTTCCACCTAGAGGGAGTAGAAGTTGATAATGCTTTATCTAAGAAGAATTCATCACAGGGACATTGAATGGTACTGTCCCAGCAGCAGGCGTGAGTCCCTGTTAGGTTCATGTTGGACACGCAGCACAGGCAGCTTGCTCGCCAGGCCTGTCTTCCTGCCAGGCTTTGAGCTGGCTAATCGTCTCACCTCACTTCTGATGGTTTAACACAGCACAGCAGCAGGGAAAAAAGGTGTTCTGTCATCATTGTATCAGCGTTTGCTCTGTGAGCTATGACTCGATGATGCAAACCTTTTTGCAGAAAACAACATCCCAAAAGTTCGCAGTGAGGCCTGGGGCTACAGGAGCCTGTGCACTCAGGCCCTGTTGTCTTGTGGGAGCTGAAATCTTTATACTGGTGTACACAGCTCCTTCAAACTTTTTCCGACACAAGCCTGCTGTTTCCATTAAAGGATTTTATAGGGCTCCCTGTACATCATATCTTGCACAGCTTACCGTATTGGCTCTTAAAAGTGGCTTTGAATACAATGCCAGGGCCCCCCAGTAGCAGCTTTACAGGCTGCTGGCGAGCTGGGAAGCCGCACTTGGCTGTCCCCGTGCTAGCGGAGCTCCCTCGCTGGCTTTTCCAGCTCAAATGATGAAGCATCTGTTCTGTCTAGTTTAATTAGACATGACTTCCTTCCTGAATAAAGCAGGGAGCTCTGTGAAGCGCTACAAGCTCTTGTTCCGGAAGTGCTTCCTTCAAAAGAAAAATGGGTTCTAATCTAATGCCAATGTCTAATCCCCCTCTGTACCCACTCCGTGCCTGTGTAAAGGACTTCCATGTGGGCCCTGAAAATGAAAACAAAAGCTTCATCATCAAGGTAGTTTCTGTTTCTTTCAGGAACCCTGGCATAAAATTGTTTTTTCTTGCTTTCAGTTTTGCAAAGTTGCTAAAAAGCCATGAATCTAAATATTTTGTGGGGAAATCTGACACTCACTGTCTATACATCGGCTTGTATATGAGCGCTGCTGAAGGGATGTCCTAAACTCACTAGTACTCCTGGATCATTAGATCTGGAATAATATGCTCAGAACCTTTTTGCCTTTATTTTAAAGACCCAGGTAGATCCTGCAGCCTGTAGCGGCTGATGGCAGCTCGGAGGCAGGGTGCTCAAAGGCAGCAGCCTTAATCCCACTGTGCCTGACTGCAGGGACAATCTATATGCCAAGTTTTGTCCCAGTCACTTGCAGGATGCTATTGAAGTGCAAAGTGACCTCTGGTAGCCTGAGAATAAATCCAGCTCTTTTTAAAGGTGGATATAAGGGCAAGGGTAAGAAACCTTTTAGGAGGCACATATTGACACATAATGCAGCTTGGCCTGTTTTTCTGTGTAAATTATTTCAGTGCACAAGTGTGTAAAACCTCAGCATCTTATTGCGTAGTAATTTTAAAAGCGGTGGAAGGATGTACCAACAACTGATGAATCAGGCACTTAAAGCACAGCACAGCTTGGGGTTTTCTAGCGGTGGTGAGGATTGAATAATATGTATTTTTGTTCAGAAGGCTAAATATTAAAATAGGGAGATAAAACTGGATGATATACAAATACTTTTTTTTTCCCGTCAAGAAACACAGAAGTAAAATTCATCTCCTTAATAAATCCCATTTAAAGATTAGAGCACTGAAGAAACAAACAAGCTTTTAATAATACAAATAAGCTTTTAATATAACTACATCATTGTCTGGCTTTTTTTAAAGGAAGAAAGACACCTTACAGATTCTACGCAAGTAGGAAACGTATGAGAGAAACTTCCTAAATGAGAAGTTTGGTGCCCTGTTTAACTTAGGTCTGAAGATGAAAAGCTTTGGGGAGATGGAAGTCGGGTAGAACAATTCTAGATCTAAAGAGGCTTTGTTACTAAAGAATATTTGAAAATTAATAGTACAGTTTTGAAGACTCTGCCAACGTAAATTCTTTTCCGTGTAATTAGTAAAGAAGGAAGGAAGTGTTCCGTTGTTAGTCTGTGTGAAACTGCCAGTGAGCATAATTCACATTCAGCATTTCTAATTCATAAGAATTTTCTACTTCACATTGCTATGGTTAATACTTGGAGGGAGGAAAATACAGAACATAAAAGTCAGCATTGAGTGGGAAGGGGTGAACTTAAGAATAAGGCTGGAATGCATGTGGATCCTTTCAAACAGAAAAAAGTGGGAAAAGCCAGGCAGAACTTGGTGGTTTTGATTTAGACCCAATGCTGTGTTTTGAGTAGTTTGCCTGTCCCAAACCGGTCCATAATGGTCTCTGCTTTTGGTTACTGCTTGTTCTCTAGACCAGATGATCATGTCGTAGTGCACTTCCAGATGTGACTTCCCAGGCTCAAAACACTTCAGTGAGTCATAAAGCAGGGTGTCAGTAGCCACGTTTTTCCAGATTGTTGCATTAAGGCAAGAGCCCGGAGAGGAGGGTGTAAAAGGCTGCTCCGTGGTTGGATTGCAAAACCATTGGCTCCAGGTTCTCGTGAAGTCTGTGTATGAATATGGCTGGAGCCTGAAATCTTGCAGCTCTGTCATGTCTACATGTTTTCCAACTTATTTTTTTACACAAAGACTACGGGCAACACCAGCCAACACATGGCTTGTGTTATTTTTGAATTATTATTGTTAGGATTTTGCATGTTGACTAATGTGTTATTGCTGTGGTGTATCACAGAAATAAAACGTGGCCTTATTTTGACAGGGAAATACATGTTACAATTTCCTTGTGATATATTACCCTGTCTTGTTAGTTTGATATTTTCCATTAATGTGAAAGAGCCGAGCAGAGCGGAATAAGGGAGCAGAAGAGATGTTCATCTGCCATGAATTTGCCCTCTCCCTGAAAGACTCTCATGTCCTCTACCAATTAGTCACCTTCCCTGCACTGCGTGACGTGCTGCCCACTCAGTTTAGCTGGCAGTTCACACGCAGTTTGTTCCCCTGCAAAATCCCTGTAAGCAGCGCAGCTCCACCAGTCTTCCCAGGCTGCCCTGTGAGTTTCTTAGTTGCCAGGCTTGAGGAACTGGAGTGTGTTCTTCTGGATTTAGCCAGAATATAAAGATCCAGGCATTTTCAAGTAAGTGTGATCCTGCCTATTTTCAGATTAAGAAGTTTATTTGAAACAGTTTATGTAGATTGCTTCAGATTGTTTTGGGGTTTTTTTGTCATGATTTTTGATGTGTAAGCACTCAAATTTTATGTTCACTTCCAGGCTTGCTGAGGTTTAATGATGCAGGTAATTTATGGGCTTTACTAGAGATGGAGATTTATGGAAGGAAAAACTTACGCAATTAGATACATTAGTGTATTTCTTTTTAACTTTTAGAGTAATTAACTTCAGAAGTTATTTGAACAGTTGGTAGAAGTTTTATGATGATGTGGCTGTATTATGATTTTCCAGTCAGTTTCACTGCATTGTTTTGTTTGCTTGGCTGTTCACTTATTTTATTCAGTAGGAGCAGCAATGATTATAGACATTCATTTCCTATAGAAAGCTTATGTTACTCAGTCAAAAACAAAACCTAACTCCTCAAAAATAGCCTTGTAAAAATTCCTCTTTGAATAGGAAGTTTGAACAGCTGATCTTGATAGGTCATAGAGAGCAAATGTATTACTTAGGGGACAGGGTGCCAACCTTTTACTTCTATGTCAGAGCAGTGTCTCATGCAGAATAATCCTCAAGATGTGACCGAGACTGCTCATGTCATAGCATTAGACCAGAAGCACACACCATTGCCACTCTGAGGCTGAGGTTTTAGATGGTATTTGGAGTTGTATTTCAGGGGACAGGTGGAAGTAATGATGACAATTAGAATGCCTTTGATGCCGCATTTAGCGAGTGCTCTTTTACTAAAGTGGGCAGATCAAACAACAGGAAGCAGTTCCCTCACTTGTAATACGAAGCTTGGCTTTGCAGCCAGTGCTCTGTCCGAAAATCTGCCTCTCTTCTGCAGGGCGCAACTACACTGTTGCTTTCCCTGCTCCCCTGGTTCCCCTGGTTCCCCTGTTAGATTTGCTTCTCTGTGCAAGTTTAATGCAGGAAATACACATGGAACAAAGTCAGTTCTTTGTCACCTGGGATACATCGACACAGCTAGAAGAGCCTGAAAGCCTCCTGCCCCTCTTAGGAAGCTTACACCGTAGCTGTGCTCAGAGCAAGCAAAGTGACTTCCCAAATTAGGGAATTCTGGCTATGAATTGGGGGCTATTGCATTTTTGTCCCCATGAGTGATTTGCTCCAAAACCCTGATAGTTCCCGCTATGAATGTAACCAGATGGCACTGGGTGGCCCAGAACGGCAGAATTTTGCCGAGCACATCTGTCAGAAACAGCAGAAGTGTAACTTATGTTCATGCTGGTCTTTGAGTGGTGGCATTCATTGTCTCAGCTGACATTTAACAAAGACCATTCTAATCACCCTCCATTTGGTTTGGTGGCTATTAAACACATCAACTTCACAAAAACTATGTTTGCTTGTAGTCAGCCTTCTGTAAGACACGGAGAAGATAAGCACTGAAAAGTAAGGACATCCTGCTGGTCCAACTGGTTGACTGTTGTCTAGTTAAGAACTACACACCTGGAGTTGTCAAATACAATAAATCCGTGCTATAGACCTGAGTCCCTCAGTTATATGTCCTTTAGAGCAGGGCCCTGCATGGGAAGTATCTCCTGCTTCTGCTGACTTGTCATTTGCTGTCTTTTGCCACATTCTGTGCTGTAAATCTAAGTTACAAAAAGAGAGATAAGAACGAATACTGATTCTATAAACTGAATGGAAAGATTGGTTCCATATGCAATACTTTATTGCTTTTGTGTTTCTTGTAACTAAGAAAACAATGGTAGAGGACATAGGAAATGTACCTGAGTTGTGTACATGTGGATGAGCTGATGTTTGCAGTGACTTGGAGTTGTGAGCATAAGTCGGTGTGTGCCATTCAAGCGTGAGTCTAGCAGTTCTGTCTTTCTTGATGCTTTTTGTATTGCAACTATGTTTAGCATATCATGGTTTGGTTGAGGTGCAGCTTTGGAGTTCTGTAATGTGGCCTGTTACATAATCGGAACAACAAGGGTCGGGTTTTGCAATTTTTTTTTTTTTCTGACATAGAAAGGCCTCTGCCAATTAGTCTGAAACTTTCAGGGATCCCCTGCTGTTATTTCTCAGCCATGAACACCTTGTTAAAGTTTATTCAAAGTCAGCGCTCCATGTTGAGTTGCTGGAATACGGAATTGTTCTTTCCACTGGGACTTGCTTGATTTGAGTGAAGAGAACACAGCTCCCTCCCAGTGTACCCAGTATACCAATGACTTGCGGTTGTAAGCATGAGGGAGTAGTGCAGGGGCTACCAGCAAGCAGTGACTTGGCACATCACACTGTTCATGCATTTTCTGGTGGCTGCTTTTTTAAATTCTTCTGTCATCCAGGAGGATGTACACGGGCATTTCACAAATAGTAACATGTAGAAACCCACCAAAGTGATTATTAGGCAGTGCATATTCACGTGACTGCTATAAAGCTTTTAATGCAGGGGGGTTGGATGAAATGACCTTTAAAAGGTCCCTTCTCACTCAAGCTGTTCTATGATTCTGTAGTGTTAGGTGTATGTATTTGTAATATTTGAATAGTAGAAAATATATTCTCTGCATTTTAACAGCTTATTAGCTATTAAAATTCTCTGGTATTTTATATAGTATATTTTATATACTATGGGTATATTTGTTCTATTTTCCATAGACATGTGGGTAAACATACTGCATGGGTGTTCCTCTGGAAAGAGCAAACATAAAGAAATTCCTCTTTGATTTGTGTAGATAAATCTGTGTTTTCATATTAGTGGGTGGAAGGGAAAAGGCTAAAAATATTTTTTTGCCTGTAAATTATATTTCAGTTAGCACAAGCACTATTGCGTGTGATCCCTTAATTTATGTGTGTGGCAAACTCAAAGGTGAGATGACCCAGATCTGGTTGCAATCTTGTATCAGTGTAAAACAGATGGACAGCGGCAGCTCCCCAGGCAGCCACAGTGCTCTTGTCGGTGGAAGTCAGCCTGAGATCAGAATCTGAAACATTTACATATTCTAGATAAGAAGGTGAAACTTTATATTTTGTGTCACTAGTTTTGAAGGAACTGTAAAAGAAACCACCTCTCAGCTGGGTTTCTGTTTGTTCTGTTTTCTGCTGTCTCTTTTTCTTGTGCTGTGAAGTATAAGGAAAAACTAAGCCAAGACATTTTTGTAAAATAAAAGGCTATCTGGTACCTAGGAACAGGAAACTTACTCTGCATAGTCAATCTGTTACTAGTGGGACATACAGCTGCATCTCTGCAATAAATTACTGCAGGGTACCTCAGGTACTCTCTGAGCAAGAAGTGAGCTGGCAACAGTGGCTTTTATTGTGGGGAGTTCTCCTCTGTGTTTGGGATAGACAGTAAGTTGTCCTTTTGCCCTTTTCGGGATCCTGGTTTATTGCAATGGAGCACTTGCGTAAACTTGTGCTACATAGGCATTTTTTCAGATGTAGCTGAATAAAAATAGCTTCAAGTTGCCAAGAAGTGGCTGCTGGGTTATGAACATGAATTTCATATAATCTTTTTATTTAAGGTTAAGTTAAAGCAAAACCAAGAGAAAAGCCACCAAGGTCTTTGCTAAAACAAACAAACAACAAACAAAAAAGTGTGTTGTGAATGTTAGGCTGTTTAAAAAAAAAAAAAAAAAAAGCCTTTGCTTGGCTCTGGTGCGTATTCTCAACCTGAAGTCCAGAAGTACTAGATTTTCTTTCCCAACGGAAGGTGCCTTCTGAATGTGGGTGAGGAATCAGACAAATCAATTAGCCAGAATAAATAATAAAATGTTGCTTGGAGGCATAAGGCAAGGCTTCAGTCCAACAGAACTTTAAAGTTATGCAAACTTTAAGTTGTCTGAGTTAGACACCCGATTATAATTCTTGTATGGTTGCAAGCAAATAAGTGAAACTCTAGGCTTCTATTTCCCATACATCATGAACACAAAGAGATAGTGTTTCTTACTTTCAGGAGAGAAATGAACATTGTTCCTCAGAAATGTCTTGTGTGTCATTTATTTGTATTGTATGAGGTTTTTTGGGCAGTGGGTGGGGTTAAGCTATGTCATTTTTAAGAATCTTTGTGGAATTGTTTTCCATACTGTAGAAACAAAGGTCTTCGCTTAAGTATCAAATTGGAATTCTTGCATTGCACATTTGAGCAACTTTAATCTGCCATTTAGTTTAATGGAAAGTTTGCATAAAAATTTTTATTTATTTTATAGAGAATACTGAAGAACTTTTTTTTTTTTTTGGTCATATAGGTTATTTCTACATTTAACTTCTGGCACTCCATTACTGTGGATCTTATTAATGTCGTATTATGTGAATTTTCCAAATTTCCATATAAACTATATATTTTTTAATCAAAATGGTTAGGGTTTGGTTTTGTGTTGATGGACTGTACTAAGTCTTCCAAACGTGGGAAAATATATATATATATATATTTGTAAAATATTACTGAACAAAGTATTGTAATCTCCCTGTCTTCTTCCTGCACACATCTTCCACTTTAATCAGAAGTAACAAAAACATTATGCTAAAAGAATTTGAGATGGTTGAGACCACCTCCCATTTCTAGGTTTGTGTTTGATTTTGGTCATACTGAATTTGAAGCAGAAACTCACTCAGCGAAGGAATGCAGTGCAAGAGCCTGGGTCCAGATGTTATGCTTTCCTCCCATACCAACCTAGGCCTCTGAGACAGAGATCTCCCTCTCCGAAAACAAGACTTGGACAAAGTGCAAACTCCTCATTTCCTGAAATCTCATTGTTTAGGCCAACAAACAGGCAGGTCAACATGCAGGTTGCAGAACTGAAACTGAACACCACCTCAGTTTCCCTGGATCAATGAAGTGTAATTTGAGGCTTGTGGTTGCCTGTCCAGCTTGGAGAACCAGCATAGAGAACAAAGGCTCAGCACCGAGGCCTTCAGATATTTGAGCAGTGAAATAGTGAAATAGTGTTGCTGCTGTTCTCTTCTGCTGGCTTTTGGCTCAGGACTGTGCTGGTTAGGTAGGCTAGGCATAAATTTTTGTGATGGTTATGCCAGCAAATTCTAGAACAGAGGCACCTTATACTGGCCCTAGGTAGGTTAGTTGAAAAAGAAAAACAAAACAACAACAAAACAAAACCCCAAACCAGGAAAGAAAAAAATTATTTGAGTTCTGCAGACTGTTTTTTACAACAAAGCTTCTTGGTCTGACTCTGTCAGTCTCTCTGTAAAATCAAGTCAGCAAAGAGCCCTCAGTGAACAATAAATGAAAAACTTGGCACAAGTCTGGCACTAGATGCAGATTAAAGAGCAGTAGATGTAACTGGGTGTGATACCTATGGTATTTTCAGCAACCTGCATGAAAGGTTAGAGCCCATAGCTTCTGCCCTCAGCGGGAGATGGCGCGTACAAATGTGGGCTGTCTTGACTGGAATGTTTTTGCGGTGTGGCTGCTGCTTTTTGGACAGGGAGCCTTTTTTGGTCAGTAGAAACTCAGGCTCATAGTGTTTTGTTTAGCTGCAGTTCAGGGTGTTAATTTATAATTAGGCTTCACTGCGATGTAATCAGATCCATACTTTTACGCACTATGGTGTTTTTTCGCGTGCTTTTACTGAAGAGCTCATTAGAAGTCGATGGGAGTTGAGTGCATCTCGGCCCAGTCATGCACCTCTTCCTACAGCACCTAATTCAATTGATTGGGGTGTTTAGTGACAAGAAATCAGTGTCAGCAGGACCTTAATTATTTAATCTATCTAACCACAGCATGAGTATTACGAGTAAAGCATGGAGGCAGATAAAACTCTTACGTCTCCATGTCTGAGCAGGAATACTGGGAAAGGAACAAGGTACTTTTTATTAGTATGTGTATGCGATACTGTACAATTGCCACTTGATGAGCCACATAAAATATGTGCCACACTATGAAAATAGTTTGAATTTTATCTGTCAGTTTGCTCAAGTGCAACTAAACTCTAATATTTATGTTAAATTTACAGTATCATATGTAATTGATATATTTTTCTGCTCTGTTGCAGATTATACCATCTTACTTAACCTGTGAGACAAGAATATTTCTTGAAAATTAAGAGTTCTACAGGTAAGGATTGAGTTAAGTAATTTTGTTTTTATAAAGACCATTGTTGTTAATAAGCACCATCATAAAGTAAACAGAGAAGTGTTTGCTCTTCACGAACTACACTTTGAAAAGCTGAAGAAAAATCACTTGAGATGATCACGGTAATACAAGCTGTAGTAAGCAGGGTATTTGAGAAAGACAGGTGTCTTTCTCAAGTTTGAATGATGTTAGTAGTTTGAATGCTTAGTACCTAGGATGTCTGTCAGGAAGGGATTTGTCAAGAACTGTCTTCTGACAGAAAAATGTGAGCCAGTTGAGAAAGTGGCTGGAGGTAATGGGCACACTGACACCAGGTGTTGGCAGCATGACTCTGGTGCAGGCTGCTTGTCATTGTCTGTCTTGTGCTTTCAGATAAGCATTGGGAGACCTAAACTTCGTGTTCAGGAAATGTCCCTAGTCCACTTGGGGTTATTGCTAAATAACAGCGTGCCCTGCAAGTTAAGTTGTCATTCTTTGACTGATGTCTCCCCTGGGGCAAACAAAAGGTAGATCTGCAGAGCAAAAAATCAGCAGCTCTTTGTTTAAACAGTCTGTTAAAACTGCTGCCTTGTGCTTAAGAAAAAAGGATTTGAGTCTTTTCAGGAGGATTGTTGAAAGATTTAATAATTACTCTGTTCATAATGGGAAAACTCCCACTTTGCTGGAGATGGTGTTGTAAAGCCTTATAGTCAGAGCTGACATAAAACCAAAATGTGAGCAGTTTTACCTTATCACATACTGAGGGGAGGTTGCGTGTTTTTGCTTCTAATGCAGACTGATGCAATGCAGGTAAGCAGTTCACTCGATCCTAAGTAAAGGAGAGAGAAATACAGAAATTTGATAGATGCTTACAAAACATATGAAGATGACCTTTGAGTAGTGAACTGTCAATCCACTTTTCCAGGCCACTGAAAACTGTGAGCTGTTTACAGATCCCTTGCCATCCTTTCAGTTTCTTCCTTTTGTATACGTCTGTTTCATCTTAGATCTTATAAACACAATACAGGAAGTTGTTGAAACTGGAGAATTAAACATTTTTCCACGCATAGGTAGCACTTCCTGGCTGCAGCATATTCTATTACCTTGCCTCAGTATCATAAAGAGCCTGAAGTTGAGAGGTTGTGTTGAAGTTCCTTTGGGTTTACATTCTTGGAACTTTTCCTAGAGCAATTTCACGACTTAATTTGCATTTGGTGTTAGAAAATTTATAAGACTCTGGTGCTTTGTTACTTATACCTAGATTTTGAAAGGAAAAAGAATGAATGCCTGTTAAGTTTAAAATAAAGTTGTAGCCTTTTCTTATAAAAATGGATGTGCTAATGTTGAAATGCCAGTAAGTTGCATGGAGGTATTAAAAAAAAAAAAAAAGCTGTGTTGTCTTCCAAACATTATAAGCTAAACAAATGAATTAAGTATAATTTTTTCTATGTTAATCTTTATTTATATAGGAACACAGTGTATAAGAATTCTTAAGACAGTTAAAATGCTAATAATTTTCTGTGTTCTGTCCCAAATCTTTCTTCCAATTCTTGCAGAAAATGAATCTTTTTATTCGTAGCTGTTCAAGCATGTTTTAAGTCGAGTTTAGAAATATTTCCTTTAACAAAGAACTTTTTTTGAAACATTTTAACATTAGTAATCTATTTATCATATTTAACGACATGATAGCAAATGCTGTTCCTGCTTCTACAGTATCGTAGTTAATTGTTTATCTGCTTAAATCTGAAATGAGTACAAAGATAATAATAGAACCAATGCAATTGTGTGGGCGTATACATCACTTTTGGTTGTAAGTCTGCATGAATGTAAATGGCTTTACTGCTTCACACTAAAGACCTTATGAAGGGTTTTGGATTACTCTTTGTTTAAAATGCCTCCCTGGAGGAAGGCAATACCTTGGACATCTTATATGATGTTCCTAGTCAGTTCAATCATTTTTGGGAAAAAAAATTGCTTTAGTAAATTAAACACAGAAAAACCCCATGAGTAGGTCCATGCTATCTCTGTGTAATTCCTGTACTAGTCCTTGTTTTTAGAATTATATTTGTGTAATACAAAACATTTGAGCTGGCATACACTGCATTGTAGGCATCTGGCTGTAAAATGCTATAGAAGATTTTCCACTCTTTTAGCAGTAATTTTTTTAACACTTGACCAATTCAAGTCGAGCTTTGAAGTTTTAGTGACTATGTAAATTGTGAATGCCCTTCCTTATGTGATGGTTGAAGTAGCTCCAGTGGGTTGTACTGGTTGTTTCTGCCACTGCTTTACCCATATAAGAAACTGTTGTAATTCAAAGGCTGTAGAGAAATATTTAATTTGTATACCTGCACTACCATCTATTACTGGGGAAAAAATCAATAATAAATGAAAGAAAAAAGCAATAATAATTCTGGTGCTTCATGCATTGCATACCTGAAAAGCCCATTTGAGCTTGGTTTTGCTTTGAGAAGGACTTCAACTTAGTAGTTGTTATTCCGTGGACATTTCTTCTATGGAAAGAAGAAATAATAATAATTAGCCATAACATCAAACCCAATAACTGCATCTGAAATAATTTTTTGTTAATGTTTCACATGGAACCAATGCACCTGAGAAAAGGATATGGCAATATTCAGAAAACTGTTGCTCTATACCCTGGGCTTGAAACCACTCAGATTATTGAGCTGACTCTTACTTGGGCCCGTAGTGAGTTGTCTTAGGGAGCACAACTACCTGAAACCTATTTCTTTTGGGGAGCAGGGACCAGGGAGAAAGAAGACAGAGGTAGCTCCCAAGTGGTTCAGTTGTGTAAGCTGGTGTCACAGACAGGGTCATGGGAAAGGCAGCGGTAGTCCAAGGGAAACAGAAGGAGGGCGATGGTGGGATGGGCAGAGGGGAGAGCAGAGCAGTCCCTTCACTGGCAACCTACTGTCCTCTGATCTCAGCTGTCTCATGAAACTTCTCTTTGCAACTTGGTGAGGAATTCTCCAGTCTGATGAGCGTGGCAGAATAAAGGGGTGAGTAAACATCTCCATCCCACCAGCTCCTAAGGAAAATATGCCTTGAGCCTTCCTCCAGCTCAGATCTCTTTTAAGACTTCTGTTCTTCCTCCTTCTGAATCTTTTTGGCAGATTCAATTTATGTCATGCTCTGGGGATTTGATTAATTTCCTATTATTGGCCGAGTCTTGCAAACCTCTGCACTCAAGGTTGGCAAGTGTGCTGTTAAATCTTGGTAGAGATGAGTTCTGCTCCTGCACATTCAACCTATGGCATCTTTACTGTCTGGGACCTTCCACCCAAACTGTGTTTGTTTGATGAATACGTGGCACCAGAATGTGAAATCTATCCTATTATCAGAGTGAATAAATTTACTCAGTATAGAACTTTTAAGTAGGTTTTACCATATGCCTTCAGATCATAATTTAAATTAAATTTGCTCAAAATGGAAATCTAGATTCAAGCTGACATCATAACATATGACCTCCACTAGCAATGAAAATTGAAAACATGAGACAAGGATATTAATCACTGAATAGTTTATAAGCTGCCCTGAATGTTCATCTGAAATGTTAACGCTATTTTATTATATGCAATAACAGCTTAAAGTAAAAATTTATGAACACTGTGGGGTTTCTAAGATAAGGCATTCAGACTCATTGTATCGTACCCTGGCTCAAATCTTTTGAGCCTTTAGTGCAGTGCACGGAGCTACTTGCATGCCTAACCTATTGCTTTTAGTGCATGCATAACCTCCTCCTTTTACTGGGACTGGAAATGTGAGCAGGATAGTGGGGATCAGATTTGACTGCTAGACTTGTGTGAACTCAAATTTGTTCATACACACCCTTATGCAGGAGGAGGTGTTTAATGGCCTCAGCGTGGAAGCGTCTGTGAAGTTTGGGTCATTGTTTTCAGGGGTTTTTAATTCTGCTTAGCAATTTGAATTTGGTTTGGAGTTCTGATAGTAAGTTTTGATTTTTTTTTAATAGATAGCTGTAGTAGTAATGTTGAATGTAGCTGAATATGGAGTATACTGAGGCCAGCAGTGCTTACTTATGCAAAACTGATCAGAGCTGTTGTCAAACAGATCTCTTCAGATGACCTAATGGAATTACCACTTTAAACCAATTTGTAGTTTCATTAATTTTTTGAGTCTTGATGTATTTTCATTGATTTTGGGTTTTTGTACCTGGTGTTTTATAATTAGCAGTTACAAAATCTCTTTGATGGTTTGAAAAGGAACACATTTAAGAATGTCTTTTTAATGTAAACTTCATCTCAAATTTTTATAATGCTTCCTCTGTGATACATTCCCTTTACATGTGAACTCATCAGCGTAACCCAGAATATTCAAAATTTGATGTCATATATAGTTGACTTAGTGGAGTCTGGAAAAACACAAGGTAAGTTAGATCATTAGTTTCCAAACTATTCACTGCTGCTCTTTTGCTGGGAGAGCTTCTTTGTTCCCATGTAGCTTGAGCCAGTGATTTAAAAATAGATTTAAATGCTTTTATAGGTGAAAGTGAGCTTAATTGGCAGTGAGCTGGTTGTAGCTTTTGTATTTTGCTTTATTGGGTAGTTCCAGTAGTAAACTGAATTTATTGAAGTAAATCTATGAAATTACCTTAATTGCCTGATCTCAATAATATTTTTAAGGAACTCCACTATTTGCCTGTTTTTATTTTAATGTAAGGTACATAGTGCAGCTTGTATATGCATATTGTTTGAAGGCTTTGAATGGCCTGCCTGTCTGATCCATTTTAATAGATTCCAGCCTCTTTCCATGACATCATTATTGTAACAGACTTCCTAGAAAATATGAACAGCTGCTGTGTATTTTTTTCCTGTGTTTGATATTAAAACTGTAGCAGCTATTCTGTTCCTTACAAATGACAGCAATAGGCTTGTCTGATGTAAAACAAACTGAAAAAAAGTCAAAGTAAGGAGCTGTGATACTGTTAACAGGCCAGTAATGTAACAGGTCCCCATGTATGAATCATTTCATAATGCAATAAGGGATTACTTATGCTGCTGTCATACTGGTCAAAGGTTGGTCCCATTTCCTTCCCCCCTCCTCCTGAACTAAACTGTGCATCATTAAAGATGATGAAAACAGTATTGTTCTCAGCTTCCTGGCCCAGATGGCAATTTGCATGAAGAATTTTACTGTATTTTTTTTTTTCCTAATATTCTTATGCAGACTGTGCATAGAGATTTTAAAGTTCTTTCCAGTTCAGGTCAAGCAGACTTATTCCTTGTTTCTCTACGCATTTTGGCATTCAGAGATGGCTTAGAGGCCACTTAACATGGAGCCTGGAGTATTAAACAGAACTAGGAATTAATCAATCTCGTTGTTAATTTTCTAATTTTCTGTCTTGCTCCATCTGTAAATACTGAAAATAGCTGAAGGGTGTCAAAGGGGGGCATGGGCCCCCCTTACATTACATTGTGTGTCGTCTGGAATACCTCGGTTGGAGTTTTAGTATCTTTTAGACAAGTCGTGCAAACCAACCATGACATTTGGTATGTTTTGTGCCTCAGTATCTGCATTTGACACAATGGAAACAGCAGGTATAAAGAAAACCTGTCCTTTCCATGGCTCTGAATAGAAACACACCACACTGTGGCTGACTTAGAGAGCAGATGAGTCTTAGAGTGTAATACAGCCATGAGATAACTCATCATCCATTAATGCTATTATCTCAGTCCTGTGTCTTTTGGAGTGCCTTCTTCCTTCATTTTCAAGTAAGTCGCCTGTGTATGTTCTCCTGCGTGGGGGGAAAAAAGCAGCAACTAAGTACCTTTCTTCTTTATGAAGCAGGGAGATGGTCTATGCACCAGATGTGTGCCTGTGAGCTGATTGAAAAGTGCTCAGAGAAAATCAATACTAACCTTGCAATGAGAAGTTAGATGAGGATGGGCTACATTGCTCCTATCTGTGGTGTTCATCAAATGGTGCCTGTTCTGCGGAGCATGTAGAGAAATAATTTCATGAACAAAATAACTAATACCTTTTGGCAATTATGAGTTACAAGCCCTTCTTCATCTCCTAAGGTCTTCACGAGAGACTGCTTCACCTGTTCTCCATTCACGCCCTAAAGCAGTCTTGAAAGCATGTAATACATAAATAATGTTAATGCAAGTTATTATTAGCCCAGATGTGACAGAACACATGAGAATTACCTTCTGTTTCTTAGCCACAGAAGGTCAAAACAGACACTGAGTATATAATGTGTGATGCCTACAGAAAAAATCTAAGGTCATTCCTTCGGATATTTGATGCATCATGGTACCGAGCAACTAATGGTTGATATCTGTGGCCTCTGGGCTGTACCACACCCCGGATGGGAAGACAGCTTCAAACCACACAAGCCCTTTTGAAGGCCAGCTCACATCAGGGTGGCATGGTTAATGAAAATGCAGTCTTATTCCAGGGCTAGACAGCCTCTGAAGCTCATTTTTTTGGTCATCTCATTCTTGTTTACATTGAAATGTGTGTAAAAGCCTGATATTCAGTGGAACAAAATTTGTGTCTCATTTTCACTTAGTTTTTGCAGGTAATTATAAAGCAAAGTGAAGAAACAGCATGTTATGTGTAAAGTATTTTAAGACTGTAGTTCTTATCATACCACTTCTGCTTTGAGGAAACAGTCTTTCTCATTACCCTAAAAGTCCCCAGTATGGGGAAGGCTGTAGTGACTTAGTTATACTGATTTCAGCTCAACGTTTTTCTTTTTTAAAGCATGCGGAAATTAATTTCTTCCTTCCCCTCCTCTCAACCTCCATATTGTTTTCAAAATCGTGGTCCTCTGGTATTGCATTTCTGGTCAGTCTGGCTTATTTCAGGTGTACAATCAGGCTGTGGATTGGTTTATTAGTTCATTTCTGTAAATAAACTTCTTTAGAAAATAATTTTTCCACTTCCTACTCTCAAAAGAAGGTTCAAGAGAGTAACTGATATTTGCATAAATATATATTAATAGGTTTTAAATATATGTCAGAGATAAATATTTGCCAGATCAGCTTATAAAAGTTCTGCTTACAAAATAAATTTATTTTGTAGCTGTTATTTTTATTTAAAAAATGCAAAACATCAACCATCCGGTAGAGATTAAACACTTCGTGGTGAAAAACAATTTTGCAATCATTGATACATATGAACTACATTATATAAAATATCAAGGAATTTTATAATAATTACCACATCCATTCTGATTTGTGTGGCAAAGCAAAACCTTGGAGAAATTCCACTGAAATTAATAGGGTTAATCTATAGTTACACCACTGAGTCAAATAGTAATATGGATCTTTCATTTGTAATTTGAATGCAAACAGATCTGTAAAATAAATTTCTACCATTTGTCAGACATGTCACGGAAAATGTTTTGCATTTTGCGTCATAGACATCTAGAATAAAACTCAGAATATGTCTTACTAATAGCATATGTCCGAAAAATGTAATTAACTGAGAAATTATTTCACTGTCACTTTCTTTTTGACACCCTTCTTACTGTGAATCTGCTCAGCTGTGAGAGAGCAGTGGAGGGTATTTAAATATGGGCCATTTTATAATAAATAACAGTGTATTTTAAATTGAGGGCAAGAACTGATTTTTCTCATTTGCAGTACAAATGCTTTTCAATTGGATTTGTGCTAAACTCGGTTGCAGACTATGGAACGAAAAGTATGTCTTAATAAGCTGAACATGATCTTTCAGGTATTTTTGCATCTCCTAGCAGCAGTGCCTGCCCATGCAGCAGGTCAGTCAGCTGCTTCATCTGTTCCACCAGCATTACTCAGAACATCAAAGTACGTAAGACACAAAGACCTTCCTTGAGGCCCACAGTGCTTGAAAGGCTTTACTGGTTTCTATGTTTTTCTCTCTGCTATGTAAAGGTGTATCCTCATGATAAACCCTTTAGGGCGTAGTTCACACGTGAAAGTGTTGCTTCCCAAGACTGGTAATAACAGGACTTGGAATGATTTTTGGAGTGGGGATTTTTTTTTGGCCTTCATCACCTTTACACTGGCCCATGTTGACAATGAATATAATCTATAATAAGCTATTGCCTTTAAAAATGGTACCTTCTTCTCTGTGAAATCAGTTGATGCCTGTTAGACCAAACGCAGAGGTCTGTACTGCAAACCATCAGTACTAAAGCAATTGTAATAGCATTGCTGTTACAGCCACAATATTCAAAGACTGGTGAGGGGGGCAGGGTTTGCACAGAGAGGTAATATCTTTTATTAGATTGACCAATATACTTGGGAAAAACAGATACTTCAGACAAACAAATCCTCCTTCAGGACAGTGCAGGAAAGGCTTTCTATGCCCAGAAGCTTGTCTGTTTTTTTCCAACCGTATCAGTTGGTCTAATAAAAGATATCACCTCTCCCTGTAAACTCTGCCTAACTGAAACATGAGCATGTCTGTCAGCCCTTTAACAGAAAAGCCTGCAGCAGCATGGGCACGATGCTTTGCTGGATTTTATATGCCATACTTCTACTCTGGCTTTACCTGCCCTGCACTTCTCAGACATGGGCAGAAAGGGAGAATATGTTCAATTAAAAAGATAGCTTCTTAGACACTGACTGACAAAGCTTATCAGAATAGTTGGTTTATTCCTTTCCTTAGCTGTAGGTTGGAAATTTTGCCCTCTCTGGAGTCTGTTTCTTTCTCCTCACTTGAGAGATGTGGGTCTTGTAGCTCCTGTTAATGCTGATCTTCGTGGTGTGGTCAGCCTGTGTACTGGAGCAGTTACAGAAGAGAAAATTGTTCTCTGGCCATTGCTCTGCTCTTCTGATGAGTCTGATTTTGTAAAGTGCTTAGATCTGTAGTGATAATACTTGCCCAATAGCTGGTCATAAGTCTCTTGCTTAGATTTCAGAAGGGCTCTAGGGCTCTCCTTGCAGAAAATAGAAGACAAAAATATTCTGTGGCTTGACGGGAAGTGTTTCTAAAAGGATCTGCTGTAATGTAAAAACAAAAGGAGCAGTGTTTCCAGCTAGAGCACCAAACATTTTGGAGTCCACTGTGGAAAATGTTTATAGTGTTGTATAGTTTTATTAGCACAGATTGAAGGAAAACAGCTTATTGAATGACTTTTGGGGAGTAGATCTTGTACCAGTGTACGCTATCGAATAGTGGTCAAAGAAAACCCGTCTCTGCTGTGGGGTGGGAGCAGGAAATCTGTAAGGAGTTACTCAGCTTTCTTGTACAATATACAAGGAAAAGGACAAATGCTGCTTTCAGACTCACTGAGGTTCCTACACGTGCTGAGGGGAGTTGGGTTGCAATGCCAAGAGAGACTGTGTGGGTGCCCTTGGGCATGCAGATTATCAGGCTCAAGGTACTCCCAAATCCTTCCACAGGGACACTATGGAAACAGTGGAGCTGTTGCCTTTCCACTCCTCCACTCCCAAGGTGTGGCCTATAAAACCTGTTTACTTGGGCTGGTTTTTAGCTGACATTCTCTTAGCTGTGTTTTGCTCAGCGTCTCCTCAGTGTGGTGGGCAGTAACATGTGCAGAGCAGTCTCTTGTTGCTGCACTGAACCATGCGTGATAACTGTAGTGCCTTCACCCTTCTTAGAAGGATTTATCTCTTCTCCAGCAATAAATATTATTAAAGCACCAAAGTTCAGTAGCAAGACCATCAATTTGTTTAATTGTCTTAGGCATCTTCACTGCTTTTATCGTGCTGTACCAATGCCAGCTGTTGCTGAAGGCTGTAGCTGCAGGGTGAGCCTCAGGCTGCCCTGGAGTCCCAAGACAGTTTGGCTTTTACGCCCCTGCAGCAAAAGAACAAATAGTTCTCTCTGCACATTGCAGAATGAGGTGTGAGTGAGCTGTCGTGTCGTCTCAAGGAGCTGGACCAGAGAGCGATGTTGAAGCCAGGGCTTGAAAAATGTAGCCTGTGCCTAAGCGCCAGAGTGAAAAATAGTTGGGCTGGCATTCTTCCTGTTATGTTCGGAGGCAGTGACTGATGAGGACTTGGATTTGAACATGAGAAAAAGAGATGCCTCTATGTTAAATCTACATGTAGACCAAAAATGAGCGAAGAAAGAAGGGTGTGAGGGAGAAAAAGAGAAAAATGCGTTTAGTTAGATGCTGCCTTCATGCTGTATGTTGTGTCCCTTACTCTTCTACGTCCAGAAGAAAGGCATTTGCCGTGTTGGGTCTCAGTCAGTGTGAGCTGGTCCACTTCCTCTTATAGATCACTAAGTAACTTCAAAGCCTTTACCCTCAACACCTTTCACCTCTGTCCCTCCAACAGACTGATTTTTCCTAGTCCTTCTCAAATTACATGGGCTGAATTTCTCCCTTCCCACCAGCAAGTACTTGGATTTTTCTGGCTATGCTGCCACGGGACTGCAATGAGTGCCAGGGTGGGTTTATCCTTGATATCAGCATTCTGGTAGGATGTGACAAATTGGCCTGAAAAGAGCCTAAACCCTAGTGTTCTGTAGCAAAGAGAAGAAAGACATCCTTCTGCTTTGAATTCAGCAGTGTTCTCATTGCTGCTCCATCCTTGCAGGCAGCTGTTTCTTGATGCTCTCGATGCATCTTGCGTGGTTCTTACGAACAGCCGTGAGCTGCTGCAGCTTGGCACACATCTCTGCAGCTGAAGAGGTGTCCAAAAAATTGTTTACTTGCTTGCAAACATGAGAAGCCAGCTATGATGTTTCCTGCCCATTCGTGTTTGGAAAATCATTTTGCAGCCAAAAGAAAGCTAAAAATCTGGAGATACTTTGGCATTTGGCTAGCTGAGTGGGTGGATAGGTTGTTTTCAAGCCTTGATTAAAGCACAATGTGTTGGTGCACAAGGGTGGAGAAGCAAAACAATGTAATTATAGTGTGAGGTATTGCTTAGGAGCTGAAATACTGATAAATACGGTGACATGCCAAAGTACAAGGTGAAAGTCTGATATAAGCAAATGACTGGCACCTTTGGCCAAGAAAAGTCAAGGAGGGAAACAGAAAACATGACCTGAATCAGCAGAGAGACGCCAACACAGTTATGTGTAAGGTCTGTATGTGGGACAAATCAGTGTCATCCAAATGTCTCTTTAAAAAATAATGAAACACACAGCTACCACCATGAAAGCTTAATGTGCAAGGTCTGCTGTAAATTACACTGCAGTGTATCTGTACAGGGACTCTGAATGCTGGAACTGGTACCTCCCTGACATAATTTGAGGCATGTGTGGTAGCAGTTCCAATATATAACTTTTAATATATGTAACTTGTAGTGTAAGCTTGTTGACTTTCACCAAATCTAGGCTAAAAATAATAAATAATATGTAATGTTTTTGGTGATGTTATAGCTTGGAAGCCAACCTGTTGAATCTGAATAGCTTTGTGATGATAAAATACCAGCATCAAAAATTACGAGACCAGTGAGGTTGACATGGAATCCGCTTGGTTTGTAACTACACATGAGTTTTCATGTAACTGCTTTGAAGGTTGTGAAGATTGAAATAAAATCCACTGATTTGTTCTCTTTGATAAATGAAAGGTAAATACAGCTTATATTATTTTAACTTTTTCCAAGAAGAGTCTTGCAACATTGATCTCTTGTCCATATCCATATCCGCTTGACAAATGTTTCATTTCTAGGTTTTAGAAGTTAGCTTCATCTCTCTGCTTTAGCAAAACTCCTTTCTTTTTTCTTCTCCACATGAGTTAGTAGATAGGATTGCCTCTATTTGCTGTAAAATGTGAATTTTTGCACATGTACATTAATCCTATTTTTTAATACTTGCCTTTTGCAAACTCTTCAACGATTTTTTTTTCTTCTCCAGAAAACTTCTCATATGTTTCCTCTTCTTAAGGGTTCTTCGTCATGTATCCTCACATCGCTTTGTACTATAGACACAGGACCTTCACTCTTTTCCACAGCCATGCACACCTTGTGCTCTGAAAAAATTGACCCATTCTTTATGCATGCTTCCCTCTTTAAATCTCTCTTTTCCCATGTTAATTCTGGCTAAGATGATTGGTGTTACTCTTTTTCCTTAGGAAATCCATTAATTCCAAATTCTTCAGCTGCCTCTGAAGAACATTATAGCTTCTTCTTCTGGGCAGTTTACTTCTCTTCCATTGTGGGTGACTGAATCTTTCTCTTCTTTTTCTGGTGAGATTCCAGGAGCTGCCTCCTCTCTGTTCTTCTCTCATCTCTTTGTTTATTTTAGAGGAGATAGAAGTGCTTTTGTCTAATGTCAGTCCAGTTAGGCACATGTTATCTAATTGGTGATATTTTCTGGAGATTCAAAACCTTCTGGCTCCATTTGTGTTAAGTATCTGACATTTTTTTCTTTGGGCTCAATATCTTTCCTTCATTGGAAGGGGACATAATAACCCCAAACACCTTTCTATCACAAGATATTATGACTAAAATTATTTTTCTCTGTCTCAGCTTCTGGTTGCAGAAAACTCTAATTGTAAGTATAAGAAATGCTAGCTTATTTTAAAAACACATGACTGCCTATGTACTGCATTTATTCTTTAGGAAAAACCAATTTCCAGGCAAAATAGTTAAACTATATTATCATCACCAGTATGTTTTTCATTCAGAATTTTGCTTATCTGTAGCTAATCTTTGAGCCGCTTTATTTTTAGTTTAATGATGAAAGCATTTTTTCCTCAAGAAAAATAGTTTAGTTCATAGTCAGCAAATAAATTAACAATTTATCATGGTCACCCAGAAGTTAAAAAGCCAGCCAGATGCTGGCTTTTTCATTGTCTGTTGTGTTTTGCAGTAGGTAAAATACCAGCTGAGTGTCAGGCTTGGTTAACTTAATGCTTTTAAAACACTCACAACCGCTAAACAAAGTGTTCATTCTTAGAATAAAGAGTAAAAAGGCAAAATATTTTTAAACTCATGGAAGATTTTATTTTTATTCCTCTAATTTTTTTCTGTTGAAAGAAATTGCCTCTCTTCCATTGTCCCAGCTGAATGTTTTTGTGCTGACACCCTCTTGTCCACTTGGACCAAAGCTACAAACTGCACATCTGGCTGAGCCATGCGTGTTTGCTGCAGAAGACATGAGACACTCAGGTTTATGTCAGAGGTTCTGTGAAGCTGATATATGGCACGACAGATGATGCAATGAATTGTTTTATGGGCCTCACTTTTGAGTGCCCAATTTCTTTTGACTCCTACAGCTTGAACATTTCTCAAATGCTATGGGAGATATTAATACAATTTTCCTCTGAGACTGGTTTCCCACCAGGATTTTGTGACTGCTGTGAACATCTGTAAGTCCATCCATTAGTAATGTTCAATTGCTATTGACCAATTCCAGCCTAATTCCTGTGATGATTGGAAGTATAAAGACACTAAGTTCCTGCAGAAAATCTAGAAATTGTGTGAAAAAGAGATACAGAGGGTCAAAGTAGTATGACCCTTGAATTTTTTGTGTATGTCTATAGGTATATATAAGGATACAGATATATAGATACATATATATAAAAGCACTATATCAAAACTCTGAATTCTCTTTGCAATTACTAGTTGTGGCTTTCTAAGCTGCAAGAAAGCTACACAAACGTACTTTCTATGCTGCTGGCTTCCCAGATAGCTGGACAAAATTTGCTTGCTTGTGTTAACAAGCAAATATGTAGAGGTAATCAGCTTTTAATCAGTTACATAATTACAGGGAGAGAGAGGTGTGTGATGGCTTCATTTTTTAACCCCATGGGCCATAATTGGCTTTCTTGACACATGTTGTTCACCCTTGCTGTGTAGTCATAAAATCAGTTTGCAGCTACATGAAGTGGGACTCAGAATATCTTTTCCTCTCTTTTTTTGGCATTCTTTTCTGTTACTAACCCATCAGTAAAGGTTTGTGAGTGATGTAGGCATAATGCAGGGAAATTGTAAACAAAAATTTGTTTTGTAAAGGAAGTAGCCAATGACTTCTCAAAGGCTGAAGTCTCATTTTTAATAATTTAACAGAACACACGGATTTGTGTACATTATATTTTATCCCTTTGCAAAAACATGTTCGGAAGAGTGATGGAGAATGACTCCAAGACTGTGAATAACTGTGAATATGGAAATATCCATACCTGACTGAATAAATGATGATCTGTGGTCAACCAAAAAGTTGTGCTACACAGTGAAAATTTTTCCATTCATTTCCTAAGATGCTTCTTCTTTCTGCCTGTTTGTCTAATTCATCATTTAGATCAGATGCATTTTCAATGTCTTTATATGCCTTATTTTGGAAGATTCTTTTGTTGTCAATCCACCTGCCCTTTTCCATAGTTTGTTGTTGTTTGTTTGTTTGTTTGTTTTTTTACAGCAACATCAAGCTTAAGATTAAAAGATTCTTTGGATCACTGAACTAAATGATTCTGTTAATGATTGACTGATAAGAGGCATTTTCACTGGTATGAGGTAGCTCTCAAATTAATAAAATTCATATAATCAGCACTGAAGAATAAGGAACATTCCTGGAACAGTAACTCAGAGAATAGGAAAGGCTGAGGAAGCAGCATAAATGTGAGCCATCAATAAGCCCTGGTGGCAAGGGGAGCCAACAGCTTCCTGGGCTGCACTGGGCAGTGTGCTGCCAGCAGGTTGAGGAGGAGATCCTGCACTTCTGTTCAGCACTGCTGAGCCACATCTGGAGTTCTTGGGCCAGTGCTGGGCTCCCTCGTGCAGGAGAGACATGGACATAGTGGAACCAGTTCAGGGAAGGCACCATGAAGATGTTTAGGGGACTGGAGCATCTGTCCTATGGGAAGGATTGAGAGCTGGGACTGTTCAGCCTGGAGAAGAGGAGGCTCAGGGGGACCTCACTGATGTGTACAAATATCTGAAAGAAGGGTGCAAGGAGGATGTAGTCAGGCTCTTTTCAGTGGTGTGCAGTGATGGGAGGAGAGACAATGGGCTCAAGCTGAAATACAGGAAATTCAAACATAAGGGAGAGGGGGAAAGTTTTACTGTGAGGGTGCTCAAACTCTGGCAGAAGTTACCCAGAGAGAGTGTGGAGTCTCCATCCCTGGAAATATTCAAGATCCAACCAAAGCCCTCAGAAACCTGTTCCAGGCGGCCCTGCTCTGAGTAGGATGGCTGCATTAGATTCTCTCCAAGGTGCCTTAAAACCTCAACTGTTGTGTGGTTATATGAAATAATAAATACAATTTGGAGTTTTGTCTTAAAGACAGCTATCTTGTTTCTCATCAGAAGTGACCAAACAATTTATTGGGCTGATCTGAAAATACTCTAAGTAATTATCCTTTTCCATGATAAAGAAATATATTACCATTTTCAGACTTGAACCACAATGATGCAAAGCATGGACACTTAGTTTAAAAAAAGTAAGAGCAGCCTTTCGTTAATGAGAACACTGTGCGTTCCTAGGTAATGTGAATGCTTAAGAGTAATTGAGATGGCACTAAAATTGTTTTTGTTGTTGCCAATGCAGCTTTTGGAATGTTTCAGCAGTTGCTTTCTCATGTTGTGTTACGTTTTGAATTACTTTGCATTTATATAAATGGCAGTCATCTTTTGGTTGGAAGTAATTCTTCTCATGGGAGGGTCTGAGAATGTAAAACGAGGAGCAGTAGTGTAATATAAAGCTGATTTGAAGCCTATTTCAAAATGGTGGTGGTACTTAATCTCTCATTTTCGTGTGCTCTCGGTAAGTGAATCAACTAACTGTAGAGTGGGTCAAACAGTCTCAGGTGAGACTGCACGTCTCAGACCTCATTCAGATTTCATGTCAAGGATAGACCCAGTATGCCCCGTGTTCCTCCTGCATTTGGAATCTTGGCTTTTCAGAAGAAGGAAGCTTGACAGCATGGGAAGATCAAAACTTGCCATGAAGTCTTGGTGCTGTTGACATGATTTATCACAAGGCTATAGAAAAAGTGGCTGTTAGATTAGTGTAAACTCTGTGTGGTTCTATCGCTGTCATCAACAGCAGAGTCAGTGTGGGATTTTTTTTCCGGATAACATAAGGATAACATCTGTCCCAGTAGCAATAAATCTTAAATCAAGGGACTCTGATACATTAGAATATCTTGCAATGATGTTTACATTACTGCATTCCTTGCGTGAAGAAAAGGAAGGTGCATGAGTAAAGTGTAGCTGAGGAAATGATCACATCCCATCACAATGATCAAATCATCAAAGCTTCCACAATACTTGAGGCATACCAGACTGCAGTTACTACCTCTACTAGAAAATTAATTCTATTAGGACTGCAAGAAAGGAATCAATTGCATTTGTCTGAGAAACACTTAGGGAGTTAGTTTGCCTTTCCCATGCCTTTGGAGTCATTCTTATTCTTTTACATTATATTTCTCCTCCAATGAACTCATCTTCTGACTGTCACACATATGCCTGCAATATGTATTATAGAAAGGATTTGACTCTAATCCAAATATTTAGTCTGATTCAAAAAAGCCCAATTCACTGCATATCATTACCTCTGTTTTCCTTCTGCTATGAGTAGTGTAGCTGTCCAGCAGCTTGCCTCCAGCTGTGAGGGCAGGCATGCAGCTGTTCAGCAAAGTGCAACATCAGAAATAAAACAAGGCACCTATGAGAGATGTGTTTGTAGATAAGTGGCATAATTTACTCTCACAGTAAATGAAAACAAACCATCAGCACCTTTGAGTCAGTGAGCTGCCCAAGGATGAAGTTCAAAAACAGCCACATACGTTAAGTAATGCAGGCTGAAATAGATGCGGCTTCTTGACTTTCTTGTTGTTTGTTATAGTTGTTTGTTTTTTTTAACCAAAGTGATAAAGTGAAGACATGACGGACTGCAGAACCTGAGTAAACTCGCTGTTGGTAATGTTCAGTTCATTTGTGCTCACTTGTGCTGCAGTGACATTGCCATACAACGCCATAAAGAAACAGGCACTATTAGAGATGCTTTCCCTTCATTATTCCTACAGGTATTGTTTTACTGTGCTTGAGTACAAGCTCTGCACATAATTTTTTTTCAGAAGTGTTTTAGAAACTTTGGATATCCTATTGTTTCAGGACTTTTTAATACTGAAATAGAAGATTACATATACATGATATAGTTGCTTTTATGAAGGGAATGGATCACTTAAGTATTAGCTCTGATATATGTCAGTCTTGCAAATTAACTATCATTAACTGCTGAGTATGGTTGGTGCTTTTTTAATTTAACTCTCCAGTCATATGTTTTGAATATTTGTCTCTTCCTTCCCAGTTAATCTCTTCCTCCTGTACAATATGTTTCTAATCCACTTCTTAATTGTGTGGAATCCTATTAAGCAATTTAAATTGATTGTTTTCCTTCTTGTAGCCATTAAGAGACAGTTATCTTGCACATAGTTTATTAAGTGTGGTCTTAAAAGCAGTGATTAATTAACAATGATTCAGGGTGTAGCTGAAAATATTTACACAGACTGACTTAAGGCAAAAGAACTTTCAATGTTGTAGATGTTTTCTTGTTCTACATAAGATTAGGCTCGTTTTAAGAACAAAAAAGGGAGAAGGGGGAGTGCTCAGTTGTATGGCTTTTGTGCTGACAACTCGCTGGTGGTTTGCAGCAAAGTGGGCTCTTCACCTTGTTTGTTGTCTTGAGCTTCAGGGCAACATTTATTCCCTGGGAGAGCCAAGGCTGCTGTTTTTGCCCAAAGAAGAAGGAAATTATTAGACTGTGTTGTTATAAAGCTACACAAGTGTAGTTATACTTCACCTCAATGCCTTGTTTCTTGAAAACTTCTGGATCATTTCTAAGGGGTATGAGTAGCTGGCCCTACACAAAAATTTTATGGAAGCAGCAGAAATTTTGATGCAGCATTTGTTGATTGTGTTGCAATGAACAGAAAACTGAAACCACATTCTGCAAATTACCTGCTGTGTGATGTCTTTATATTTTTAATGGTCTTCTCTTCAAACGTCCTCTTACAGTATTGCTTCAGTTGAAAAGAACAAATAGGCTATTTATTAAGTGTGCAGTCAGCAGCATTTTCAGCTAATAATGAATAAGTGCTTACAATAATCTATCAACAGTAAAGGATTTTTTGGAGTCATGTATGATCTTCCTGTCTGCTCCCTGGAGTCCGCAATATTTATTACTTGGAAACAAAGACCCTTAGAGTCAAAGGTAAGCACTGGTACGCTGAAAGAGCAAGAGCATGCCTGTAAACAGGAATATGGTGGAGAGCTAATAATGGACCTCTAGGAGGGTCCACTATACAGTCAATCTTCTTTTCCCATGCCATCCCTTCTAAGCTAAGAGGCAGTTCCCTCTGGCAACACTTATTAATGGTGAGTTCATGCATCATCATATATTTTACATGCATTCATTCATGTGTGAGGACTGCGATGCTCTTGCATATTTGTTTTCACTAAATAAATAGCATTTGATTCTGCAGTTCACATGTATTGTTAATTACTCTGGGTAGATTCAGTGTTCTGTGAGGTTGGACCCTTAAATGGTGTTTGGGTGAAAACTATTCTTAAACATGTAAAGCCCTAATGACAGCATGGCTGACCTCTGTGGCAGAGCAGTAGTCACTGAGAGAGTGGCCTTTTTCATGCTGTGATTCTTCAGATGTGACAGACATCATGGATGGGCATATTTAAGAAAATAACATAAATTAAAAATTAAATTGGTCTGTTTTCCATCAACCTCATGAGCATGTCGTGGTTCAGGAGTAGTATTCTCCAATTTAGTAATCCCGCTATAACCACGCCTCCGCTTGCTGCCTCTCTTCCTCCAAGTGAAAGCACAAAAGGCAAAGATCATGGTTTGAGGTAAGAATGATCTATTGGAAACAGCAATGGGATTTGAAAACAAGCAGTAACAGCAACAATATTAATAACAAAGGTATGATACAAGGAAATTATTTACACATAAAATAAAACAATAAGGGACCATTTTTCCTGTCAGGCTTTCTCCTCACGGAAGGAGCACCCTTCTCCCTGGAAGTGAGAGTCCCTTACTCCTGCCACTGGCAATGAGGTGAGGTGGTGTCAAATAACATCTGGGCCTTAGCCATGCCCCCCTCTCGGCTACTGGAAAAAAATTAGCCCTGTCCTGGCCAAAACTAGGACAGAGCAAAAGCTAACAGTTGTTACAGTGCAGGATTAATAAAGTTGCAGCCAACTTGAAAAATCCAAATTCTGTTTTACTTAAAGTTGCCTACAGATAAATTCTTTAAAGCTGAATAGAGTTCACTTTGATGAGTGAAGCTTATTAGAATGGCTCATAATGCAAGGATGAATGAAATATGATAGAGTTTCATTGTGATGTCTGGCACTTGTGCAGAGTTTCAAATAGGCGTTCTGAAGGAGGAGAAAGAAAATTGGTTGTTTTGTGGTTTTTTAAAATGTATTCCTTCTGGCATTTGAAATACTAATTATTTTGAGGTATGTTTGATTAAAACAATTTCACAGTCACCACTGACAACGCTATGAGATTATCTGCCTTGCACGCCTAAGTAGAAGTGAAATCAGTGCTGCTGTTTAAAATATAGCTTCTGCTTGTCAAACCTGAGAAGGACGAGATGGCATGTTGGCTCAAGACATCCGAGTGTGTAATCAAGAACAGACTAATCATCTAGGTTTTGGGGGAGAAGAAACTGGAAACCCAGAATCACAGGCACCTGAAGTTCAGATTTCACCGTTAGGTTTTCATTTTCCAGAAACAGAACAATGTGTGCAGCCCTGTGCGATTTACTGTCTGTAGTCTATTTTCTTCCAAATTATTTTGCTGGAATCATAAAATTTTGTTACTTGAAGGAATGTGGAGAATCCTGTGGTCTTTATAAATGAAGAGAATTTTTGTGGTTTTAGTGTTTCCTCTTCACTTTTGCAAGCCAGTTTTCTTCAGTGATAGTCATTCTGTTCGTTCTGAGTTTAATCAGTATCTGAGGTGCTTGTTAAGGATGGTTTAAACTTTGAAGGTAACTGGTGATATTTTAGTTATGACTAAACTCATGTTTTTGAGTTTGGGAGGAAAATTTAAGGAAACATTTTTTTAAGGAAGATTACGCGTTTATTACAGTTTGTAACACAGGTGGAATTAAAACTTTTGAACATATGCTGCACTGAATTTCTAGAAAGAATTTTGCCTTTAGAGACTTCTATCTGTATTCTAACCAAATTTCTTACATTGATTTGTATTAGGTGTATAGATGATTCCACAGATGTGTGTATGTGTGTATCTAAACAATTACAAGGGCAATTGTCTGCTTTCTTTTGCTGGTTTAGGGGAAGACGTCCAAAAACCAGGGACCTGCTCCAGAGTGCCCTTCCATGACAGCAACTCCTTTTCTTCTGTTAGCAAACATTTCTATAGGAATACATACAAAGGAATACATGTATTCCTAAAAGAAGACATGGAGGAATTTGTCATCTAAATTTAGAGTGTTGAAAATTATCTCTGCTAATTAATGACTTCGCACATTTGCTTTCCCACTGAAGGTCTGCAACAACTCATTCTGCCCTTCTGTCTTTTCTCCCCCGCTTTCAGCATTTTTCCAGGTGTTCATTCATATGGACAGCTTTTAAACCTGCATGAAGCATAAGGAAACTGTGAAATCTCTGAAAAATAAAATCGAAATCATGAACAGGATCAGTGTGCCTTCACTGCTCAGTCATTTAATCCTATACATCCTGGCGTTATGGACTAGGTTTGTTCAGTGCAAAGGAAATGCCACTTGATTAATTTTCCCTATAAGAACTCACCATCCTCTGCATTATTGTGGAACTAGCTCTTTGTGATAACAGATCTCCTAATTTTACCAGACAATCAAAGATGATGTGATGCAGAGAAGTGTCAAAGTGGCAAGGTACCAGTAACAGTTTTTTTGACTCTACAATAAATGTCACACTGATGCTTAGGCTATGTGGTTCAGGTTGTTTACTGATCTTTTATATGAAGTGATTCAACAAGAAGGCATTCCAAACAAGTCATCCATAGATGTGTCTCCTTTCTGTTAGCTGGCTTTGTCTATAGCTGTGTCTTCTGTTGCTTATGGCATTTCTGAATAGGGAAGCACAGTGATATAGCTGAAAGATTACTCTTGATTTACTCTCTGATTAAACAACCAAATTAGTTTTAGATTTTTAAAATTAGTACTACATATTTTGACTAACTTTGTTTTTAAAGGTTGGTTTCTCAAATGAGTGTCAGCTGAGTGAGGAAATGAGAAACATTACTAAACAGTCACTAGGGCATTGGCCTGCAGTTCATCAGTTTTAAGAGATGAGGAAAGAATTTTTGTGAAGTGTAAAGAGTTATCGTGCTGTAAAGTGTGCTATAAACCATTCCTTATGCTTGACCTCAGGGCATAAAAGCTCAGGTATGCACTGGCATCTTTTCCCACAGTTCACTAAAAACGTTTTTGACTAGACCTGCAGACATCCTATCTCCTTTGCTGAGAAACCGCCTCCTCTGACTTCAGCCTTCTAAGATTTTGCAAGTTGTTAGTAGTGACCCAAGTCTTGTCCTAACCCAGCTTTCCTTATTCACTGGTGAAGACCAGCATCCAATCCATCACAGCATTTGCATGCCTGTAAGAATAATTCAGTGTCTTTAAATTGTAAGAATAACTCCATGTCTTTAAATTCTTTGGATTTCCTAAAAGCACACTGAAGCTATCTTCATCAGTGTCTGCACAGCTGACAGACTTTCCTGCTGTGCAGAGTAGGCTGTGATGAAGACTGAAGACTCAGCCTCAGAATGACCACAATTTCACATACATTGCATTTGAAAATGTGCCGGCCTAGATGACAGATGTTGCTATTCTTGTGTGGTTAATATAGGTTTGTCTAAGCTTTAGCTACATTATGAAAACCCTCAGAGGTGCTTATTTTCTTATTTTTCTTGGCTGTATGAAAGGTAACACTACAGAATGTTATAGAATTTGGTCTTACTGCTTCAGCTCAGCTCACTCAAAGTTTCATTTATTAAGAAGAGGAGACAAGAAAAATTTGTGAAGGATTTCTGTGTCGCCTTTCAAGTTAAAGGGGAAGGTAAGCCATCTTTTACAGGGTGTGACACACAATAATTAATTCAAATATATACATCTTCAGTTAATTTCCTTCTTTAAACTAGGAAATGTAAGTACTGCCTATATGGATAAAACTTACTTCTGTGAGGTTTTTATAGGATGCCTTAAACTTCTAATTTTGGGTGAACTTCAGAGGTTAGGAGAAAAAACAGTTCGGAGTTAGTAGAAATAGACTCAAAATAATTCAAATTACCTATCTGTTACTGATTAATTTACATACAATACTGGGATGTTGGATGCTGGCAGTATGTTTCTATAATGCAGCAGGAGCTTTCAGATGAGTATCGACCACTGAAAAATTGGAAGAAAACTATGGTGATGGTGTACCATATTAGTCTTGTGCCTTACACTTCCTTGCCAGAGAGACTAAATTCTGAAACAAACCTTTCTTAAACAACCCTGAAGTCAAATGATTTAAGCTATATATGACTAATAAGGGAGGTATCCTTTGTGAAAATGGTCAGTACAGAGGTAGAAAAACAAGTCCACTGTTAGTAGAAATTTGGACAGCTTTAGGTCTGCAAGCCCCACAGGTTTCTTGAACCTATGGGATAAACTCATAATCTACATTTGGCTTTTAGCATCGACTTTTTTCCCCTGTTTGGCAGGAATAGCCAGGGAAGAAGTCTTCATTTAATCGAGAATAAAATTCACTCATTCATTATATAGAATAAAACCACAGTGTGCTTGAAGACACAGATGGAGATTTTCATATAGTAATGAAAATTTATATAAGGTGTTTGAGTGTTTTTTGAGGCACAATATGTTAAGGTAGTTTTCAAAAGATTTAAAAATAATCTTGCAGACCTTTAAAGCTATTTTGTGGTTTCAGAACTTTTGGCTTGATTCACTGTATCATAACTGATGTAATGAAAAAAAACAGAATAAGATGCTTTTAAAAATACACAGAATATTTGGAATATTTTTCAGTATTTAAACTGGTTTATAGTTGCAGAAATCCAGGCTTCTGGGCACAATTTGGATTTTAGTGTCTGCTACAATCTTTCAGTTTTATAGCATTACTGGAAATAATTTTTCCTTACTGCTGGATGCATTCCTTCTTTCTTTCCAAATAACTTGAATCTTTCACACTACTGGTTTTCTTTTTTCGAATTACTCTGTCAGCAGGTTTTTCCTTTCTTTAAGTCAGTCTAGGTGATTATGAAACTTTGATATTATTCATCTTGCTAAAAGGTCATTTTGGAACTGTATTGGTCCATACTGTTCAATTACCATTCTGTGTCCCATGGGGATTATCTTATATAACTACAACAGCCTTGTAAAATTTATGATAGTGTTGGCATATTTCACGTAAGGCTGTTACCTCTGATTAATATTAGCGTTAGTTGTAGATTTAGGGCTAGACAGATTGCATTTTAAGAGTTTGAGCTTAAGTGATGTAGTAACAACTGTCTCATTCTCAAATTGCAGTTGCTGGCTATGCAAAATGTGAGCAAAAAAGCAGCAGTAATAAATTCACGTTTTTCTTGAGCTATTCTTTCACAAACTTCAGGCTGTGATTGAGCTAAACCTTGTGCATGTTTAATTTTGGATGTCATGGTTGGTGCCATTGACTTCAGTGATCAAAGTAGGAAAGGCCCTGCTGGTTTCCTAGTACGAAAGGACCTAAAAATGCACAGTTGGCATTTACTCCAAAGCTCTCCTGTTCCTGAAAATTTTGTTGGAGGATTTCAGAAACTTAGAAAACATTAGGGTGACCTAAATTAGTGTCTAATTCTTCTATATTGTGCACACGTCAGCTGTGAGATTTTAAAGTAAGTTGCTGTTTCTAAGACTGGGATGCTGCCTGTGAATTTTAAGAGGTTCCGTTGACATTTTGTTAAAAAACTAGGCTTTTTTTCTTGAATGTCTGACTAACACTGCTCTTCTCCTTTGCCCTTGTCCAGCAGTCATCCTCTGAGTGCTGTCAGACTTTTCCAGCACACTGAGTTCTTATTTTTTGTCAACACACTGTCCTTGTATCATTTGATGTCATGATGCTGGTCTTTTGTGCTGTCACATGTGCTGTAACCTCTTTGCATGTGCAATGCCAAATAAACACATGGTTATAAACCCAGCCTTCACTAACAGCTGTAGTTGTGGTATCCCCACTCTCACTCTCTTTACAAGTCTTCTTTTGCTTCTTTTTGTGTGGCATAGTAGTGATGGGGTATGGTAAAGTGATGCTGTATATTTATTTACAGAAGTAAAGGGATGTGCATGATGCATGAAAATTATGGGCTTCCCCTGGAAAAATTTAAAAACCTAAGATAATTCCCTGTTTTAAAGGTGTAGATGTCCAAGAATAAGTTTTTGACATTATACTACACATAAACCTATGATAAATACTTCAATTTCTTGCTCGGTTTCATGAAACTGCTCTGGTTTCTGTTTTTTGCAGGGATTTATTTGTGGCAGCTTAAAAGTTTGATGGAATGACATTATGAAACTGTCATGTACATGATTGAGGATGAGAGCTATGTGTAGGAGCTTTATGACTGGGAAACTTGTAATGAGCAAATTAGTTACACTTTGCATCTGGCACTTCACCGAGGCTCAGCAATTACCCATGTCATCCAAATGTATTTTCATTTAAATACAAAAGGTTTCTGTGGCATCAGTGACAAGCTTCTAAACCAAGGTTTTATAAACAGCGTCCATTTAAACAAAGTCAGCTTCAGTAGTGGTGTATTACTAATGATCATCTTAGTTCTTCAAGCTGCACGGTAAAGATAAATAAATCATATGAAAGGAGAGCCTTAACGATGTGCACAAGGTACTAAAAGCACTTCCAAGAGCTGTTGTTGATGAAAGCAGTGGAAGTAAATCAGTAAGACTTAACATATCTTTCAATATAGATGCAGGAGATGAAAATTCTGTTTTGTTCCAAAGTTACTGTTAAAACTTCTTCAACTTGACAGAGCTGCAAATGGATGAATAAGCACTGGCCACACGAGCTCAGTGGTAACCTCAAAGGTGTGCAGGGATGCTGGCCATGGTTATGCCAGGCTGTGCATTGTCTAATCACACAAGCTTGATGGTCCTGTAAACCTTGGAACAGACTGGGGTTTATGTATAGATACTGTCCTGGCAAGGAGAATTTCATGGTCATAGGCTGCCTTAAAAAGACACTGATTTTAAGATAAACTCCTGTAGCTCTTAATGTTAATGCAGTTGTGCTATGGTTTACATTTTACTTGGGCAAACCTCCCAGTTATGCCATCCAAGTACTGAAGAAAGGCAGGACATTTATCTGCATTTCTGGTGCCTGCCCACAGTGTACACTGAGGGCATGCAGCAAATACGTGGTTGTTTGTGCTGAACTTGCCATCTTCTTTTCAATTTCCCTTAGTTTTTTGTTTCAAGGTACCCACCTCTTAACAGCCCAGTTTCTCAGTGTGTTTACAGAGACAGAATTGTTTTTCTGGTTTTTAAACTTTGAAGCTTTTATTTATTGCAGAGCAGGATTGTGGGTTCCTGCCACCAGTGATGTCTCATGCTTACTGTCATACTGTGCATAATTATTAAATATGAATTTGGATACCTAATACCTGACCACTGACAGAAATTTTGAGACACGGCATTAATATTTATTCTTCATCCCTCTGTGAGTATCTATACAATCTTAACGATCTTGTTTGAATTCTGTGACAGACTCACACTTTATTCAATTTGAAGAATTTGTTTTACAGAAAACATATTTCAGAATTTTTTCACATCCACATTTCCTGGAAATGAAATTCTATAATCATAGCTGGACGTTCACTGTAAAGGGAGCTGAAGCAAAAGTGCTTCCTCCTTCTTCTTCCTCCCCCATTTTTCCACCTGTTTGCAAAAAGCTGTCTTTTGTTTTGGTTTTGGTTTTGTTGGTTTTTTTTTCCTACATGAGCCTCATAATTACCCTTCTGTTCCTGATCTGGGCCTGCAGGAAGGGCCCGCAGCATCTATAAAGCTGGCAGCAGGATGGTATTTCCAGGCCGGAGGGGTGGGGAGCCAGTCCATGGCTTTGTCTGAGCAGCTGAGAACTTCATCTGAGCTGTGCCGCGGTGTACGTTAACACCGACCTGTGCCATCGGCAAGGAAAGCACTGAGCAAGTGTTGGGGCCAGTATTTATAGACAACTACATAGCAGTCCTGGAGAGAGAGACAGAGAGGGAGTGCGAGAAAAATCTTGGCTGAACTGAGGGCAGTTTTATTTCAGGTTTCTGTTATTTAAGCAACATTAGATAAAACCCCTGTGCCGAGTTTAATCTCCTCTCTGAATTGTAGCAGTCCTGCTTTACATTATGACCAGGTGGAAGCTACAGATTTAAAACAAGACATTTTAGGGTAAGTAATTGTTTTAGTGTCACTTTTACCTCCAGCGTCCCAGCCAGCTCACTGCCCTTCAAGGACGCTGCATCAACAGCTTGGTGTTGTGACTGAGGCGTAGTGCTGCCTTTGTGTGAAGATGTTCTGCATGTGGGGAGTTTGTATACAGTTACAAAGGAATGCTGTGTAGTTTCTTCATTTAGCAACATGCCTGAAAAGGTCAGTCAGCATCAGAAACGAAATACACACAGTCTACTTCCACTACTGAGAGTAGCGTGGGTCATTTAAAATGCTGTCTCATAGTAATGTCTAGGTTGTGGCTTAAAGCATCTGTTTCTTGGTGTATAGCTGGTTGTACTTGCATGGCAAGACTGCTGCCCTATGTGCACTGCTTTTAGCAGCAGAAAATAAGAAAAAAAAGTTTGACTCAAACTTCTGTCTCTCGTGGTGTCAGCAATCAGAGTCAATACTCAGTCTTTCTCTGAGGAGGACAGTAGTTAATGGATGTGCTTACGTACTTCAGTTTAAAAAATGAATCATTTTTGAAAAGGTGGGGAGTTGAGAGAGTTATTAGGAGAGAAGAATTCCCCTTCCTTCGTGAATTGGTCAAGGTGACATAGAACACACACCCCTGCAGGATATTCCCTGATAACAGAGGGGAAATGATTGTTTACAGCAAACCGTTATAACCAAAGTGAGAGAGAGATTCTTCCTCGTCTACCTTCACACAGGCAGCTCTCTACAGCTTTTGAAAAATGAACCTTTTTCCATTACTCACAGTATCTTTTTCAACAGCGTCCTCAATACATACAGGCTGCTGAGTTCATTAGTCTTCTTTGTTTGCGTGTTCTAGGGTGTAATTTTAAAAGCCAGGTTACCTAAAAAGGGGATAAGTCTTCTAAAACTCTCTCCTGGCAGCAACATGTGAAATCTGTACAATTCAACATTGATGTTTACTATGGTTAGTTCAGAGAAGATTAATGTGTTGCTTAAGGAACACAGCGTTTCTCTGAATGAAATTTATCAGATGACAGCCCTGGAATTACTTCTTTAAGTTAAGAAAATATAGACTTTGGCACTGGTTGAAGATTTTTGGAGGTGAGTGGGAGGGTGGCTTGCAACTTCAGAGGGTGTTAGACACATACTGAATACGTGTTGAAAACAAAAGTCTGTTGAAATAACTTTAAGCTTGAGGCTCAGACTAACAAATAAAAGGAAATGCAAGACAGAGCTCACATTAGATCCTTAGCTGTACTTGTTAACACCAATGTTTTGCACGCATGGGGTGCATAACATAAGCCACTATCCACCCATTTAAGATTTAGCAAGTAAATGACAAGGACATTGGTGTTTTCCAGATAAGAAAAGCAGTCTATACAAGAACCTGTAGAAAACCATGCCTGTAATTTAAAGATCATGATGATCATTATTTCCTACATGTATCACTTATTTCATATTTTGGTTATACACTGTTATCAGTAGAAATATTAAAAAAAATACATTGGGAAATGCAACAGGGGAGACAGAAATGTACATTAAATGGACAATTAACACTAATAAAACTAATCTGCTGGGAAATCCTCTCATTACAGAGCTATTCCGGTACATGGACATAGAAAAAAAATAAAAAAAGATAAAGAATCAACTGTCTTATAGCTAGTGAATTTCATAGAGGACAGCACTGTCACATCTCTTTGAGGTTTATAAATAAATGATAAATGCAAGATGAAACCTCCTATTTTTTTCCTCTTTCTTACCCAAATTTATCTGTGCTTCTGTTTGAAGGTTATATGGATGTTCTTTGTCTAGTACCTTGGCCAAAATGCAGCTAATAAGGAATAAGAGAAAGGTAAAGTCATTGGAAAGTGACTTAGCATAGTATATTTGGACACAGTAGATTATAAGGCATCAGTCCACATCCTCAGAGTTTCAGTGTTGTGACTGTACATCCCTAGATGATCACAGCCTGGACAGGTTTTACTATTACTGTATTTTACTACTACTGTTACTTTTACTACTCTAGGCATAGAATTGATGCCCCATTGCTGAACCTGCATGGTCCTTATAGAGCATAAACTATTCTCCAGCAGCTGGGGTACTCTGTGTGTACATCATTACCCTGAGTAAATGTGTCTTACCTGCTGGCAACAGGTGAAAAAAGGTCTCTCATTTAAAACCAAGAACCATAAACTGCAAGTGTGAACGGTATTGTGGAGTAGCTAATGCAGCATGGTATCCATCTGACCTTACAATGAGATAGGTTGTTTACTTACTCCTATAATTTAGTAAAACATTTTGTATTTTGCAAATTTGAGGGACATTCAAGGGAAGATGTGGAGAAAGCGTCAGGACTGTAGATATTGCTGGCCTCGCTCCAGGGAAGAGAATAACCTCTGAGCTGAATTCGACCTTTTCATGAGGATCTTGATATAACCATGTATGAACTCCGTAGGTATTTTTTGTTCTTTGTGATGGAGTTTTCTTGACCCTTCCTAAGCCCCACAGAGAGATGCTTTAATGGCATGTTAACCTACTGATCAGTGAACTCTGTGCTAATGGGTCACGCTGGAGGCAGAGATTTTCTCTCTGATTGCTGGGATTATCCATGGAAAGTCCAATTACCTGCTGGGGCTGGGGTGAGAAAAGTCACACGCTGCCTCTTTAGCGTTGTGTCTGCAAGAGTTGTAACAGCACTGGGTGTTGCAGGGGTTAATGTTGGGGCTTCTTGACTGTTGTGGACATGCCTGGGAGGGCTGTCAGTGGTTACCTGCTAGTATGGGAGGAACTCTCAGGGTGAGTGACGCTGTAGCCATCTTCCAGAGGTTTTAAAAGACAGATGGCTAGGAAGGCTTCCACGGGAAAGGACAGTAGGCTTAACACTCCTTATTGTTCCCGTTCTCTCATAAGTAGTTGGAGCGGGAACATAGACATAAAAATACATTAGTGGCCATGGCTCTGTTTCTTCGCAACCATGTTGTGTTTGAGGTTGGATGTGGCTTATCTTTGGTTTTTTGAATGTCAAAAGCCAGCCTGTTCCTTTTTAAGTCGTTCTTGATCTTGAAACTCATTGTACAATTTCAGCTTTAGAAAACGCATTTCCAGGGATGGTATAAAGCAAGATGTTTTCTTTCATGTTGTGCTGCCTTGCTATTTATCTTGCTCTCATGTTCTATTTGAGGAGTCCCCATCAGAACTCGGTAATCAGGTTGACACAAAACCTCTGCTTTCATAGGGCAGATGAGATTATGGCATAGTCAAAAAAAAACAAAAATAGTGTGAAAAAAGTAAATCTTTTTCTCAAAAAAAAAAAAAAAAGGCATGTATATGTACGTGTAAATGTAACTTCATAAAAATAGGTGCATAGGTTGAAGGTAGTCCTTACACTGCACTAATGACATAGGTAGTCCTTGGGGGATTTGGTGATTTATCAGGGTGGGGAGAGGGCTGAGGGTGATTTCTGACATCATTCCTAATGATTGTGTGCCAGTATGGGAACTTAACTTGCAACACATCAGTTTTGAAGAAAATGTGTTTTGGGAAGCTGTCTTGGATCTGGGAATGTCGTCATAGTGTGGACCAGAACCACAAAGACCATTACATTAACAAGCCAATACCTGATGCAGAGAGCACGTGCGTGGGTTGTGAAGGGTTCAAGTCTAATCTCATGAGTTTGATTCAGGTCAGGGATGTGGGACTTCATTTCCCACACTGTACCTGAGCACTTCAAGCCTCTCCACCCATGGCTATTTCTCTTTCTATGTATGCTGAGATGCTTATTGAACTGGGGACTCAGACGTGGATCTCCCATATTGGAAATGACTCTTCTAATGTCTGGGCTATTGACTTATTCTGTGTTTCATGATCTGTCCTAAGAAATACTAATTTCCATGTGAAAAGTCTATAATTCAGAGCAGGGTATTGAGTATTCTTTCTTTCCCTCTGTGATTTTTGAGGAAATCCTTTTGAAATACCTTTGTTTCAAGAAATTGAAGAGTAAAACCTATGTTTGGGTTTGGGGTTTTTTTTGTTTGTTTGTTTTTCTTGGGTTTGTTTGATTGGGGTGGTTTTGTTTGTTTTTTTAATATTCCCTTCCATTCAGACATTATCTGGGGCAAACTCTTTCCTAGTAGTAAACATGGAAGTATTTGTTTCCATCTTCAAGCTGGTGTCCTCTGCAATGTTTTGTCCTTTTTAAAATGTCTGTGTTCCCATGTAGAAATGGGGAAATCGGCATAAATTTACTTTTTATGCCAGTGTTGCCTCATTTGCGATAATTTTCAGTGTCAGAAGAGCGGCACCTTCCATTTTTTCATTACCATTGCTTGCTGATGATGACTTTGGGAGCTCTTCATGTTTTGTAATAAACTTGAGAGCAAATTAAAAAAAGCAAAAATGTGCTTATGCAACCAAGGAAACGATTTGTGTTTTGGGAGTCAGTGCTCTTTCCCTCTTTAAGAGAGCTCCTCTTTGGCTCCCATGTCTCACAGAAGTGATTTTGTGTTTTCTATTCCATCCCACCTTTAAATTTATGAATGGCCATGTTATTTTCCTAACCTGAAAAACCTTCCTAACCAGAACTTTTGAACGCTGCCCGCAGGTGCCCTGCACAGCGATGTTACTGGCATGCTGCCGTGAATATTTAAAAACTGAGCTGGCATCGAAATTTAGTCCTTGGATGGGTAATGACTATTGGATTTTTCAGTTTGATTTGTGTTTGCAAATCACTACCAAGTGCTGCTTCGTATTGAATTTCACCTATCACTGAGAAAAACTTGGTTAAAGTGGTTACATCGCCAATGTTATGTATGGATACTGTGAGAGTATTTTAACATCCAAGGGGAACACTTCTTAGCCTGAGGGCAGGTGCGCATTCCAGAGCACGTACATTTACAGAACACTGTATTTGTGGGCACTAAGTCCCTTGATCACTGACCTTTATCTTTTTCCCTGCATAGAGGAAGTCCACTCTTGTTTGAGCAAGACTTAGTTGCTTAACCGGTGCTCATTTAGGCAAACCAAGAATGCAGAGTATTATGTGTGGTTGGTTTTTGATACTGGTTTAGAAACAGTATTTGCAGTGTGAACAGTCCTTTCAAGTTTATCTTAGTCTGTGACATGATATGAGAGTACTTAGAGCAGAAGAAAACTCAAGCTTTCATGCCATTTAATTTTTTAAATTTGTGTGCTGCTGCTGCTTCCAATTTCTTTGAAGATTTTAGTATTTGTGTAAAAAAAAAAATATAATGCCATTGCTAACACTTCTCTGTGATTCATAGTTAAAACTACTGAATGCTGGTAGTCCCAGACGCATCTTGAAATCTGATCTACATTGACATTCTCATACTTTAGGAGTTACAAATGCACAGAACCTCCTTATAAGACTATACAGAAAGAAGGATTTGGGAAAAGAGCTGGAGTTTTTTATGTGCTTTTTAGTTAAGATGCTGTCTTTCACGTTGGAAAACAGAGGCAGACTTTAACATGGATGACCTCAACAAAATAACAGAGCTTCAGACAGAGTGGCCGTGAAGAGGAAGGACCCAGCTGCTACTGTGTTCTAAAGTGCAAATTGAAAGTCTTCAGCCTGTTGTTCCTGTGTCAAACTGGCACTCAAGAATGCATTTCTTGCAGCGGAGAACAAAATACTCTGGTTTTTCTTTATCCTTGTGGCTTACATTGTTACTTGGCCCACAGGCTATATGTTTGAAATCTCTCGCTTAAGGTCAGAATACCCCTTCCTTACACTGTGCACTATATGCCAAGGCACTGAAGTATGGGACCATGGTTTCTATAAAAATTGAAATAAGCCAGTGAATCGTAGTTATTTACTGTATTTCATCCCACCTCAGAAAGCATAAGTATGAAGTGTGATTTTTAATTAACAAGCACATTGTCCCAGTGCTTTCACTTGGAAAATTACATATCAGTATCTAGAGAATTTAGCAGACCATTCATTTCTCTCTCCAAGCAATAAATAATACCCTTCAACTTCCCAGTAATGTTTTTCTGCTTACTTTTAGCAGCGTAGGTATATATGAAGTATTAATGATGACGGTAAAATAAATGAAGAGTGATCATTGAATAAAACTATGCAGTTTGCAAAGCAAAACAAAAACCCTAACCCTTTCCAACACTGCATCTCCTTCATTTCATCACTACAATGGCTCATGATGACATCCACTAAGAGTTTTGCCTACTAACCTTGAAATGTATCTTTGTGTTTATTGTCAGGACCTTGCTGGCAAATTGAGCTTGACAATGAGATGGTGAAGGCAGGGGGAAGCAGGGTGACCTGGGACACGCAGTTCTGCTAAAACCTTTCAAGGTCCGTAGAGTGCCTTTTCCTTTCCAACGAATCAAATTACCAGCTGGGCAGCTCGTTCACTTAGCTAATCATTAATGTGGGACCCGTGAATTATGGAGCTTGTAACCCTTTCTCTTGCTAATTAATTTTTTGTGTGCGCTAAAATACTCTTGCTCCTGGTGCTGTGAGAGCCTTTAGCGGGGGCAAGTGCACTGAACCTGGTCTGGGTTGTCCCAGAGCTGGGCTGCCCAGCTTTCGCCTGGAGCCCCGCTGTTACCTGGGCTTGGAGGAAAAGCAATTCTGCCGGCATCTGCTCGTGGCCAGCGATCCTGGGAGCGGTCCGTGGTGGGTGCAGTTGGTGGGCAGCTCATTTGAACCCTATCAGCTGCCCCGGGGTCCTGGTGCCTGCAGAGGTGAGTGTGCGAGGTGAGATTCTAAGCCGTGCCCTTCACTTGGGATGATTTTCATTTAGAATAACTCCTTTCTTCTTGTGCCAAAAAGTGCAGGTCTTATAAGTCTGATACGTGTGTAGTGTTGTAGTTCTGGTTGCTTTAGCAGACTTGTGGCCTTCAGCTATCTTGTGCCAGTAAGAGTGAGTCCAGCTTAAATTCTAGCTGATCTCTCTTCCTTCTTCACACTGCTTGTCTCCTCCACGCATTTTGCACAAGGTCACCGTGGGTTTGAGAGTAGCTTTTACATCACGTTTTCTCAGCATAACGTAATGAATTTGAAAGGGTTATTCCTGCATGTATGGTATAAGAATTTTGCTTTATTTCATACCAGTTACAAAAAAAGATGTTTCTTATTTCCTTATAATAGCATAGGCATTAAATAGCAGGTACTGACTCCATTTCTGAAGCCACGGAGAGCAGCCGTGCATCTCTCACAAGGCAAAGAGTTTTTCTGCAGCCCTTTTCAACATTTTGAGGGAAGGAACTCTCATACATGCTGGATGTGACTGGAAAAGGATTCTGTTTCAAATGTAGTCACTTCCCCAGTTTTTAACAAGTCCAGCTAGGATGGTGTGCAATAGGGGATTTGTTTGTAAAGTGCATATATGGTCAGAAAATGACTCTGTACAAATGCTGTCATGCTTCTTCAGAGATCCAAAATCTGTCTGTCTTCCAAGATACTTCTTTCCATAGTGCAAAAATAAATGGTGATGACTTTTTACTTTTATCTGCTCTATAGTGGTATGAGAAAATGAGCTGGATTTTACTCTGGTTTGTTGATTGTCAACAAAATTGTTAAATGCTTTCTAATATGACCCAGTGAGCATGCAGCATGACTTCAGGTGTGGTTTATAATGCAGGGTGTTGGAAGAACAACTTTTTGTGGTTTAAACTTGTAAATTAAGAAAATGCACTTTATTAGACAAATAGTGATTTTTCATTGCATCCATGCTGTAAAACCACTTATCGTCCTATACTTGTGCCATCAGGTCTTATTTCTCTCATGGAGGTTTTAAAATATTTCTGGCAGTTGTCAACATCCTTACTTTTTCTACCGTCAGAGCCCTTTAGAATAAAGTAATATCTGACACTTAAATAGCAATTTGCATCCTGAGAAGATTTTGAAAGTCTCTGTTAATGTCTCTTTCCTGAGGCAAACAGAAACGTGCATGTTTTTAAGATGAAAGCTGAGAGTGTGCTAAGTAACTTATTCTAAGCATGCAAGGAATTGGTACCATTTAATGCAGAGTAAGTGACTTGAGCATGTAATTAACTTTCAGCTCCAAGGATACGAATGATTGGAAATTAATTATAAAAAAGAAACATGAACTGTAGTGTCATTACTCCACCTGCACTGAGTCAGTACTTTATAAAACGTAGGAGGAGGGACTGACTCTTGGTCCTGAGGCTGCGCTATGCATCTAGGAGATGTCTCAATAATATGACATTGAAATAAGCAGTATTTGCCATGAGCCATCTGCCTACCTCTCTTATGTGAATGGAGTAAAAAATGCTATCTCTTTTCAGTGCAGGTTTTCCATGAAATGCAGGGCATGATGTAAATGACAGAGAGGTTTGCTTTTGGCAGAGAGTCCACTGAAGTCAGCTGTAAAACTAACAGCAAGACAGCAAATCAAGGGATGAGTGGTCGTGGTGGAGTTCAGTGTGAAGAAGCCACGCACTCATTGGTTGATCTTCATGAGCAGTAATTCATTGGGTTCAAAATGATGTCTTCAGTTTTTTTTAAAGACTTTTTCTTATTCAAGGTAGTTAGAAAGATGAATGGGTTAAAATTAAAAAAAAAAAAACAACAAGCTCTGTTTCCTTTTAAAATGATGAATGAATTGAGAATGGCATTTAAATCTGGCTGGAAGGCAAATCATGATGTGGACATAATTTTGAGAACCTTCTCTAAATAATCCTGATGAAGATGGATGTGCATAACGCAGTTCATTAATGGCGAAAAAGGGGAGATTTTAGGATTAGGTAAGTTTATGCCATGTTTGGTGTTTATCTACAAAGTATTGTTAACCTGTGTGCCCAGCTAGAGAATACCGTATGCATGGTCATACTCAAAGTATATTGAGAAACCCAACATCTAAACATGAGAGCTGTGTTTTATGCCTTCTTCTAAGCTGAAGCACAGCCATAGTGAAAGAATACAAATACTGGAGATCTTCCACCACGGAAAAGACAAAAATTGTAATGAGACTAATCAAGTTAGTTAATTTAAATAATAATGAATGTCAACGTCAGTGAAAGTTCATGCTTATTAAAAATAAATAAATACACTCAAGTACATGCTATCTGAAAATATTATCTGGTGTATTCATTCACAGTTACATTTCTCTTTGTCAAGGGGAGATTCTACTCCATAGGAAAGGAGATATTGTAGAAATTATGTTGTTTGGGGGATTTCAGTGGCATTCGTATGGTGGAGGGTATTATTTCCTATTAGTATGACTGGTAAAATTTGAGGCCCTGGTGGCTAGCTTTACAACACCGAGTTGCACAGGTCCTCAAAAGATTTATGAGAAATACTTAGATTTCAGTTGTTGACAATATCATGCTTGCCTTATTTATTGGCCCTGTCATCTCCGTGCTTTTGGAAATACAACCTCTAATTGTTCTGAATAATTGCAGCAACACCTGCTGGCAAGCCCAGAGCTGATATACTGGAAGCTTTCCCGTTGTTGACGTCAGCCAACAAACCATTTGTGTCTTTAGCAGATGTTTTTCATTTCTTTTTCTCATGGGATTTACTTAGATCTATTCTCTTCCTCCAGTAAAGGCCAGCCACCTCTTTCAGGCTGTTTACCATCAGAGACTATATTGACTGGGTTACTGGCACCAAACTTACATGGATTTTACTTAGCCGCAATGTTGATGTATTTTGTATTTTGTGAATTCACTTCTTTCCCCGCCCCCCCATCTTCTGTTTTGTGGCAGTTTTCACATTTCATATTTTTAGCCTTCTAATTAAAAAAAAAAAAGTCCTCTACATTGTCTGCCTTTAGATTGTAGGTCAGTCCGATGGTGTTGGCTGTTTTTTGGTCTTACTCTATTACCATCTTGAAACAGTGACTTTTGTTTCCACTTGCTTCTAATACCTAGAGCGCTTTGTTCTTTACTTGTTTACAGTCTGTATAATTTTACAAATTTCTGATTGCTTCCTCACTGTTCCTTTCAGTTTTTTCCGTTGTTTTTTAAAATTTAATTTTATACTATGTGCTGCAAAGGCTTTGGTTCTCATCGAAAAGCAAAACAAAAGATTAACAAAAAATGAAATATACCCAGATGAATGGCACTGCAATGGAAAACAGTAACATCACCCCACCACCCCCCAACTAAACATTGCTCATAATATGTACTTTAAATCTTTTTGCTCTTGGGGTGATGTGTCATCTAAGTAGGAGCAAATAATATCAGTTTCTTTTGACAAGATAAATCTGAGTAAGTTAAAAGTTTCACTTTACATGGGACTTCTTAAGGTGAACTTTTTGGTTCACTGTTCATTGGTAGGGTAGCTACACTGGTGTGTTGTTAACAAATTGATATTTCGTCAGTGTACAACATGGATGTATACATTCAAAGTGTTTCTGAAGGTTTCAAGCTGGACTGCGATACACAGCAGCAATGTCTTCGCTCTCTTTTTCCCTCTTTTGCCAAAAAATTACTCCCTCCTTCTAAAAAAGGTGCTAACAAGTGGACTTCAGCTATTACAGGATCCTCGAGGGGCCAAGCAAGCCATACTGCTTTATAAAGTGCAACAAGTGAAATGGTGTGCACTTTCTCAGTCTTTCTGCAGTGAAGGAAGAGTACTAAAATCAGTGCGCTGTCCTTCAGTCACAGGTTTTGCTGGACACCTTTATAAAATGCAACTCTACGAAGTCCTGGACATGGGCTCCGTGAGTTATATGTGCTTTGTACATGACAATTTTTTTTTGCATAGGATGTTAGTCTTCTGTCTTGGAATAAATAGAGAGGTGGATAAGTAAATGAAGGTATTTCAGTGGCCCAAAGTAAATTACTAAATCTTAAATCTATATGCTCTACCACCTTCATACTGGATAACAGGCTTCTTCCTATTCTGCTTATTATCCTTAATTGTCCTAACCTGACAGTTCTGTCGTGTGACTTTTGAAGCTGTGTGGCTGTTTGTTTCTTGACTCAAACTGAAAGTAAATTCCATCTTGCCACTTCTGTCATGCTCAGGTCTCACCTTAATCAAGAGTTAAAATTCTCTGCATATGATGCCCTATGCTGATATATGCCTTAATATGGTATAGTTTCAGTATCTACACATCAGGTTGTATTAGCTACAATTATAGCTGTAAATTATACACTTCTCCCTCATCACTCGTTCCTCAGTGGTAAGTCACCAAGATGCTTGCACTGATACAGTTAACAGTTTACAGCCAATCTCGCTTTTGGAAGGTTCCAGTTATAATCATCTCCAGCCTCCAATTTGTGCCATACATGGCCATCTATGTGGGATTTTGTACCCGTTCCAACCACCTGGGTCCCATTACTCCCATTTGGTTCCCATTGCACTGACTTCCTGTCTGTATTATGGAATTGATTTTAATTTTTGACCATTTAACATAAATGATCTTGTATGGTCTGTACATGACAAAAAATAAAATCACCACCCCATGTTCTAAAAGTATAATTTCATTTCTGCATATTCTTACTTACTCGTTGTAATATCAGTCTATAGGAAGACAGTATCAAAGTATAAGAATGCCTCTTGACAGAGTCTCTCCACAGAGTAAAGAATGTTTTTAAAATACCAGTTTTTAAAATCCCTGTAACTATTTTTACAGAGTCGTAGAAAAATGCTGGAAGAGATCTCCTAGGGTCATCTGGCTGTATCCCAACGCAGGATCCTTATATACTTAAGCCACTCTAGAGAGACAGTTTTCTGGCCTTTTGTTAAGTGGATATTCTGTCAACTTTAGTGGTGTCTCTAGACCACGTGGTATGCAACAAGAATTTTTTGTTGTGTAGTGATGCCTGATGCTGAGGCTGAATTTGCTATTCTCTTCCTCACTGGGAATTCTTAGGAATTTATGGGATGATTTTTTCATTTCCTTAAGCTTTTATTTTCGTTTTCAAAGCATACATATATGTTTATGTATGTATATATATGCATATAAAATATATTCCAGCATCTTTCATAGCTTAAGTGTTTGCATCATACTGCTCTTCAGAGATTAATGGTAGGTAGACAGGCACAGCTTATTACTTGTAAGCAAGGACATTGATGGTGCTTTGCAAAAACATGTAAAGAGCCTTAGACCTTTCTACGTGAATGCTTAAAGACAGAGGAGAATTTGGATGAGAGAGTAAAGTTCTTTTTCCTTCTAATGAATTAGAATTTTTTACTGCATTTTAGTCCTACAGGTGAACAGAATCTACCTCCCATGGCAAAGCAGGAGGTAAATGGCATCAGTGGCCAAGCTCCTCATTTCTCCTTTACTTTTCTCCCCAGGCTAATGCCTTCTACCCCAGCCTCACTGGTATTTTCTTTCCCTAAGTCTGATGCCAGAATCTACACATCAGATGCATAAAATACTTTGTGCATAGGCCATCCACTCCAAATTGGGGATTTTCTATTGCAGTCGTAGATGTCTTTTCCAGGTTCCTGGTCATTGATACAGGGAAATACGCTCATGAATAGGAAGTTACAGCACCCCAGCAGAGATTGGGCCAAAACCCTACTCCATGCCAGCTGCCCTGCCATTCCAAACATCAATACCAAATGGCTCTATACCTGTCAGAAGATCGTGGAGGGGATACGCAGTGACTGAGTAACTCCAGTACTTTTTGCTGGGTAAGAAAGCAGCTGAGAGCTAGAAAGGGGTTCATTTCCACAGTCATGCTGTCTAGAGGCAAGTCCTTAAGCTGTTGGCATGTATTTCTTTCTGTTATGTGCCTGTTGGGGTCAAGAAAGTAGAGAAAAAAATACAGGTCTTTCCTTCCTTAAACTGAAATGGCTTATATGTAGAAAGCTATGCCATAAATTCTAGAATTCTGTGAATTTTTAACTTGGTTGGAAGGTGAAAAGATGAAGGCACAGCTGAAAATGCTGGCTGATTAGTCTTGTGTATAAAATCTATTTAAGGGGCAATAGCGAACTTCTGTATAAAAATTAATTAGAACATAGCACAGTCAGTTGAGATCAAAGAGCGCACATTTATTGTGAAATATATGGTTGCTGGAGACAATTCATTTTTAATTTATTAGATTCCATAAATTGTTTTCTGATAGGTTAGGAACAGAGATCTATCAAGCTTATTCACATAATGCTGGCTCTGGCAACTAGCTAAGTGAATTATGGTCTTGAAGTATATGCTTACCCTTTAATGGTAGTAGACACAGCAGTGAAACTGCATGGATGTAATGCTAGTGTGTTTTCAGGATTACAAAAGCACTTCTAGCATAGTAGAACATGTTGCTGCTAGCAAAATAAAACCCCACGCTTCTCCTGTAAGGAGTGAGGGAGAGAGTAAGCGTTGATTTCATCTTACTGGTGTGATGTCTGGCATTTTTACTGAGATGCATATTTGAAAAGGTGGAATCTGAGGTCCAAGGTGCTTTCAGGTTCTTGAAATGCGGATACGAATTTATGGTGGAATTCCTCTGCACTGCTATCTTCTGCACTGACCTTCATTTTTTGCCAGGGACAGAAGCAATCCATCCCATTCAAAGCATGACCACCTTTTCACCCACCTAGTTTAACTTTGCCTTCAGATTGCCCACATGGGTAGAATTTGACCTTATCCTGCTGCTCCAGCAGTTGCCCCTGGTAAGAAAGACCCATAAGGCTTTGGTTATCTCTTGCTTTGTAGTGTTGTTTAATAAACTGCTGGAAAAATGTGTAAAAGTCAGAGTTTTTGCTCACTTTTTTCCTTATTTATTTCTGCTTTCATCCATTATATGATACATGCTGTGCTGAAACCAAGGAAGATGTAAAAATTACAGTGTATATAGAATTAAAAGTTCAGTGTCTGTCTGGTCAGCTTATAGGCATAGAGACTGTAGGAGTAGGGGAATGAGGAAAGGAAGGTGAGCAGTGTCCCCATGTTTGCAAACCCTTGACTTAACTGCACATTTCACCTGCTGTTCTTTCAGTGTAACTAGACCTTTTAGTTTGACCCGTGCTCATTTTATCCCAGTGCAGGTTTGGATTCCTAACAAACAATTATTCTCTGTGGCTTTGGAAACCATTCTTATTTTTATGTATTACATAAAAAAGCAACCTTCATGGGTTTTTTTTTTCCCTTTTTCTGCATCCTGTTGTAATTAATTTTCAAGTACAACTCGTTATGAATTTCAGAGGTGGTTTGATAAGGCAGAACAAGATATTTTTGATTCAGAAGAATCCTAAAACATCTGCTCTGTAAAGAGACCTGATGGAAGAAGGATGGAGAGTACTTACATATTCTCAGAATTGCATTTGAGTGTCCAGTACAGGACGAATGCCAAATTCTTCAGGAAAGCAACAGGATATTTTTGTTTTAATATTGTTTTGATATCTTGGGTCTTTTTTATGTTGTCAAAATAGCTACTGGCAATTTAAATATAATATTCTCGCTCTCCTCTCTTTAATTTACAGAAGGACTGAGATTCTCAAAAAGAAATTGTCTTTTGGGTATGTCCAGGTGTGCACATCTAAATCCTGTAGAAGGTTGAACCGCATCAGATCATTATTTTCTGAAAAAATAAGCTATTGCAAATCAGCAGGCAAGAAGCCAAGTTATAATAGAATAATTTATTATAATTTGATGTAGATGGTGGATAGAATGGATAGATTGTAATTGAAGCTAAGTGAATAATTCCAGTAAATAATTTATTCAATGAATTTATCCTGTTTTCCTACTCAGAGATTATTTTTACTCCCCCCTCTCCTTTTCCTCCTTACATTTCCTAGCCCCTGGGAGTTTTTTGTCTAACCAGAGGGCTGAGGGCTCTCTTTGTTTCATTTTGTGCTGGGCTGTGCTGGCCACTGTCGCAGTGCTGCCGTTTCACACCTCTGCAGCCCCAGGTGTGCACAACTGGAACCCCATACTTGGGGGAAGTCTGGTGGGGCTCTGTGTGGGGCATGCCTATCACAGAAACAAGGCTTCCAGAGATGTGGAAAGGCATTCTTTCGGGGCAAGAATTAGTTATGTTGTGAGCTTTGAGCTTCACAGATGGGTAGGACCTCCTCAGCAAAGACCTACTCAAGACACATAACAAGGGGCTTTCTAGGGGATGACAATCATGTTTCACTTGGGCTGTCGACATCTTCCGTTTTTCGTGTGTGCGCGCGCAGTGGGGGGGAGGTTTAGGTTTGATTTTCCAGGGCTTCCAGAAGAGAGTAGAAATGTTTGAGCCATAAAAATTCTTTCCAAGAAAATGTCTCCAGTCCAAGGAATTTGTTTATTGAGCAGAAGCTGTGCTCCCAAAACCTTGTGCGGTTTTGTTTCTATTACTGTATCTGCTAGCATCCTGCTGGTTGATCAGGCTGGCCAACATGCTGTGTCCTTATCCTGTCTTGTTCTGCTCTTTCTTCTAGGTTTTTTTTTTCTAGCTTTTAAAACAGTGTTTCTGGAGTTTCAAGCTTTTAATCAAGCTTTGTCTCTCCTCAGCAACCCATCCCTTCTTTGTTATGAATTTGGACAAAGATTATTAGATGCATACATATTCAATAGATTAATTTTTTCCTGTTTCCCTCAAGGATCCAAACTAAGTGCTTCACCTTTCATTTAACGTTACATGCAGATTTTTGTAACATTTCCTCTCCTTATTGCTTTGAGTGGTAAAAGTGTTTAACGTCACAAGGACTAATGTTTCTAATTGATATTTGAAGTAGCACTGACTAAAAAAAAAATTGAGCTATGGACATCTCAGACCTATTCTTATTCCAGACGGGTTGCAAACTTAAGTAGGCATCACTTCATCAGGACTATGATGATCACAGATTGCTTAGTGCTCAAGTAAATGAAACAGCAACTGAGACAAAATTCAGCAAAGAGCATGAACTTGCGATGCTTGATTTTGGAGTTCTGAGCCACCAGACTGGGATATAGAAATGAAACCTTTAATGTAGCAGAACCTATGTTTCTGCTCACAGTGGTGAGCGTCTTACTGTGATTATGGATTTACCAAGTTCATCCTCATAGTTACTAGGTCTGAAGATTTTGGCATTATCATTCTGTTCTGTTATCTCTTTGCCCATCTTGCTTGTGTTTATCATGTATTAACACAAAAATCCCATAGACCACAGAATCTGCTCTTCCATGACCTGTCTCACTTTCTCCCATAGCTCTAAGACACCAGCTGTACCTGTGGAAAGGGCTTTAATCCTACACTGCATCCTCAGCGCAGGTTTGGAGTGATACCGCACAAGATCGTCCACTCTCTCTGGGCTGCTGTGGGTCGGACTTTTAGTCATTGAGCAAAACATCAAGTAGCAGGTTTGATTTCTTAAGGAGGCTTGCATTTGTCTTTTGACAAAAGTGGAATTGTTTGGTTTTGTATAGATAATCCATATATTCTTCAAAGTGACACTATTCCCCTTAAACAACTTCAAAACTTTTGACTTTAATATTAATTTGTAAACGCAAATTATTTTAATGATAGAATGTATGAACAATAGTTTAATCTGTTCAGCAGTCTGGTGTATTTTTTAATAGATTTCTATATTAATATTGGAGCAAAGACAGTGATTTTTGGTGCTTTTACAGCTGTGAAAACATGCCTATTTCAAAAAGAGACTAAACTGTACCAAAGGGTGCACGGTGCCAGCAATATTTAATACTTCATTGTAGGTCTGCTGTTTTAAACATCTGTCCCTCATTTAGTGTATTTTTAATGCAGAATTTTTAGTGTGGGCAAAAATGTAACTTTTTATAGTAAAATGCTTTCTCTGCTACTGAGAAAAAAGCAACTTAAGATTCTATGAGAAAAAGTATTTGTAATGATTTATAGGATTTGGGTCATTAGCCTTCAACTTCCATAAAACAGTAAGTCATTTTTATTGAAATGAACACATTTCTAAGAACACGAATGTGGTTGATAAAGGAAGTTTCAGTGGAGTAAATATGGAAGCTGGAAAGGGAAAATTACTCTGTAGCCCCTGTACTCTGCTGCACATTATGCATAAAAAGGAAATAATTGAGTTACTCAGGCTGAGGCAGGTGAGTGCAGCAGACTCCTGCAGTAAAAAGGAAAAAATAGGAAATGAGTTGTGTGTGAAAGATACTGAGGTTATGGCCACCCGATGTGATTGTCAGTGTTCCGCGGGCATCCTAGAATGTTCAGGTTGGAAGGGACCTTGGGAAGTCATCTGATCCCATCTAAGACACGTCTTCAAATGGTGTGAGATGAGAATGTTGGAAAGATGTCCTGGGATCTTGCTATGAATGAACAGCTTGAGAAAGGACTTGGCACTGCTGAGGCTGCATCTCGAATGTTGTGTCTGGTTTTCAGCCCCTCACTGCAAGAAAGACATTGAGGTGCTGGAGCGTGTCCAGAGAAGGGCAGAAGAGCTGGTGAAGGGTCTGGGGCACAGCTCTTAGGTGGAGCAGATGAGAGAGCTGGGTGTGTTTGGCTTGGAGAAGAGGAGGCTCAGGGGAGGGAGACCTCATCGCTCTCCACAACTACCTGAAAGGAGGCTGTAGCCAGGTGGGGGGCAGGCTCTTCCCCCAGCTGACAAGTGATAGGACAAGAGGACACAGCTTCAAGCTGCATCAGGAGAGGTGTGGATTGGATATGGAGAAAAAATTCTTTACTGAAAGGGTGGTCAAGCACTGGAACAGGCTGCCCAGGGAAGTGGTGGAATATACATCCCTGAAAGCGTTCAACAACGTATAGATGCATTGCTCAGGGACGTATTTCAGTGGTGGCCCTGGCAGTGCCGGGTTAATGGCTGGACTCAATGATCTTAGAAGTCCTTCCCAAACTTAATGATTCTGTGACTGGCTACAGAAGAGAGCACCAAGTGTACAGTGTAATTCTTCCACACTAGTGTAATTTCCACTGTCATTTTCTGGAAGAAGACTTAAGTGAGCGAATCTTCACAGTTTTTTATGCATGTAAAAACAAGAATATCCTTGTCCTTACAATACATTAAACAAGTCCACACAAAAGCAGAAGAAAACACAGTGGCTATCATGTACTACATTAAATTTCCAAATACATGGCAAGTGCCCACGCCCATCCCATTTAAGCATTTATCAGAAATACACCTTAGATTAATTACTCCCTTTCACAGGTATGAAACCACCCAACTTATTTTTGAAAAGGACCTAAATTTCATTTATAACAGCACAAAAAAGGTGTATGGTTTGTTGGTTTGTTTGTCCTGCAGTAATGATGCTTGGACACCAACCAGCTTGTTCAGATGACATTTTCCTAGATCAGCCTGCTGGAATTAGTTGGTGGACGGGGATGATTTATCCTGCAAGATGGGAAAACAAACCTTAATTTTGCTATTTTGATCTGTAAAAGGAATAGTTCAGGAAGAGAACTCTGTATTGGGACTCAAGAGTTTAATGGTGAGACTCGATGACATCTTAGTTACCAGGAAAAGTTTATAGGTCTTGTGCAGGAAGAGCACTTGAAATTATATCCACAGATACATTTAATGCAGCTTCCATTTGTTCTTGTCTTATATCTCAGTCTAATTAATTGACAAAGATTTACACTCTGTCTCTTATGTCAAGGGACTGTTTGAAAGAAGGAAAATCATTTGGCTCAAATTAGCGTTGCCTCAGCTATACCTTCCTTTACCCACTTCGTACAGGTGTATTTATATATACCTGTAATCCTCTGAAAAAGGACTAAGAAACAGGCTAACTTCCAGAAAACAGAAGAATGCTCTTCTTTACCCAGGAAATGCCTCTTGGTTTTGTATGGTCTTGTTGCACTGGCAGGGTTTTTTCAACAAAACATAACAGGACAGAAAAAAAAAATCTTTCCAAATTTATATACAGACACTAAATATGTCAAATTCTTTTTCTTTTTTTTTTTTTTAAAGAAAATGTGTCCTCCGTTTGTACAAGTACATGAGGTCAGCGTGAACTATGGGAATTAAACATCTTTTGTTTTGTGTTTGTCTTTTAAGTAGATCTATTCTTACCGTTTTCTGTGATGTGGTATACGAATTAGAACTGTCTCCTTTTTTAGTGATGTCCCTGACTTCAGAACATGCAACTTAAAAAATAAAAAACATTCGACAGTACACCTGATGCAGTGCATAATGGCACTAGAAAAGGAAGCCAGGATGTGTCCCTTTTAATTTTCCATAAAAGAAGGAAGTTCACAGGTGCAATGTATTTTAGAAGATCTATTGTCAGCTAGATCACCGAACACTGGACATTATTTTTTAAAAAGTATAGTTAACATAATTTGGGAAGATCTGATATTAACTAAAAATATAAACCATCTATTTTTTTATAACAGGCATACTTTTGTGGCTGTAGAGGCAGCAAGCATACACAGGTGATAACAGAAAAAATTCTGTTTTCTTTTGAATTTTTGATTTATGTACACTCACTAGAGTCCAATTTAAAAAAAAAAAAAAAAGACGTAGAGAAAAGTATACATGTGTGTCTCTGAGGATGGCCAGTATGGGCAGTTTCTTCTTACAGGAATTCTTCAGGAACAAATCCTGAGTCTGGAATTGTCAGGATGTGGTCAAGAGCAAAATCCCAGTTCGTAGAGGCATGGGCAGGTTTGGGGGACTGCTGAGGTAGGAACTGTCAGACAGTTCCTGTTATTTGCAATCTGGTCCCCTCTGCCAGGCCTCTGTCCTTGCAGGAATGCCAGGATTAGGCCTGCAGCTGTACAGACTTAGTCACTAGTTAAGAGAACCTGATTTTACTGGAGTTACATCCAGGGTTAAAGCTCTCAGTGGAGCCAGCTGAGACATTCAAGGGAACTGACTCAATTCTGGATGCCATTAGGATCACCAAAAACTTGTCAATGGTTAGACTTGCATGCCCTTTCTTGAGGATATCTAAAATAAATAAAACCTCTCTGAATTCTCCTTTCGTGTAAAACTGAAAAATAAAAAAAGGTTTTCCCAGCCCTTGCCACTGTATACATGGATAACTGTGGTTCATGTAACTTTTTAAAACATTTTAGGAACAAAATAACCCTAAAATATCTAAGTACTAAAGGCTTCATTGGTACCAGGCTTAGCAATGTGTTTTCATTTGACTGTATTGTGAGATAACGTCTGTAAGGCAGCTCCAATGTAATAAAAAGTGCTGATTTCATAAGAGATTGTAAATGACAAGCTCTGCGTCAAATTTAGCTGCTCTTTGGAGATAAAAATGGAAGCGGAGAAAACTAAGAGCCCAGTATAATTGAACAACTTTCTGAACTGTTGCATTTTATATGTATAATGTTAGTTTTCAAAGGTGAGGGCCAAAATAAATGTTTGGAGTTCACTCTTGGTTCTGTGGTGCAGCAGAGATTGATGTGCATTCACGGTTGCATCATGGACACTGGAAAAACCCCGCTCACTGCTGGGAGGAATGCGCTTGGCACCGAGTCAAATGCACAGCGTGGAAGCATTCACCTAATTAGTGTTTTAACAGCTGCTTAAGGCTCGTTTCAATGGGAAGAAAATTATTGAGCACAATTTTATGTAATTAGTAGAGCATAAAACACGTGGTGTGTCCAATTAAATGTTTAAAACTATTGACATTACGTAGCTACTGTTGAGGTAAATGAAGTGGAAAATCGTTATGATTTTTTTGGTTGGTAAATTACTCCACAATACGCTCAAAGGCCCATTTGATAAGATGAACTCAATCCTAATGCAGAATGATGAGCACCGGGGCCTTTTCACACCCCACAGGTATGTGGAGGTCTCACCAATATAACTAGAGGAACTGGCTGGTATTTCAGGGCTTTCAAGTCTTGCCAGCATGTGCTCCACTCTTCAGAGCACACTGTGTTAAATGCAAGTATGTCCTGCTGTTTTGGTTCACAGCGCCTTTATCCAAAGGGTGACAAACTGTGCATTGTAGAGCTGAAGTCTTCGCTTTCTGATCCCAAAACAATAAAGCTATTGAGTAACGATCCAGCAGGCACTTAGAAAAGAAGAGGAGCTTGGCATCGCAAGCAAATTTGCTTATGAAGCTTGTTGTGTTTCACAGGTTACATTGTTGAAGTATTTGGACTTTGTTTTGCAGTTCTCAGGATAGATGTGGAAGTGTAATTATATGTCATGCAGCATCAGTTGTGTGGTTAATTTAAATCCAGTTGCACTACAGGTGCTTCAGTCTTTGCTCGTATTTGTTTACACGAGTATTGAACAATGTTGACAGTAAAACCCAAACTTCTGAGATTCATTTTTTCCCCATTTGAGTCAATACAGTTTTTGTCTAACTGATACTTAATGATATGCTTTGTCATGTAAACCACTTTTTTTTTGTTGTTTTTCCTATTTCAAACGCAATAGAGAAGAAATAGCACAAAAACAGGGAGTGGGGTTGAGTTGCAGCTGTGGCACTCAAATCTAGCAAAGACAACAGAAAAACTGAATTTACATTGGGCTAACTGAGGGTTCGTCCATGCTTTTTTGTACTGAGTCACTTGATCTGATCCACTTACCACTACAAGCTAAGTTTATCATTCTGTATAACACTTATAGTAGCTGTCAGCATAACTCTAAAATGAGCATATGCATAGTAGAAAGGTAAACATTCCCTAAAAGAAATTATATTTTGCAGAAAAAAAATTAAAAAGGGAGCGGTTGCGTTTTTTTGCTCCCATGGCTTTGCATCTCATTGTTCATTTGTTTTTATGGCCTCCAGGAAACCATGAAGTAAAGTTAAGCTGTGATTACAAGTTTGCGTAAGACATGCCAGCACTGCCTGCCCCGAAAGGCAGCAGATCATTCTTCTGAGGAGGTGAAGTTGAAGGTGTCATTCCTCAGTGTCTTTCCTCCAACAACTGGAAAAAGTACTGAAGCCCCACACAGAGGGCACTTATTGATTCCCCTTAATGACACAGCTGCAAGTCCGTAGACTGGAGGCAGGTACAATTTTGAACCTTATAGAAGGAGGAGGAAATTCTGCTAAAAGTGATATGAGATTTATACCAGGGAAGGGCAAAGGGCAGTAGCTCTTCCCTCTCCAGGGCCAGCACCAGCCTGTTGTGCAAGTGCTGAGGCAGACTCCCCTTATGGACACGGCAGTGCCTTTGCTAACGGCTCACACTGTATAGATCCAAACCCAAAAGTTTCATTTCTGGGATACTCTGCTAGACTCTGGATTCCCCAGGAAAATGGATTGCAATTAGCTACTGCTGCTGAGCCTTCCTACTCATGTTCTTTTACTCCTGGAGGTATCCTACACAAGAGCTTGAAAGAGAAGATTCTTACGTGAGGAGGGAGAGAAGGAGTCAAGCACCTATGAGCAATACCTACTTCCTAGAAAATTAAAACTTTTAGCTGTTATCTGTCAGTAACTGGAATTCTACTCAGGGACTCGCTGTCTTAAAACCCCTCTGGTGTGGCATGGGAAGTGATCTACATTTTCCTGACGTACCTCAAAACGCAGCAAGAAGCCCGTCTTTTGTTTTGAGGAACCTCTTCAAACGTAAATGACTTTATCTGCTATTTAAATTTAGTGGCATAATTTTTAAAAGTGCCCTGGGGACTTCATGAAGAGCTGGAGTGGTCGTACTTCACAAAACCATGGGAAAGAGGGATCTGGAGAAGCCTGTTGTGTCTTTTCAGTGTGGGACTTCTGGAGGGCTGTAGCAGCATCAGGGCTGTATGTGAGGCTGTGGGGCTTCAGCTGTGAGCTGAAAGAGTTAATTTTCAAGTTCATAATGAGCTGTGTTTACTGATCCTTTCTTATTCCTTTGTGATAATTGGCACCTCAGATTCTCTGCTAATTAATTGGGCTGCAAGGGGCAGGTGGCGCCATTCTATTTTGATAATCCCTGTCAGCAATGTCTGTATAATCTCTTTGTTTAATTAAAATGAATTTGTAATAGGGGTGCATGAACTTGCAACAGTTTGGCTTTTTTTTTTCCTTCTCTTCCTTTCTCTCTCTCTCCCTCCCTCTTTCTCCCCCTCTCTACCTCCCTCCCTCCTGGCTTTGCTTTGCTTCACTTCAGTGGATGTTCACTGCTGGGGTGCAGTTCTGCACTTGAGGAACCACCACAGTCCGTGTGCTATTGTCACTCTCCAGTTTCTTTGGAAATGTCGTACTTCATTAACACTCCCCAAGACATGAGACATTTATTTTGAAATGTCTTTTTTTCCCCCTTTAAAACAAAGAACATATCTGTAAAGAGATTGCAAAACTACTTCCTACTTTAAGTTAAAAACTGTTTAGAAGGTACACGGAGGATTAAAATAATTTTAGTTAAAACCAAAATATTTAACCATTGGAACACATTACTGTAATGTTTTATCATTTCATTGCTCATTTATCTCCATGGCCCTGACAAAAATTTCAAGCAAGCAAACAAAATCCAGTGCCAAAAGCATTGTTTATCTTAAGTCAGTTCAGGCAATATGAGCAAGGGTCAACTTTTTAACACTCTCTGACTGAGGGCAGATTTCAGAATGAAGAGCTGAAAGTTTAAATTTCTGCTAAGACATAGACAGTTTCAATGTGTGTTTTATTATGATTACTGGAAGTTTTTCATGCCAACTGCAAACACAGAAATGGATTGCAAGCCTCGTCCTTGAGGAGGCTGCATGGTTTTGAAGGTCCCTTCTTTCTCCAAGTGCCTCCTTGATGTTTTGTCTAGCTTCTCTTCACATTCCAGAGCAGAGGACAGAAAGCCGCAGCAGCCGGAACAAAACATGGGATTTGTTTTCCAAACACTTTAAAGGGATAAGAAGGTGAAGGATAGATGACGAAGGTTTCTTGTGCCATGGAGGACATTTCGCATCATGTGCTCGTCTTGTCCAGTGGCCTGACAGCTCATTTCTGCTGGCTGCTGTTCAAGGGGAAAACTATATACTTCCCTTTTTTTTTTTTTTCCCCATCCTGTGCCTATATAGGAGATGTGCTGGAGCCTAGCAGAAATCAGAACCCCAGTTTTAGCCAAAATTTATGAAGGAGTCTGTCAAACTCTTGTAGTAGTATGAATGCACACAATTCCCCAGAATCTAAAAGGCAAAAAAAAATATTTTGTAGTAGTTTAATTATGTTATTATCCCTTCTGTGTTCAAGATTAGGTCAGTCAGGAACTAATAGAGGCACTCATGGCTCCATAATGTTTATTTGAAAAGCGTGGCACAAAACATCACTTCTTCAGTGGCATCTGTCTCAGCATTTCCACAGATCCCCAAGACTCTCCTGTTGCAGATATTTTCCCTGCTACTATTGACGTGTTTACTTGCATTATGTGCTGAAGCCACACATCCAGCTCATTTTCCTGTAGTGTGTTTACTAGTGCCACAGATAGGTGTGAGTATCCCTGTTGTGTATCCACAGAACTTGGAAATTGTGCGATGCCAGCAATGTAGGATGTGTTTCATCCTTTCCTACCCATTCCTAGTCTCCCTGAGGTCCTTCTTTTCCTCTTCCTGAGAAAGCTGCTGGTGGTTCTGTGTGAGTAGTTAACATCATACAACACCCAAGTCATCTGTCTGGGATCCTCACACCCAAGAAGTCAGCTCACATGCAGGAGATGAGGTCCTGAAATCACAGTGAAGATTGTTTTAGAAAGTTCCACTTGAAAGATTTTTTTTTTTTTCAGTAGATGCCAGTGAACTAGCATTTGCAATGGGAGATTGAAGGATAAGCTGGCAAACTTGTCAGCATTCCCCTGCAGTGCTCTGAATGGATGCCCAGAGCTGCCAGCATTTGTAACCTCATCATTAGCCTCCCAATCATTGCTCTTTGTCAGATATCCCTACTGTCCACACTCAAATGGTCACATGAAACTCTTTTAATGTGGTAAAGCAAAATGAAGTTTTTAATTCTCATCAAATCAGGGAAAAGTTTGAAAGCTCAGAGACTGGCAGGGGGAAAAAAAGAGAAATAAAGAAATTCTTCTGTTCAAATCACCAGTGTTTCTAAGAGATTATCCAAAGCTATGGATACTATTAAAGCAGAATGAAAACTTAATATGAACACAGTCATAAGCTGTCTTGATGCTGTTTGCCCCTTTGCCATATGAGTGCTCTGCAATGCCTATGTGGTAAGAGAGGGGAAATTTCAGTTGTGTTTCCTGGCATTGGATGAGCATCGCACTAGAAAGAACTTCTGCATCACAGTGAAAAGCAATTCCCAAACTTTTCAGTAACTGGAAATGCATCCAAAGATTTGCCTGCATCACAGAAATTCTTAAAATTTTCTCTTATAAATTGTATCTTTAAGGTATAAGACTATATAAATGTTTAAAGCATAAAAATATCTCAATGTACAATTGCAGGGGAAAAAAAAAAATGGCTGAAATCCTGAGAAGCTCAAGGGGTCCAAACGAATCTTACCTCTAACTTATCATTGAGCATAACAACGAGGGATCAGCTCAGCAGCATCTAGTCCTTACAGATGGTGTCTACTTCAAGTATGACTCCAGTGCATTTCCTCTTCCTCGTAATTAAGATGCTGTGGTGTAAAGGTGTGACTTCAAAGTTGTGTTGGGGCCCCCCACTCTTCTGGTTTATTAGCACATTTCCTGGAATAGTGATAGCTTCAAGGTTTTGCTAGGCTCTGTTTGTTTGTGAGTCCAAATGAAAACAATAGGGGAGTTGAAACAACTTCTGAGACGTGTGAAGAGCTTTCTTATTTGGGGAGTTAATTGGATTTCTGTCTGCCTGGCTTTAGGTGAAAGATTCCCAGGCAATTCCATGGTTTCTGTACAAACGTCTCCTGATGGTGACTGTTATGGATATGTGGTGTTAATTAGTAGACTCACAATTAAAGTTATGCTGTGGGGTTTTAGAGAGATGTCTGTAATATACACAAAATGTAATAACTGATGTGGCTCTGGAGGTACCCCTGTTCCTCTGGTTTCGAGAATCTCAGGTTTCATGGTTTAGTTCGGGTCCTTTTGGTTCCAGACCTAGTTACTGCTAGAATGCCACAGGAAAGTATGAACACATTTGCTCCAGAGGTAGCAAACAAAAAGGTTTCTAGAGGTAGAAACTCCTAAAATGCAGCATTTAATCTGTGAAAATCCAGCTCTGAATGTGAATCATTTTATACAGGAATTTCTGTCCAAGTTTCCCAAAGTGATCCTTCTCCTCTGCTCAGCATCAGCAATAGCAGAATAGCAATTCAATTGCAAAGACTGTTTTGGAATCTTTGAAAGGATTGCATGCATGCTAGAAACTGAATAAAAATCAGTCATGCAACAGAGGATTAAATGCCTTCTGAGAACATGGAATTCCACATCTGAAACATGATTCTGTTCTTGCTCAGATGCCTTGAAATATTAAGTCCGTTTCTTTGGTTTATAGGTGCTTGCTGCAGAGAATCCAGCTTTGCTGATGTGAAAGCAAGGAGCTAATGCTGTCAAATGGTCCCATTTAATTGTACTACTTATGTCTCATATGTAGATTGTGAATAACTATTTTTAAACTGAGGCTCATAATGTACAGAGGGATGCTGTGGATCATCCAAAACTTTTTTAGGAAGCAATTTTTCCTCTTTCAGTCTAGGATGTGGGTTTTAGGGAAATTCTGTTTTTCCCTGCCTCATAAATTCAGCAGTTCAGAGGAAAACACGTATCACCTTGATACCGCCAAGGAGATTGGTAGTTGAACAAGTAAGTGGTAGGGTAAAAAAGACTGAGCAGGAAAGAGTCATACAGTTGTATAGGGAAGCTGCATGAAAAAATTCTACAAATCACTTTAGAACAATAAAAACTGATAAATTCTCCATTTACTGACAAAGTTATTTGTCACAGATACTGACCCCAACTGACGGATATTAGGCAGCCAGTAAATGTGACAAATCACATTGTACGTTATTAATTTAGATGATTTCTTTTCCACTCTGCAGTCAAAAACTGGTTATTTGGAGCTGGCAAATACAGTGGCATTGTAGGTACTGTATTGTTGACAAGAAACAATCTTCTTAAATGATACTGGGATGAATCCATTGGGGCAATTGTTACAGAGATGACTACTGTAGAAACTCCACTCTTTCTTGCAAGGCTGTCTTTGAGCATTTGAATGTTAACATTCCTTTTTACATGGTGTTCTGTGACTTATATTTTCAGGCAAGGCTAATATTTCATGTTGATTTTTGCTTGGAGTGGATTCTTGATAGGTCTTAGATGTGAAAGCTCATGCCTTTCTGATTGTCTGTGAAGATACTGAGTTGAATCTCTAATACTGCTGGCTATTGACTTTTATTTATTTGTCATCTTTTTTAAGGTTTTCAGATGTTTTTTAAGGTCTGAGTGTCCTAAATTCTTACTGGAGATTTAAACTGTTTAAGGTATTGTTAGGTGGTTTCCTTAAGTTTATCATTACCTGCTTCAGTAATGTTTTTTGGCAAAAAAATACAAAAAAAACCCCTCAGAGTCGTCAAGGCCTTTATGGGTCCATTTATCAAGAAATAAGATTAAGACTAACAAGTTAATGAATCAAGATGCTCAATTATGCAACATAGGAGCTTTTTAACAAGAACTACACATTTTGGAGTTTTTTGGCTCATGGGGGAATAAGTATCCTAAACTGCCAAGGTTTTGAATCCAAATTGTCAGTGTATATATTTTTTGTCCTAGGAGTTATTTAGTATACTCTTTTTTTTTTTTTTTCCTGCCATAGGCAGGCTGTCAGCACCAGGATGTAACCTGGAAATTAAATCCTGTGCAAACGCATAAAGCACCATCTCAGTCTATTATTTTAATAACTGTCACACGTCAGCCCTAAAGCAAAATACTGTCACTGGTTTCATGGCCTTTTAGTTACCAGAGAAGGACTTGGGATATTCAAATTGCTACATCTCATCATGTAGTTTTCAGCCTTATGTTATAAACTTGCCCAAACACAGAGCTGTGAAGAAAGCAGGTAGCACCACCTTCTCTACAATAGCCTGTATCCTAGCAGGGTTAGAGGGCTGTTCAACCCTACACTGATGATAATCACCTCACTCAGATCCTCCTTTACAAAGGTATTTGTGAGTATGGCTGAAGAAGAGAACAAGAAAGACAAGATGGGACTAACCTGTTCATGTCATTTTACTTCAGCCACTGAAGAGGCTCGTGGTAACTGCCCCACCTTTCTGGGGAAAACCCCTTGCTGAGGTTTTAAAGAGACCGTGATCAGCCGTAAGGCCATATGTTAAAAGGACTACCAAAACCACCCATAGAAACGTGAAGCACTAAAGAGGCAGTCACTGGAGACAGAAAATGCAGACGGGCACAGCCACTGTATTGATTTGTTTTTCCTGGAATTACAAACTCATTCTTTGCTTAAAATTAGTGATCAGCAGGGGCTGAGTCACTCAGTTTCTTATCTAGACCCTACTTTTCCCTCTCCTGAAAGAATGTAGGTAGGCCAGATGTGCTGGTGAATTGTGGTCCCCTCCCTGCCACATTCTCTTCCGGGGAGCTCTCAGAGGGGTGTGCATCCATCCTCTTGCTAAAGACAGAATTTCTCCCCATCATGGCAGAGAAGAATTAGTTGCAAGAATAGCATTCCTTTTGGGTATTTCTACATGAAGGTGAGGCCTGTTGTGGCTAAAAAAAGCATTAGCATCTCTGGTTCAGGTTGGTTGGTCGCTGAAGCAGCTTTCTGGATCTGTGCAGGAGCACCTCCTAACTGATCAATGGAGGAAAAAAGAAAAAAGCTGCCATTGAAAAAAGCTATCTTTCTTCCAGCATGATCAGTCTGGCAAACACCTCCCCATGCCAGGATTACACAGGAAATAAGAGATTTTATTACATGCCATGGAATTTATGTGTGAGCTCCTGGAGTATAGGTTAGTAAAGCTGGTCAGACCATAGCAAATGCTTGTGGAGATTTAGTGATCATCCCCAGTCCATATGTAAATTGAGTTCAAGATCAGAGGGGTCTAACTTTAGCAGGCTGCTCATATAATGTTAAGTATCAAAAAGCAAGTAAGTAATAAAATTGTTGGCATCCTAGCTTATATTTGGGCCTTGCAGCATGGAAAATTATTGGTTTGCCTGATGGACATCATAGATAATACCACTGAGCTCCCTTACAGTGATGAACTGCAGGTCCGTAGACTGATAAAGTAGAATACAGACAGATGCTTGCTGCTGGAACAGATGTGCTGGTCTTAATACATTGTTGCTTATCTGCTGATGATTACCGCCTGAAGAGAGGTGGGAAGACCACTGAGTGCTCCTCATCTGCTTTGGTGTAAGCTCAGATATCTTGCCTTAAGCTGCTGTTGAAGGCTGTTTAAACTAAGCCCAGCTGACTTGTCTGTGAAATAGATGGGGTTCTCAGGCTGTTCAGTCTAGTTTTGTAAGGAGTTTTGTAAAGAGTGATAACAGTTCAGAAGAGAGAAACGGATGTGATAGCTTTCTGCGTGACTTTAAAAGTAGCAAAAAGCATCTTGAAAAAGTTTTCCACCAGATTGAGATAAAGAAGATAGGAAGGGACATAGCTGTTACGTTGTTTGTACATAGAAATCACCATTGACTCAAACCCCATACGTCTTCCCAGTTCATAACTCTGTTTTAAAGTCATTTTAATCAATCCTTAGGGTTCCTAAAGCCTGGAGCTGCTTGAAAATACACTGTATTTTCAATGTGCTCGCTTTTGCTAGCAGCATTTACCAAGTACACAGATCCGTATAGCAGCTTCCTCTATTATTCGTGCTGCAGCTCCACACAGAAGTAGAGAGGCAGCATCTTGGCAACTAAGAAAATAGTGAAGTTAAACAAAACCTATGATTTAAATGTATTCCCTAGATTTCAAACAGAGAGTGTTTCTTTAACACAGATCTGATTTTTGAGCTGGGAGCAGGGCATGTATTTCAAGAGATGCCAGAAATATCTGCTTATGGGAGGCTGTGCAGTTCTGTGGCCAGTGTTTGCGAGAAAAAAATGTAAGCACTTTAAAGATAAAATATTATGTGTTGCCTTAAAAAGCCCAGGGTGTTTAACTTGTAATGTTGCATGGTTAAGTTAATGGAGGTAAGAAAACACTGCTAATTGGAGTGACAATTCAGTGGAACTGACCATCTTTACATAAAGTTCGTGTTTCCTTCAGTTCTACTGTTTGATTCCACCCAATGATTTAAAAAATAATAAACACATGAACATTTTACAAACAAGGTTGGACTATTTCTTAAATAGTTCTTACACACACTGCTTCAGCTGTAAAAGTAGCTCAGAATTGCTTCTGGAGGTTTCTTGCTTTAAGGTTAGGGGCATTATATTCTTGTATTGTGTAGACTGCCTGCATGAGTTGCTGCAAAGTTCATTATACTGCTAAGGCTGTCAGTGGTATTTATGGATATTCATGTTCAGTGAACCCTTGAACCTGAGCTAGTCATCTGAGCGTTGCTTGTAGTTAGAGTTGTGTTTATGCTTAACATGGGTAGCAGTATTTAATTGCTCCCTAGGAAAAATAATTGCAATTTGAACTCAGTTGTGTAGTAGACAAGGGATTGCAAAAATGCCAGGCCCACAGGAAGGATTGCCCTTCTTATACAAGTATTAATTATTAGACTTCTGTTTTCAACTCCCCTTTCCAGAGGTTGGAAATGAATATGGAGCAAGTAGATGATTCAAACTGCACCATGGCCCACTACCATTAAAATTAGTAATGGCAAAAATTGCGTTATGGAATTAATCCTATTTCAAAAATATTTTCCAGGCATTTTTCACGTCAGCTGCAAATGGGAGAAAGGGTGATGATGCCATTTTGCGATAGAGAAGAGTGGAGCTCTCGCCTTATACTCATCTGAAGAATTTCTAATTCAAAGTAGTGCAATGTTATCCCTGCTAAAGTTTCAGTTCTCATAACCCAATATCAGATGGGAAAATCCTGCGTAATGCCTGGAATGCCAGCAGGACTGTTATGGTCCTGAGGCGGGTGGTGCTATACATGTCCTCAGAGCTGCATTTTAGCGCTCTCCTGCCAGTGTGAAGGGAGTTTATATTTCTGTAACTCTAGTGGGGATTCCTTTGGCTTGACACAATCCTGGGAATGTCTTTCAAACCATGTACATACACTGAACAGATGGCTTTCATGGGAAGCAGGAACTACTGTTCAACATGTAAGCATTAATTTTTTTTTTTCCGTTTCTTGGTAGCTTTCTAACTCGAAATAATCCTTCCACAGATACTGTGTAATGGGAACCATATCTTGATTCTCTCCTCCATCCCTCTCTTATTTTCATTTTCCTGTCAAGCTCAAGGAAAAACATTTTTCACATATTCAAAGGGTAGAGGTGGGTTTTTTAATTCAATTACTACTGAATTTTAGCATTTGTAATGAAAGCTGAATTACTGAAGCTAAGCCTTAGTGGGGAATTTAACAATACAGAGTACTGTTCCTGTCCTCTCAGGCATCAGTACCATCTGACCAAAACTCAGGAATGTAATTATTGACAGATACGTAGCTGCATATGGAAAATCATCTTTAGAATTTCATGCATTTTGCTTGCAATTTGATTAAATATGAACATTCTGTAGTACCATATAGCGACATCAGTGAGTGATACGTTGTGACAGAATATAATATGAAGTGACCACATAAGATAATTAAAGATCATGTTGAATTTAATTTTCATGCTCTTGCACTTAGAAGCTTGTCACCGTAAATGGACAGTTAATAAATCGGCTGCCCCCTGCAAACATTGACTTACTAAATGGCTCTACTTTCTTACAACCATGAGTTTGTTTTTCATATCTTGTGGCCTTATAGAACATGAGTCTTTTTTGGGTACAGAATAGCAATAAATAGACCTACTTTTGCTTTTGTTATGAGTGGGTACACTCCTCTGCACTAATCAGTCTGGCAGAGCTTCTCATAGATTTTGTTAATATTTCTCTAACTTGCTAAAAAAAAGTAAGAACAAGCAACCAGATAATAGAAAAGAAGAAAACTTCAAAAATTTGGTGTGTAGGTAACTTTTTTAATAAAAATATTTGACTTTGAAAACATTTCCCAGTTACTACCAAGACAAAGAACAGAAGCTGTAGCTTAATATTCAGCTGCCTGTACAATAATGAATTACAACCTAACATTAGAGAGAAAAAATAAGTGTAGTCTATTGTAATTCTTTAATTGAAAATGTATCATCATGGAATTGTTACTTGGATACCACTCAAATTCTTATGGAAATGTGTTTCCTTTCATTAGCAGGTCGATTTATTTGATGATATTACGGAATTGCAGGTTAATTTTCATCTACCATCCTTGTGTCATATTGATACTGTCCAGCTACATGTTTTAAATAAGCATGTGACTTCTAGTGTCTAGTTCTTATTTTCCATCTGAATATTTGCAAGTGCTGGGATTAACATATTATCTACAGCCAGGGAACTAAATCAGCATGTTTTAAAGACAGCGCATGCAGAGAATATATCAAAAATAGATCAGTCAAAGTGAATGAAAAACATGGTAAAACTGAATCTAGATATGAGGAACTTACTATGTTAGACCTGAGTGAATATAATTGGAATCAAGAGCATAAAACTGTAACATCTGTCTGAATCACTCCTCTTAAAGATAGTGAGGAATTGCTGAAGAAAAGCAGCTGCTGTCATGTAAGATTTGGGAGTCTCCCATCAATTTCTAGCTTTCATCAGAGTATGAGAATTACCACAGCTTGGTGATGGTTTAAGGTCATTGAGAGTCAGTGATGGTACCACAGTTGCATCAGCACATGAGCTGACCATGTAGATGTTACTGAATCATCTCTGCCAAACAAAAATTATGGGCACTACACTTTAGCCTCTGGATGCTTTGGCAGAGGTGGTTGGAGTTGCATTGGAGGCAGGAAAAAAGAATTTGCAATGTGTTTGCGTGTTTGTTCTACGGATGGCACTGGAGCCTGCAGGCCAGGGCAGTGCCCAGATGGTGCCCTGCAGCAGAGAAGGTGGTGGCAAGACTTGCAGACTTCCAGTGCATGGGGATTTGCAACCAATTCTATTGTAAATAAGGTGTTGCAATTATGTGGAAAGTCCTAATCAGTGAAGTCTCAGACATGAGAAGTTTCCTCAAGAGTAAATACACAGGTTGTGCCGTTAATATTTGCTCTCTTCTACACTGAGGGGTAGGGACAATTTTCAGCTAAAAAACTGTGAACTGCAGTAGCAACTCAGACTGCAAACAGCCTGTGCTGTGTGCTCTTAAGGGAGTAGGTTTTTGCAAGACAAATTCTGCATAACCCTTAAAAACTGTACTTAATGCTTATTCAGAGTACTAGCAGGGCAATCATAAAAAGCGACACATTTACGGCTTAAATAAGATGAACTGTGCTTCGATCCTGAAAAGTTCTAGCATAATGCTCTGATGCTCAGCTTCATTCTTCCTGACAGCATGAGACATCCAGCATTCCCCCCTCAGTCCTTGCTCTTTCTCCTGTGACCCTCAGCAAGGGAGCACCAGTCGCTGCTGCTTTGGGTGTGGAACGTGCCCACTAGGGGCCTGGTTTGCGATTACCAGCTAATTTTACATAGGCCACCCTAGAAGCTGTTGGAGAAATAAATCACTGCAGAGCTGTCCTGGATTTGAGCCACTGAAAGGCCTATAAAAATATTTGTTACCCAGATACCTGAGCTGGCCAGCCTTTTCTACAGACCTTAAACTGTCTTACACGTTTTGCGTTGCTCCTTTTGGGTGCTTTTAGGCAGGTTGAAAAAGTGGTTTTTGGCAGCTGGAGCAGGAAATGTGCATTTGCCATTTAAGTGCATGTAAATAGGGAAAAATCCTATTAAACTGCTATTGATGAGATGGCGTGCAGTGAAATGAAAACTGACAATTTTGATACAAGTAGTTGATGCTACAGAGGTTTCTCTAATGCAGCCTAAAAATTGTTCCCATCTCCTCTTGGAGCAGTTAAGGACATCCCAGATTTTCTTGCTCCCAGTGCCTCACTTACATCTGCTTAGCACCCAAGGCTTCTGTGGGGAGGTCCCTCTCCTTGGAAATGCCTTCAGAACACCCACAGCATGGCTTGTAAGATCTGATAGAAGGCATATCTATAAAATAGGCAGGCCTCTTTTTGTCTCGATTTTGTTTCACGCTGTCCATTCTCCCTGGCGAGATTTGTCTCCCATTCTTGGGAATGGCACTGATGTCTGGGCAGCCAACCTGGTCATGGAGCCTCTCGTTGAGAACACAACTCCTTTGCAATGAGTACGTCCTAGGCTAGCAGAGAGAGGAACTTTCGACATTTAAACAGAGTGATTTACAGGTAGAGGAGCTTCCTTAGCTCATGGTTTGTTTTACACACAGAAGATATGGGGGATTACACTTCTAATGCGGTTTCTCAGCTGTAGAGAGAAACAGCAAAGAGCTGCTGCATCTCTGGATTTGTTCCAGCCCCTTGGCTGGGGCCGAGCTTTGGTTCCTCTGCACCCTCCTCTGCAAGGAGGGGTTTGGGTGACTCTTTTTTTTTTTGCACAGAGATTGCTTAAGCAGCCAATCCTTGTTCCACTCGCCCCAGCGAAGGAAATCCTGTATGAACTGGAAAGTGTTACAAAGGATTTAATGAGATTATCATGAACTGTTACTTCACAAAAAAAAAATCTTAAACCCACAAGCAGCTGTGCTCTGTAACTGGGGACAGGTGAAGGAATGGGAAGGACTAAAGAAGCTGTCTACGAGGCAGAGCCAAAGGGGTTTTTTAATGTCTTAATATGCACTGTAGCTAAAAAAAGACACAGATAAGGAAACAATATGCTCCTCCAAAAGGAGGGATATTGTAGAAGTCTAGTATCTTCAAATTTATATTTATTTTTGGTAATATTGCAGAGGTACGTGATACTGAAAATACTGTTTGAAAATTCAGTTGCCCAGTGGACTGTGCAAGCTCCTACTTGCCTTCAAGCTCATCATACCAGTCAGAAGTGCCTCACAGAGGTCATGTTGTATCCACATCACATTAGGGACTGCTTTGAGGTTTGACATGTCTTATATTGTAATACATAGAATTTAGTAGCAGTGGAGTGAAATTTGGTTGGTTTGGGGTATTTTTTTCTTTGTTTTTGTTTTGGGGGAGTTTTTTCCCTATCATGTGCTTGCAATAAATCTGTAAATACAGCTAAGACTTATTTTGCTGCCAAATCCTGCCTGCTGGGCTCTTGATGACACTGAAGTCACAAAATGCATTTACTTTCCATGTGTTTGGTTGGCTTCTGTGGTCTTTGTGTACCTGTAATTAAAGAAAAGTTAGGAATAGTGGCTGCATATTAGGGACTTAATCTCCCTGGAGACCTGGGTACCTAAAACCAGTGTGCCACTGTGGGTCCTCAGGGTGATCTGCTTTGCAGTTAAACTTACAGAGCAATGTGATTGTAAACACAGGAAAAAGTTTTGCTCAGAAAAAACAGTTATTTCAAGTGGAAATTGGTAACGAGTAAAGAGGTATGAGGGGAAAAAAATACCTTCAACAAGCATTAGAGTAGGTTTTATTTTGGCAGATGCCTATCTTGAATGCGTAGGATACTTTCCAAATCCATCAGACATGCTTTTGGGGTGGGAGTGTGGTGAATAAATCTATGTCTTTGTCCATTTATTTCTTGGGAGAATAGCCTGGAGGCTGAAACCCAAACTGTGCTGAAAGGAACTTCTGAAATATGAAATTATGTATTGATAAGGTACTGTACCAAGAGACTCTAGCATAACCTAATTGCTGAGAACACTTTGTTGTATAGAAGTATTGTTTATTATTTTTATGCACTCATTAGTATAATTTTTCTCAGTTATAAAAGCCCTGAAAAAACAGTGTGAAATGGTTACAAGAATTTTTCGAGGGTAGTTACAGCTCTCTTCATGCACACCTCCCCTCTGTTCCAAATCATCCCACCAAACCATCCCATCTCTGTTGTGCTTCCTCTTCTGTCCTCTTGCGACTTCATTCTTTGGCATATTGAGGGAAAGGAGAAATGGAGATTTGGAAGGCATGCTGCTCCTGCCACCAGGAAGGCAGTAATAAGCTACTTCTGAAAGTGGTTTTGGGTACAGTAGGCTTTGGAGGAAAGAGTGACTTCAGGGAAAGTAAAAGTAATTATCTAAATTAGCTTAAATCAGAAAGAATTGAGCAAAACTGTGAAAGATTTGCTAAATTTGATACAAGTATGCAGGTTAAAGTATTTTTGGCAAGTGCACATTGTCAAATACAAAATCCTGGTATATTTCCAGAATGTTGAAATAAATCTGAGTACAAAAAGTATCCTTCTTTTCCTCTTGAACAAGTCAAAGAAATCTTCTTTCTGCAGTGAGAAAAGTGAGTAAAACATTTGACTCCAAACAACAGAGCTGATTTTTGAAAGTGCCTGTCAGTGAGTGTCACATCCCTCCACCAGGACATCTCAGGACACCTCAGCTGATAAAAAGATGCAGCAGGAATAGGTGGGTGACAAAGTACGAGATGAACCATCTCCTAGAGGAACAAGAAACTTAAAATTTGGGGGATGTTTAGAGAGGACTTCAATAAGAGGAGACAGAAAAAGGAAAATAAAATAATACATATAAAAAGAAGAAGCAAATTGAATTCTTCCATTTAACCTTTTACATAATAAAAGACAGGAGACATCCCAATGAAATTAAAAAGCAATGCGTTTAAAAATTAATAAAAAGCAAATACCTTTTAGTGGAGACAGGAATATGGACAAACTGAGCTATTGCTCTGATATGATGTGTCAGCGCAGAGATTGCTAAGTTATGTGACCTTTCGAGGAAGCCTTTAGCTTCTGTAGCCAGGTACAGTTCTGTTTTGCCACAGTCTGAGACATCTGGACAGAAGCCAGCTCTGGCTCAGCAGTTGGGTGGGTGCAGAAGCTGTGGTAGTGGTAGTTGTGGTAGATACATTGCTGTGAGGTGGCTGTGTGGCTCCCACTTCGTGGAGACATCTTCCAGTTGGATGACCATGTGCAGGTTCACATTGCAAGATCAGGCAGAATATGACAAAACACTATAAATATTGGTTTCTGGTTTATTGGGTCAAACACATGTCCAAGCTCCATTAACTTTACTTTTATGATGTTGGTTCCTAATCCAAATATAGTCAGCCTTGCAAGGCGCTTTAGTACAGCTAAAGGTACAATCTTCCCTCACACATTTAGATTTTGATCCAGCTTGTCAGAGAAATGGGCTTTTACTCATATCGTAGAATAACCCATACTATAGGTAATGACATTTGAAACCAGCAAATGAACTTTTAATGGGGTGAACATCTATATGTATATGTTTATGTGTATGCTTATACTGATCATCAAAATATTTCAAGTTTTAAAGGCTAGTTTTTAACCAAGGGGAAAACAAAAGCCATGGACTCAATCATATTAGGCTGGGTAGGCCCTCTTCCTAGGACGATTATTTTTTTGAAACTTCGTGATCCGAATGCTGTGTAGCCAAAAATCTTCCAAATGAACACTTCAGTTAAGACTGAACACAGCTTTATAGACTGGACACTTGGACCTAAACCTCAGCATACCATATCCAGATCCCCACATGTGATGAGATGGATGGTTTTCTGCTTGTATGTGAAAAAGAATCTGGTGCAATCTGAAAACCGCATCCTTCTCAAGACAGTTTTCCTGTGGTTTAATCCAAAGGTATTTTCACCTCTCTTGGGAGTGTGCTGCTCCTCCTTCTCAAGGATCAGTCACTTTTGATACATAACTAAAAAATAAATGGCCCTAAATTGGAAGGAAAAAACCTCAACCAGGCAGCTCTGGAAAAGCAGCAGAACCTCCCCATGATAAGATGCATCATACTGTGAACTGATCTCCTAAACTGAAACAACAAACCCTCCACCATTAAAAGCATCTAAAACTTGAAAGAGAAAACGCACTGAACTCTTCAGGGCATCTTGTCCAAGGCTTTGGTTGATGAGTATTATCATTTTTTACTTATTTACTTCCAGTCATATGAAAAGAATGCCTTAGCTTACTGTTTCTGCTGGAGTAGCCAGCTGTGGAAGAAAGTAAGTTCACATAGCCTAAATAAGTTTTGGAGTTAAAAATCATGATCTAGCAAAGCAAATCATACTTTGTTTTGAGAGTACTTTCATATGTGGGGAATACATTTGAGAGCAGTCCACATACACGGGGAATAAAAGGTGTCTGAGAGCTAGGTATGATGGCTTATTTTGGCAGTTTGCCTGTTTCCAGGAAAGTCTGCAGTCTGTAGAGTCACTTTTATCTGTAAGGATGATACTGTATGAGAATCTAGACTTTACAAATTAAGAAAGGCCCCACTAGTAAATACATTTCAGAGAAGCACATGCATCATCCGCTGCGTGCTCCTGTTTCCTCCCAACTCGCACAATTTCAAATGAACGTGCAGACAAAAGCAGAAGGTTTATAAAACCAGTTGAAGTTCTTGTGAAATTGGGAAAGATGCAACAGAGGTGTCAGTCATTACAACAGATGAAATGTTTCAGTCATCGGTGATGGTTATAGTATATTCTTTATAAAAGCATGCGTTAATTTGTGGTGTGAGTATAAATACTTGCATTTGGTGAACAATAGATGCATGAGTTCTTAAGGAAGTAATTTGATTTAAGGTATATTTTGAAAATACTCTGGTTTTGGGAATGATTTTAAGAACCCACTTTGTTTTTGTAAATACAGGGCAACTAAGAGACACAAGAGTTTTGGTTGTTTTGCTTTTATTTAATGGGACTGGCAAGCCTTTTGTTCACTTCTCCTCCTCCCGACAGTCTGCACACAGTCCGCCCCAATTTGTTAAAGACGAATTGTTGCCCTTGGTAACTGCAGAGAATTTGTTGAAAAGAACACTTTTAGAAGACAATGGGCCCCAAATATACTGTGGCACAGCTTTAAACTTTATTAAGTCTGTCTTGGACTACCCTCTCCTCTCCCAAGTTAAGGGAAGAAAAGTTTGGCAGCCTCCACGCTGTGAGCGTGATTGATGCCCAGAACATCTGAGGGACTTTTGTGTCCACTTGCTCTCCATGAGTGCATAATGTGTGAATACTCAAATAAGGTCAGCCCTTATCAGATGTAATCTAGGCCTGAAAGCAGATCAACGGTGACAGTCATACCCCATAAGTGAGAACACAAATCATCCTTGCGTGCTTTGGACAAGTTATGGGATTTTGTCCCTTGCTCCCGTCTTACCCTTTCCAAATGGGGTGTGTGTATGTCAGAGGGGAGGGAAAACTTTGGCAGATCTCTGTGAAAAAAAAAAAAAAAAAGAGACAAAACCCAGAGGAATACGTGCCTGGAATACTAGATGGTCTCCTCAGCTGGGCCACGGGGGCAAGGGGGCTGTGCAAGGTGGTGGCTGTCCCTGCACAGGGGCTGGAGTGCGCGGCTCCTCTCAGGCTGCCGGGGGAGCATCCCCACTGGCAGAGCGGGGCAACAGGGAAGAAATTTAGGCAAAAGAGGTTCAATTCACATCTCCAGTGCCTTTTAAGAGTCTTTTCAGGGATTTCTAAGCACGTCACAGCTTTTGTTGTCTGCCTGTCTCTGGGTTTGAATGCCTCAATTTTTCAAAGTGGAGCGAAAGCATCTTTTTTATTCTTTTTGAGTTTGTGCTCCATGGAGGGGGATGCTGTGTTTCACCACAAAGTGAAAAAAATGTTAGAGAATAATGCTCTAAAGAATTGTTTTCTGCCAGCTTTCCTGGAGAAAGCAGATGTAAGCAGGTTTCATCTGAAGGAAGAGCCTCCCATTTGTGAATATTACTTACTGTATTTTAAGTACTGGATTGCTTTTTATCTAGGAAAACAAAGAGAGCAGCAATGAAATGTTGTTAATTTAGACTTTTTTGATTTGTGCTTCTGCTTAGAGAAAAGGATTTTAATGGACAAAGAGCTTTTACAGAACACAAAATATATAGGGAAATAGCATAATTAGCAGGAAGACATAAAAGATACCGTTACATCATTGACAACATTAACAACTATGGAAACAATGATGTCATCCTCTAAGATGTGAATTTTTTTTCCCCACACTTATGATGACTTGAAAAATTTCTTTTCATTTTTAGAAATGTAATGTCCCTATCAGGACAATAATTTGCAATACTTTTGCTTGCTTATGCACTGTTTATATGGAAGTGTATACTGCTGGTGAATTCCCCGGGATTGAGTAGAAGATGCACGAACACTGACAGTCTGCCTACAAGCCTTGTAATTACAGCACATTATTGCTTGCTTCATTTATTTATTTTGCTTTGTGCTTTAATAGTAACGGGAGTGTCCAGCTCCTCATTGAAAAGGCACAATAAAAAAAGATTCCTTAGTTGCAGCTCACACCGTGGAACTCTGAACAGAAACATGAGCAGGAAGACCTCTGTCTTCCCTTTGCTGTGCTGTCACCTCTTTGCTCTGCTGAACGGGACAGTGTTTTTTGCGGTAAGGTGTGAAACTCTGGAATACAAGACTGGAGATGAAACCTCTTCCGTCATCAAATTCATGACAATGGTGTCCTGAGCTACCCTATTACATGTTTCCCCACCACCTCATTTCTCTTCAAAAAGCGATCGAGGTGTGTCTTAAAGTAATTTATGCTTTCTTTTTGGCCACTGTCCCAAAGAAGAATATCACTTGATATCCATATACCCTGTATGGATGTGCAAAGAACCTAATTTACAGAGATACATCTTTGAGTCTAAAAGAGTCCTCCTGCCACCCACAGCCTAACAAACACCTGTTGGGCACTGACTTTAAACACTTGCTTCAGTCTGCACAAGAAACTCCTTTCCTTGATGCATTGATTCTGATGGCATCCTGAAAGCATCTCAGTTGGATACCCCATATTTTCAAAGGCAGATTCAGACATTTGCTGCTCTGAATTCATCTAGTCCTTTAAGGTCACACAACTGAGGCTTGTGGTATCCGTCCCAAGTGTCCAAAACAGCGATTATCTTCCATCTTGCAGTCAAAAAGGTCATAGGACTGCCATCCTGTGTTTGACATAGGAAGAATGGTCTGCTCTGTAGTGTTCAATGTGTGATATGTGGCAATTTGGGATTTTTAATTTTACTGACAAATATTTTAAATGGTGTCAGCAGATGATGAAGCATTACTTTAAGAGTTGTTTTTTTTTTTATGGGTGTTTGGGAAGGAAACACCAAGCATGCTTTCTGAAGACCACATGTAGGTTAAATATGAATTTTAAAACTAAGGTAATTTTTCCCATGAAGACTGATCTGCGTGGAGCAAATCTGTAATTAGGACTCATATTAGAAAATAAATAGTTTAGACACTACTGTGCTACTTTCTTGCTATATATTGCAATGAAAACGTGAGAAAGATTGAAAAATTATATTGACATAATGATTATATTAATATAAATGATGCATTCCGTTCGTGTGTATAGAAATGAATGTGTTGCAGTTGCATTGTTAGTTGGTGTAGTAAGCAAACAGGTAATAAGAGTTTTAAACAAAAGCATGAGGAAAAAAATACATTCCACGAATCACTAGAAAGATAAGAACAATGCTCATCACATATATGATACCTGGTTAAGGTCTGGTTTATGAATGCTGTGGCCAAATTACTCTCAGTCACATAAAAGTGAATTTTATTCTGTTATTAGTAACTGTTGTTTGACAGCTGCTAGGTGGCCACTTCTAAGATTTCCATTTTGCTAAGCATCATCAAAGATGTGGATCTTCCCCAGAAACTTTCAGGGGGATTACTTGTTTGAAGCCAAATACCTTTTGAAGCATGGTAGTGGGATTTACTCGCTGAGATGCCAGGCTTCTGTAAGCTACAGCAGTCCAGTATCAGTGCCAAACTGACCAAACATTGTCACAAGTGAGCTGATGAATCACAAACCCTACTTTTCCCATTCTTACAGATAAAAATGATAGTGCTGTCATTAGTTATTACTATATATTGATACAGAGTTTAATTGTAAATACCTACCTTACTCCTGCTCTTTTTTTTTTTTTTTTTGCTTAGTGGTAGTTGGGAGCCTCTTCTTATTACAGTACATCAGGTTGTAAATTTTCCCATTATATTGCTGTATTTTAAGGTGTTTTGCTCAAGAACATAGAACACATACTTCTGCTGCTTGATGGCATAAGAGTTGCTTAAAACCCTTGTTCCTGTCATAAGGGGCAAACGTGTAGATGGTTCAAAAGCTGTGTGGATGTGGCACTAGGGGATGTGGTGTAGTGGTGAATATGGTGGTGCTAGGTTAACTGTTGGACTTGCTGATCTTAGAGGTCTCTTCAGACTTAAATTGATTCTGTGCTTGTGTGTGGGTTTGCATCCATTGACGACCTGCTGATGTAGAGGTCTATAAACCCTAGCCACAGATGAGGTGGCTTTGTTTCGGTGCGCCCGGCGGAGGAGCGACACAGCTGCTGTGCATGTGTGACCATGAGGGGTGAGGTTAAATCCATATGTGCGGCTCATTCACGAACAGGCTTATAGGGAAATCCTGCACTTCGCAAATACTGAAGGGGCTCATTTAGCCCTTGAATAATGTCACCAGCTCCGAAGGCGCTTGTAGCAGTTGTCCGGTGACAAGCAGCAGAGAGGGGTGCCCGTTCTGAAACTACACCAAGCAGGAGCGGAGGTGTCGGTTCCTCCTCGTTCCTGGCTGCCATCGGCTTGCTGCTCGGGGCAGGGTCGCGGTCCGGAGCGCTCCGTGGCTGGGGCGTCTCCGCGGGCAGAAGGAAGCGTTTGATGCGCGAAAGCCCGAAGGCGTTTGGCGGGACGCCTCCGACTTCCTTGCGGGGCTGACGCTGTGCCGGGGCAGGCCGAGCCCAGGGGTACCTCTCCCGGGCCGCTGCCCCCCACCCTGGGCCCGTCGCCAGCCCTCCCCTGCCNGAGCCGCGGCTCTCCCTGGGAGCTGGCGCGGCGCTGGCTGCACGCCCGAGGTGAGCGGGGAGGGATGGACTGACCGAGGGGGGAGCGGGCGGCGGGAAGGTGCCCGCGCACGGGGCGAGGGGGGAAGGATTTTAGCTCCGGGCTGCCGTGCTGGTCCTGCCGGGCTGCTGGGTGCGGCGGTGCGGGTGATGCTCCGGAGGCGCACGGCGTGCGGAGGCAGCCGGCGGGAGCTGCTGCCCTCGCTGCTGTTCGCTTTCCGATAGCGCAACTTGGGGCTACTTGCACCGCTCCAAAGAAAAAGTTTTAAAGAAGCTGTGTTACATTAAATCTGCCTTTAGAAATCTTGAGCGTTTCAGGCTTATGCTTTTTGTAACTTTTGTCTGGTTACCCCTTTTAACAGCGAGGAGTTTTTTATTAGTATCTATAGACTTGAGAATCGTGGTTTCGTAGGAAGACTGAATTTGTTCATGTTTCAGTCTTAGCAGGAAAGCATCATGCTAATTTTAAGTGAAAATGCCGTATTTACCCATCAAAATGCAAAAATTTGACATAGCTAATAAGAAAAGGAGGCATTAATTAGCAGTAAACAGAGATTGCAGTAAGGCAGAATTGTGATTGACAGCAGAATCACAGTAGCTTTATTCATTATGGAGGTGAAAATAAGGAGTATTTTAGAGGATTTGAAACATACTTACAAAAATTGCATTTGAGAACAAGTTCTGGGTGCAGTAAATGAGCTGATGTGTTTTCAGGCGGTTTTTTGGGAGTTTATGAATGTGTTTACAGTAGCGCTTCATTCATGTACTGATGTTCTTTGGAAGAACTATGAAATTACTATCATTGAAGACTCATTTTTCTGTTAAGCTTGGTGTCTCTTGAAAAGTGTTAAATAATTTAATGAAACGCTCCTGGATGTTTTGGCTTAGATGTTTTCATTATGAAGCCGTTAGCTAGCAAGCAGAGTATCACGTCTGAAAAGAGAAAACATATGCGTAGCAAGGAAGATTTTTTCTTTTTCCCCATAAACTAGTCAGGTCTGTTTAACTAAACAAGTAGACTTTCTGTGACTTCACTTACAGCCCTTCAGCATCAACCATGAGTTTTCCTGATGGCTGAGATGGTTTTACTCTGGCTTCCTTAGAAAGATACGCTAAAGCTAAGGAGCAGAAGAAACAGCAGTGCCACTCGTACAGTCCATTTGTCCTGAAAGCTTTCATGTGGTGGGAAGTGGGTGCAGTGTCCATGGGAACAGCTGGGCTTGGGGAGAGCGTGGTAGATGGTAGAGCAGGATTCTGAGCAGCAGCTGGTCTGCAGGAGTCCTAACCAAGTGTAACAGTTCAGATTAAAGCTTGCAGTCCTTGGTCAGTAATTTCCTCCTTGAATCACAAAACTACTGTACTGGTGTTCTTTATCTAGTGTTTGACTTAATTTTCAGGCATCACTGCAGAAGCTGTGTATGAAGCATAGGAGTGTGAATGCCACGCAGTTTGGCATGGGATTAGCAAATTTTATGGACTTCGGGTGATATTGGAAAACGAGTTTGAAACCATTAACTGGTGCTGTTCTTCCTAAGTGATACTTGTGTGACATGGAGGCTCTGGACAAATTGCAGTCACACCTGACTGACCAGTTCTGGATATCTTTTCAGGGGCCCTCAGTATTCTGGCAGCACCCTCTGCTGCCGAAGTGGAGAGTGCAGCTGGGGCTGCATCAACTCCCCTGAAACCAGGAGTTAGAAATGTACCTGAGTCTTAATACGTTCTCTGTTCCCTTTTAAAATTTTGATGGGTAGATGCTTTGACACTTTTCTTTGTGCATGATCCCTTGAAATCAGGGGTGATCCTAGATTATCCTCAGAGTTATCCATACCAAAATAATGTGCTCCTAAAGATACTGAGAATCTTGGTGCAATGACCTTCAAGGAAATCGTATGTATTCTAACTTAGGAACATCTGCAAGGGGATTAGGTAGATCTGTGGATGAAATGCAGTAGGCTGCTGAAAGATGTGCACAGAAAACTTAGGTTGTCCAGAAAAGACCAAGATTTTTCCCTCTCTGCAGAATTTCAGGCACAAATACAACCATGCAAAAATTATGTCAAAAGGAAAGATCCTCAGATACAGTGCCTTATCAACAGTGCAATTACAAGTGTCAGTAGGAGATTCCCAGTAATTTGAAACCTAGCTGCTTATGAGTTCACTGTTTGCATTTGAAATGCATTCCCAACTTCCTGGCATTGGAGTTGGGAATGCATTTCAAACATGGAGTTGGGAGTCAAATCTTTTCTTGGTTTTTGAGCACTTGTACAAACTTTTTCAGAAAATGCAGCTAGTGTCTTGTTCAGCACGGGGTTTTTTCCTTCCCAAGGACTGTGTATTTCTTGTTTGCCAGCACTGCTCAGAGGATGAGAGGCTTGTGCTGGGGAATTTGCCAGGGAGTGCCCAGTGGTTTCCCACAGGTGCTTTTAGCAGCTCCAGCCCAAAATCTTTCAGCAAATAAAGACAAAGTGATAGCAATTGAAGCCGAGTGCTTGAAGATAATTTTAGGAGCTAAATCTGTGGGGAAAAAAACCCCTTAGTAAGCTGTGCATTGTATAATTGTATTCTTTATGTATTTATTTCATTTTAATGACATCACAGTAACACTTTGCTTCCTCCTAACCTTTGGGTTATGGGTCAGTTTTAAGTCCAGAAATTGTTATGAAAAGAGAGTTTGAAATCGAATTAAGAGACCTTTTAAGTAATTCAGTCCATGCCTCAGGCTGAGAGCAAGATTTTCTAAAGCTTATTAATTCTATCTTAAATTTTCTTAGTAGATACATCTATTCTTTATCCTCTCAAAGCTTCTGTTTCCTTGCAGGATGATCACAGTGAGGACCTGAATTACTCACCTGTGGAGTTTGCCTTTTGCCTGTACCTATACCTGTGGAGATCCTGATGGTTCCACATGGTTACTAATATCAAATATAGTTAGATCATAAATGTAATGACTGATTTGCACTAGATGCCAAGAGTTTAGTTAATCCCTCCAACACACATAAGTATTTTTACATGCTTCCCTACAGGGATGAGGAGACCACAGGTTTCCAGGCAATTGGTTCCAGTGTCTCCTTATTTTCACCTCTAGAAAAATTAGTCTTAAGTGTTGTCTTTGTGCTAGTTCAAGCCAAATTCTATTTGTCTGGTCTTGAGTATCTCCGGTTACTTTTGCTAAACATCACTGTGCGTTTTTCAGTCTCTCCGTATGTTCCTCGAAATGCAGAACTCAGACCTGAGTGCATTTGTGCAGTTGTTTTTGTATGTGCATTGTTGTAGTGGCTAACTATTGTGTTACACTGTCTGAACAGCACCTCAGCTTCTCCCAAACATTTCTCCAACTTCTTAACAACATTTTTGACTGCTAGCCTAATCCTCCAGTTCACGTGCGATCTTACTTGCCTTATGTCCACAAGGCCTATATTTTATCCTCGAGGGAATTGAAATGTTTTTGACGTGGTTTGTTTGTGACCAGCGTTGGCTGTTGCTCGTGTCTGTCTGTTTGTTTATTTTTTTCTGGATTTCATCTTCTGTAAACTTGAGATCAAAGTGTAAGGAAGTATAAGTTCACTCAGACTGAACTGCGGGTCTTGTGTTCAGGCTTTTGGGCTGAGAGCTATTTTCTTCTTCTATCTTGCATTGCAAACTTACCGAAGGTAATTTTTCAGGCTGGAATTCAGACTTAAGGAGATTCTTTCTGAAGGAAATGTTCAAAATTGAAGTCAGAAAAGGTAATGTTTGTTTGAAAACTGAATCATAAATAATGTAGGCCAAAAGCTAATTAAACTGAATGGTTAGAAAAAATGCTTACTTGAGCTTGATGATGCAACCTAGAGGGTTGTACTGTCAACGAAACTGGTGACGAAAGCTCTTCTTACCAAACCCACCTCTTTGTTTTAAAAACTCCCTTTTATCCCATAATCTGAGCGAAGTTCAGGTCCAAAAAAAGAGAAAAAAAGAAATGTTTCATAAGAGCCTGAGCTTTGGGGCAAAATCATAGTTTTGGCCTAAATCCTTTGCATCTGTCACTGCATAGCTGTATCAGTGCTATACATGGAATGACGTGTAAGCCATAACTTATTGTAAAAATGGAGCTTTACGAAAATCCTGAGATTTTCCCACCCGTTTTACCCATGTGGGATGAAGGCAGGCTATTGATTTGGCAGATTTTTCCATCTTCCCATGCTACCACTGGTAGCATCTTGAGTGGTGCTACAAATCAGCATCTTTTGAATAGTCAGAAAGTTGGCTGTGTTGCAGCCTTGTCCTAAAGTGATGTGTGGAAGTCGCAGAGAAGTCTTTCTGAATGAAAGAGTGTAGCAGTTGTGAAAAATATGGAGGAGACAGTACGAGAAAACTGAGCAGGACCCAGTCATATCTTTGAGGGGAGGCTTGTGCCTATTGGTGTACCCAGCCTCACTCTGTGGAGTGACATATCAGCCTTTAGGAGTAATGGATCCAAAGCCACAGAGACTCTGAGTAGAGGTAATTGTCAATTATTGTTGCAATCTGGTAAATATATAAACCTGATGCAACGAAATTTTTTGGTATGACTATTTGTCAGACAGTTCACTGCTTAAGGGATTTAGCAGTCAATTCTGTACTTTGGTGTAATCCAAAAGAATTTCATGTTCACCTGCTGGTCTGGTTGTTGTCTGGAGAAGTGCCAGGCCTCCACATCCACCTCTGACATTTGTTGCTCCTTGGTGCATTTTAACACTCGGAGACTTAAAGGTAAAAATTGTGGGAATTAGGAGATAGGACCTGACATAGTTTGGCTTATTGAGTTGAAGGATGATACGGCAAGCCTGAGGATAGGTAACCTTTGGGCTGTGTTACTTCAGAGATACCTGTATGGTGTAGTTGTACAGCATGCATTTAAAGTAATAATTTTTCAGCTGTAAACTGATCCTAGTTACCATACAGGAAAATCCACTTAAAGTTTGAACCCAGCTGTTAAACGCATAACCATGTCTGTGTTTGCGAGGTTCAGGCTGCAGCTGTTATATGGCATCCCCGGATATTAATCTCTCTCTATTAATCAGCAGTGAAAGTAGCTTATTGTGAGCATTACAGATGCTTGAAATCTCATCTCTTCAGCATCGTACCTGGAGGGAAGATAGCCATACTTAGGTCTTTCCTTCTTTCATTCCCTCCCTTCTTGTTTTTCTAGGAAATACAGTTCAACTCAGGATATAAGAAACGTACTTTGCACCACTTGTTCTGAACTGGAGTTTATCATCCATCCTCACCTGCCTGGCCTTGACAGAGATACTGGGTTTGAAGGCCTGACTTGTTTTGCAGTTTGGCAAACACTTCACTTATGTGATTTTTGAATGCCTGTTGTTCCAGATTCATTGCTAGAAAGCAGAATACTTAAGTGGACTGAAACTAGATGTGCCATGTGTTAGCCAAAATAACCGTGAAGTGTTTAAAAACCTGTGTGATTTTAAACTTAGATGGTCTTTTTGAGACTCACAAGACTACTCTCTTCCTTGAGTAATTTGCAGAAGTGGAGACTTCACTCCTTTAAAAAATGAATGGGGGTAGTGTGTTTAGATATCCAGAGTAAGGACAGTCATGTCTTTTTACTAACCCCTATTTTCAGCTCTTCTACTTTTTAGCATTTGACACTGGAAACTGACTGTAGGGAGCATATTTTCTAATGCTACTGATGTTTATGATGTTTTTCTGTGGCGTTACTGTGATATTGCAATGGTACTGGGCATCTATCAGCAGGTTTTGGGCTGTTGCTTCAGACGCAATGTATTCTTGTAAGAAGTCAAAACGTGCACACTAAGCAAGTGTATTGTTCTTCCTGTGCTGAAATATGGCTTTGCATTGGCTTGGCAGCGTAAAAGGTACTCGGGCCATAGCGTATAAACATTCCGTGAAAAGGAAATAGGATATTCATTGCTTCTCTTTTGAAAGAGAGTTTGGGAAATGTTGCTTGCTGGGCTTCTTCAAATAAACTCCTGATCTCCTTAGGGACAGCTCTGCTGTCCTGGCTCATCCGGTGGCCCTGTAATGCACTCAGGAGGTGTTTAAGGAGCACAAGGGTGATGGGAAGTGTTAGATTTGTCTCTGTTCCTGCTTTGCTGAAGTTAATGACCTTTGGTTTCTGTTTTAAAAACATTCAGTGAGCTGCACAGAGAAGTGCAGCCCCTTTATTACTAATCCACAGTATAAATATTAGCCTTTGTACTCATTGTGCTTTGCTAAGAAGATCACATCTGTGTGTATTAAGTCATAGTTCTGTATTCGAAAGGGTATTTGTATCGAGCAGAATTTTGAAGTAATAGAGTGCCAAATGATCACAAAGGTTAACTTCCAACCAATTTTTCTGGGTTTCTCAATTCCCCAAGGGAGAGAAAAGAGCATATTGAAAGGGAGTGCTACACTTTCCAAGACAGTTGTTCGCAGAGGGGTGAATTTAGGAATAGCTAGGAAAGGAAAACCTGGTCATGTTCTGTAGTAGAGTTTATCATAGTGATAACAGATCTCCTGGGATGGGCAAGACCTGAATCATGAAGATGTTAGGTGTCTTTGGAGATTTTATGCAAGACATTTATCGTTGGAAAAATTGAGGTATTTAGTGTTTCCGTGGCTTCGCTTAATTGTGTTACCTTAATTTATTGCTTTTATTCTCTTTTACCACAATCATTTTTTCCCCACTTCTCTTTTGAGGAAGCCAGTACAAGTATGAAGTTTTGGGGAACAAATAGCCTGATGACGTGTCAGGATGTTTGAATTTGCTGAAGTGTCTGACAGCATTCCCTTGAGCGTGAAAGAGGGCATGTTTGTTTGTTCCAGCAGCATTTGGTGTCCAGTACACAGTGTTGTTACCCAGAGTGCTCAGTGTGATTTGAGCTTTTTCCCAGCCTTCAAAATACTGAACTTTTGGTGGATAAGGAGTAAAACATAATTTATTTGAGCATGTTGTTTATAAATGTTTGATCCGCTGGTGTCAGAGGCAGTATCTGTGGTCCCTGTTTCTGGAATGAGTGGTGTGAATAAAAGCTAAGCAGTCTGCATGAAACATAAGCACCTCAGGAGCTCCATGAATACCACCACTATACCCTAACCTAAGCTGATTGGGTGAAAAATGTGGTTTCCTGTCTTCGCTTGAAAAAAATGTTTTTCAGGCTTACTGACATGCATACTGCAAATTCAATTTTCATAAATATTTCATCTCTTTCTTATGCTCAATTTAATCTATCAAAGCCACACGGTGCAGGAGACATCTGGGATTGTGCTTAAGCAGCTGGGTTTAATTTGCAGGAGGTTTCTAGCAAACTTCTCTTTCTTCCCTGACACAGAATATCTTGGTGACTGTGAAGAGTACTGGGAAAATCAGCATGAGTGACACAGCTTCAGAAACAGATGGGTTTAGTTTCTTTCTTTACCTGGGTTAGGTACTATCTGAGGCTTTCCATGGGAGGCTTTGTTTTGTGTCTGGTCAGCCTAAGCAATAAAAGAACTTTTTTTTTTTTCTAACCATGGCAACTTGCATACAGAGTGAACCTTTACAGAAGCCAGCTACATTTTCCTTTAATAGTAAAAAGCATAGAAATTCTAGTCTGAAATGTCTGACATTGACAATCTAATTCTATATTAACATATGCTGCAATCAAGCAACATGTATATTAAATAATTATTAATTGAATACATCTTCTAAAATCTGAATGCATATTAATTAGGCCAATGGGACATTATGCTAACCTCTTTTCTATTGTGGCTGAGTAACAAGTGAGTTTTGTTTCAGTATTTTGTTTAAATTGCTAAATGTATTCTGTTTGATTAAGGGCCACCAAGTAGATTTTGTTGAATGAATGATGGCTGCCTGTGGGAAGTCAACAGCTGAAAATACAGCTATAGATGAAGAAATAACATTTCCACCTTCTGAATCTGTCATTACTGACTTCAGTTTTGCAAATAAATTTAGACTTTGGGAGCATTCTTTCAGATCAGTTTTCAAAGAGCTGGAACATCTCAGAAACTTTATTATTTTTTAAATGTAGTGTTCTATATGTTCTCTTAGCAGTTCAGTTGTTAGTAGCTGCCTGAAGATGTATTTTATTTATTGATTTTGTTGCCTTATAAATTGGAAAATAAGTAAACATATACCAGAGGTCATCAGTAAAAAGGGGGAAGGTAAAAGATTGTCTGAAGTTATTATGGCATTTGTAAAATTTTTTATCTGATTCTGTCCAGATCAGTTGTTATTAACACGTCTTCCCTTTAAAAAGAAGGAGAGAGAAAAATTCCAGCTGTAGCTGTAAAGAAGAAAATTCCAGAAGTATTTTGCTGCAAATAGGGATAGCCCAGCTGCAGTAGGCATTTTAGCTGGACAGTGAGGATTAAACTGTCTAGGGAGCATCTTGTTCATGTGGGAAAATTTGGGCATGGAATTGCTGCTCTGTATGAAATAGAGATGCTGGTATGTGTAATGGTTTCTCCTTGGTAGTGGCTGTATTACATGTACGGAAATTCACATTTCTCTTAGATTACAGTTCCCATGCAAACCCAGATACTGAAGTGTAGTGATATTCTGACATTTTTCCTGGTCAGTTCTCTTTAAAATGGGGTTCTCCAAACTGTTTGTGATTGATACAGTATCTTTAGTAGCAGCCAGTGGTAGCTGACACTATCACTGTGGGTAGTTATTAACAGTACTCTGCAGTGCTTTGGTTGTTGGAGGGTTTTGATGCTTGTCTTAGGCGGGCTGTTCTCTGTGACAGAGGGAGATGCTGTGCTTTCTACAACCTGAGAAGGATTCAGTCTGGAATGTCTGCTATCATTGTACTTTGTTAATTTTTTTTTTGTTGTTAAACATTCTAGTATCACTTTGACATGAATCCCTTAGAAATTGTTCTTTTTGAGGCCAAAAAAAAGTCCTAGACACTTTCTACGTCTGTGGACATGTGCTTCAGTCGTGTACATGCTTTGTGTAATAACAAAATAGTAACACCGAAGAAAAGCAGACTAAATCTAAACAAATAAAATGGAATGCCGCTAAGTTATGGAAGCAAGATTTTTCTTACTGTGTGACAGCATTAATGATTTTTATATTTTCAGTGTTTATTGGCATACTATTTCTTCTATTTATACAATAAATAGACAGTATTAGGGGAAAATTTAGTTATGAGCAGTGTGAAAAAGAGCTATTAAACCCATTATTGCAAGCATTTGCTCTAACCCTGCCGCTTCTCCCGCTCCAGTTGCTCGCCTGTTTAATATTTTAGTGGTTGTAACCAACCCTTTACTGAGGGAAATAATACAGCTCAATTTTCTGAAAAAAAGTTGTGTTTAGTTCGCTAATGACCTTTCGAAGATATAAAGCTTTGTAGAATAATCCCCCCTAGATGCTAATTTCATTTGTGGATCCAGATCCACAGAAGTTCTGTAGTTGAACCGAGTTTGGCTCGTTCCAGTGGGAGTTAGTCACAAAGCTACCCTTGTGCATCTGGTCTGTTCTTTCGTTTTACCTTCTCCCCTGCGAAATGGAAATAATAATGCAGTCTGACTCCACAGCGCTGTTTATGAGAGACATTAATTGGGAGTAGCTGTCTCCACTTGTGATGAAGGCCGTAGAAATATTTGTAGATACATTATAAACAGTAACAGACTGCTGCTGTTTCATATGCTGGACCAAATGGCTTTCAAAATCTGAGTGGTCCTATGGCATCGCACTTCGGCTGTGAGGTACTGCCATGGTACATCTCCATTGTTTTTCTCAGGGCAGCTTAATCTAAAATAATGGAGAATGAATCTCCCTTGCAGAATGGCAGAGAATTTGTCACTCATTTGTGTGACTCTCAGACAGGATCTTCAGTTGTGAAGGCATCTGTGTTTTGGCCTCCTTGCAAGAAACACAGGAGGAGGGATGTGGCAGAGGAAGGGTGTGTGTTCCAACCTCAGCACTCCAAAACTGAGTCTGTGAATCTGGTCTGCTGCCTGATCTGTACCAAAGAATTCAACCAAGTCCTTAATGCACTCAAAGAAGTACATTTTGAGGAGAGTAATGTGGCATCTAGAAAGAAAATTTATAGATCTTAAATTATGTCAACGGCTAAGTTTTGTATACCAAGTAAGTCATGCTAGCCCAAAACAAAAGAAAATACCCTTACTGGTGCTGCAGTCAAAATGTCTGCATTTGTGTTGTACATGGAACCTTTGTTTGACCTCTGTGCATATGCATTGCTGTGCAGTCTTCAGTTGCACGATAACAGATTGTTTTTTCCATTGGACCCCTGCTTTCTCCAGTATAAAGGATGGGCAGCCCTCACCTAATGAGATCGTGTTCATTATTTTATTATATATGACCATCACTTTATTTACCACATGCTATTCAACCCCTGCTGAGGCCGTAATTATTCATTTCTTCACATTTTTTTTTCCTGAGACACGCATCATTATAGTATCATTACTGTAACTTCAGTTTAGTTTTACAAATCACCGCGGTTAGACAGAGGGATATCTGTCCCCTCATTTAGCAGGTGGAGCATCGACACAGAGGATGGTTCAGGCTAGAAGAGGACACCCAGGCTGTGGTTTCACATTTGGGTAAAACCACCCTATTTTGGCATGTGAATAGCAGTGTACAACTCCTTGCTGTTGATTCCTCTCTCTGCTTGTCCCTGAGACTCAGGAAGCTGCACGGTGGAGCAGATCACTGATGTGACTGCAAAATAACGCCACCAAAACAGAAGGAAACAAAATTTTTGGTTGGGCTCTCTCTTTCAATGGAAGTGTGTTCTGACATGGCTAAATAAACTTGTGGCATCATTGTTTTGCTACATGCTTGGTTTTGAGGCATTCTGGGCTCCATCCTTTGGCGTGCGCTTACTTGAGGTGTGAAGCATCTTTCTGACAACAGTGAGACCTATGAGTGCTGACTGTGCTGGGTGATCAGAACTGAGGTTTTCACGTTGAGCACCTAGAGGAGTGGAGCAAAGAATTGGGCACCGCTTGAGAAAAGAGTGGCTTAGATGTTTGTTCTGGCTTCACCCCCAGGTACTGCCAGGGGAAACAGATCACAGCAAAGCATCGAGTGGCATTGCTTGCAGATCATTCCTTCTCTTTTTCCATTTATAGTAGTTTTTTTCCTACTTGTGGTTATTTACCTCATCTACTTTTTAAGTTTCTGGCAATAATTAAAAAAGGGTTCTGCACACGGCAATAAATACCCTTTATTAAACTTGCAGAAGTAACACTAATTCAGCCATCTCCTGAGTAGGCAGGTGGGTAGGTGAGTTGATGATTTTTTTTGAAGTGTGCTTCTAACATATTGTGGTTTTATGGGTTATTGTTTAGACTTTGAAAAAAATCGAGTGGAAAACAGAAGTCCTCTCATGTAGCATACCCCCCCATTGTGCCAAAGCATGATGAAGCACAATGACCATGCATATCCATGTCACAAAACTTTTCCCTTGAGTGAACAAAGTGGCACAAATAATAGGTTGCAAATCTCCATGTGTCCAGCACTTGGAAGGGACAGGATGTTTTGCTAGGGTCTTGCAGAAAGGTTTTTCCGGGGAGGAGTGATCAGATTCAACAAATCAAAGTGCAATTCTAAGCTGTAGAGAAACATCCAGCGCCTCTTGTTTTCACTCGACTCAATTTTCCCCAGCACATTCCCCTCCTTATGCGAGTTTATATAGTTCCTAGATTTCTCAGCTCACTTCTGCTGCTTACCAGCTTTGTGTCCGATGCTTTTTCTCAGCTTTTCAGTCCAGCTTGGTCTGTCTCTCAACCTATTCTGTTTCTTCATCAGTTTCCAAATATTGGGATGAACAACACCATCCGCTGTGCTGTAGCATATCCTGCCGTAGTGTCTCACAGGCAGGAACCAAGGCTGCTGGAAAAGTCCTGCTGAGCTGGCATATTCCTTTGGAGGTGACATTGTCAGGAAATTCAACTCCTCAGATCCCTGGGATCTGAATTAGTACAGCCGCGGGGGGTGACTGATTTATTATTGGGCCAGAGTAGGTCAGATCTTTGAAGGAGGTGCAACAAATGCATACTTTAATCAAACTCTTCCACTCATGGCTAAAGATTTTGTTGAAGAAAAGCTTAACTGAACTGCTTCATGGAATGTACTGTAAGGCTTCAAATTAGATTTACTACAAGCCTGCCATATTTAAACATCACAGGATGGTTTGGTTTGGAAGGGATCTTAAAGATCATCTAGTTCCAACTGCTGCCTCTGCTGTGGGCGGGGACACCTTTCACTAGACCAGGTGGCTCAAACCCCATCCAGCTTGGCCTTCAACACTTCCAGGCATGGCGCATCCACAAATGCTCTGGCAACCTGTTTCCAGGGCCTCACCACCGATATTGCTTCCCAATACTTTTGGAAGTCTCAAGGTTTGTGTGCCACTGATAAAAATAAAGGTCTTAGGAGGAAAAAAAAAAAATCAATCCATGAACACTTCGAACAATTTTTTCTTTGGACTCACAATCTCAGTATTTTAGGAGTAATGGAAATCTCTTGGAAATGTGTGCATCCAACACTGGAATTGCTGTTTAAATCAACGGGTTTTTTTCTGTTTTTTTTGGAAATATTTGCTTTAACGCTCAGTATAGTACTGGAATGGCTTATGCTTTGCAGCCTTTGGTGTGTGATTCATCGCTCAGGTTACATTGGTAGCACGCTCCACACCATTCATTTCAACAGGAGAGAGGAACTCAGAGTCTCACAGGATCAGGATGTTATCTGGATGTTTTTTGTATCCTTGTAATGCCTAATGCCACCTGGCAGAGATTTTTCACTTTGATATATGTTGTCAAAGTGAAAAGAGACGTTTCTGCTGCTGTTAACAGTCAGCTGTTGGGGATATTAACTCTGCTTTTCAGGGAGGCTGTTTGCATTTCTCTGCCACTTTCATCTCTTGATTCTAAGAAAGGAATTTTTTACTTAGGCAAAACATAGCCTTTCCCTGTTGGCAGCTGGGAGAATAAGGATTAAGTTCTCTAAACAAAGCTCAGTGCCCTTGTCAGGTCTCTCTTTTCAGAAGGTCTCCAAAGCCATAGTAATCAAAAGGCAGGTTTCAGGCAGAGCATTCCTTCGAAACACCTGCTGGATGGAGCTGAACACAGTATCCATGAGGTGTATTGTGCTCTAGCAGTGCGTCCTCTTTGGAAATTTCCCCTGAAACTTACTGGACACAGACCATAGGGAAATACAAGACATTTCCGCAACATTGCGAGCGCTTGGTGTCTGTTTCCTTAACCCCTCTGAGAAGACGCATGAAGGAACTCTTTGCAATAGCATTTTTCCTCCCTGTTTTTTAACATTCTTTCACCTGCTAGGGATCCAGGCTGTAAGGAAAACATTATTCCTGTTAATAAAGAAGTGGTATTATAAAAGCCTGGCAGCTTGAGTCCAGCCGAGTTGACTGGTGGCTCTTCGTCTCCTCTCTTGTGCATGGCTCTTGTTGGCTTGACTGTTTATCATCTTCTTTCACACTACACTGCAAATACTACTTTTCACCTTCCCCTATAAATTAACAATTCAGTTGCATATACATGGTAATTCTCTGCTAAATACAAAGTTCTCCAGCTGTGCATAAAGAACATAAAGCTTTGGAAAGCAAAATTTTACTGCTCTGACAACCAAAACCCCAACTGGCAGGAGCTGCTATTTGCAAGAGATCTCATACATTGAATAGGGAAGACAAGGTAAATTCTGTTATTTGTTACAACTTCAGTTTGACTCATTTGAAAAATCAAAGCGGTTTATAAAGTAGCTTTATATTTCAAAATATTGATTAGCCTTTAGGAAAAGAAAGAAAAAAAAGGATTGTGTAGATGAAACTGAACATCTTCCGAGGGAAATAGCATTAAACAATTAAAGGTCTGGAGACAAATGTGGTATGGATTTTCTTATTTGAAAGAGATGTTTTCTTGCCTGCATTAAAAGTAATCTTAGAGGGGATTAGGAAACATAGGTAGAGTGAGAGAGTGACTTCTAATGCTGCTTTGTTCTTCTGAGATTAAACTATTATGATCAAAGAAACACACTACAATGTTCAACGTGTAATAAAAATGTTTTAATTTAACTTAAGGCTTGCTGCAACTTCTGAGTCTCCAGAGTTAAGAAAAAACAAAATACTGTATTCTCCTTATTTGCAAAGCTTCAGTGTCTCTTTGAAACAGTTTTACCCTGAGATATTTAGCAATTCTTTAGCTGTTGTTTTCGTTTGTTTTTTTTTTAAACTTCTCTTTGGAGATACCAGTCTGGGACAGGGGGCTTGGAACTAGATGACCTTTAAGATCTTTAAGGTCCCTTACAATTCTAACCATTCTATGATTCTAGCATTTCAGACTGTCACCAAGACTGGTGCTACAACTGATCTAACCTCTATTCATATTCTGATGTGAATACAATGATAGGAATAGTATTGTTGGAATCTCGGAATTCCAGTGATAGAATTATCTTGATAAGAGCTCTGTGGAGGATAGGTCTTTTGGCTTGGAGAGCAACTAACAGTAATAGAGTCTCTGTAATGTCATAATATGTGTTTTATAAGCGTTACGTTGAAACATTTTGGGGTTAGATTATTTTCTTTATTGTTCATTAGGCCAAGTTAGAATTTCAATGTTTTGAAATTAAAAAGTGGAAGTACATTAAAAGAATTTTTATGTACTAAAAATTAAGAGATTTAGATTCAATTTTGAATGAGTTGAATTTGCATTTTGAGAGTGACAAATTTGTAGACTGACAGACAGTAAGTCTGCAGAGAAGTTTGAATTGTCCAGGCTTTCCCTCCACCTGAAGGCACACTACCTTAAACCATTTCTGACACACATTTGTCTAATAATTTTTTAAACCTTTGGGAAGAAATGTTTATTCTTGCACCTCTGTAAACAATCTGTTTCCATTCTTTGTCAGGGTTTCAAAGAAAACTTGATCTTCTGGATGTCTGAGATCCGAGTGTTCAAATTTCAGCCTTTGTTTCTCACCTTGTGCAAGTGCACATGGAGCAGGGGTACATTTCATCTGTCTTTGCGGAGCTGTTACCATGTGGCCCTTGTCTCTAGACTGAACAAATCTCATAATTGTAATCTGTCCTCATAATTAATTGTTTTCAAATTGGTGAAGGTACTTTTTGTGACTTTCTGCATTTGTTTTTCACAAGCTTTTGTCGCCTGAGAGCAATGCTGCCCAAAGCACAACACTGATCTTAAAGTGAATTCCCTGCCCTGAGCAGGAGGCTTGTTTATCCTTTGTTACACAGAACAGTCTGTTGATATCTCCTGATATTGTAACTGCTTTCTCATAAATTATTACATCGATGACTCACATTAAGTCAGTGACCTCTTGTCTGGTGCTGCAGATTATTGACTAGCCAGTTGTTCTCCATGTTGCATTTGTGTGCCAAATTATGACAGTTCATTATTTGGACTTGTCCTTACTGAATTTGTGGTGTGTCAGAAATGTCCCATATGGATTTGTCATCAGTGCACATTGTTCCTGTTGTTAATAATTGCTACTATTTTTACAGATGGTTTGGGAGCAGGTCAAAATTACAGAATATAGTAATATCGGCGGCAGCACGTGGAAATACATCCTCAGTGCTGCCAGGGGAGGGAGCTGGAGTTGGAGTTGGTGGATGGGAGTGGGGATGGGGAGAAACTGTCCCAGTGCTTCTTCTGCTAGGGAATTAGGAAAAATTTGTATGGAAGGCTTGGACCACTGCTCCTCTTGCTCTGGTCAGTCTCTCTGCCCCCATTCCCATGTGAGCAGTTCCAGCAAGCCTCGGTTTCTGTGGCTCATGTAGGCTTTCGTGCAAGGGGGTCAGTGACTGACTACTTCCCCCATCAACGGACTGCTTCAGTCCTGAAGAAGTTCTGTGCAGACCTTTATTGCTGAAAGAGCAGTCCCCTTGAGGGGTAGCGTGAATTTTTTTGTAAAAGGCAGGGTGTGCTTGGCTGGGGAAGGAAGAGCATTGGTTGGCAAGGAGACTTGGTGGTTCATCCAAACCTCAACTTTCATTTAAGCTGCTCAAAACGTGGAACAAGCGCTAACTGCTGCAGTGATGCCTCCCTGACCTCATGGTGAGTGTGAAGTGATGCATTATTTGCTGTCTTATTCACAGCTAGTTCAGTTGCTGAAGGTGGGAGCTTGAACTGTAAAACCCATGAAGGACACCTTTGCATCACGACAGTCCATCGTAAATATTTGATAAGATTATTTTTTGTTTATCTGTGAACTATCCAGTGCTCAGCTGTGGGCAGGGAACAACTCCGCTTGCAGAGGCTGATGTTGAACCCCCGCAGCAGCGGCAGCTGCTCTTTGCTGTGCATTCCTGGAGTCAGGTGCTGCTGCCACATCCCTGTTGTGCTCAGGGAGGTACTTCCCCACTGGCATGGAGGGAGCCTGGCTATCTCACAGGATATGGAGGGAGATCAGTGCTGTGGCTGCTTCCTGTCATCCGCAATTCCACATGTCAATATTCTTGCTAACCTTTTCAAATAATACCAAGAATATATGATTTACATCTGAAACAACACATTTGTTCTTAGCAGCAAAGACTAGACCCGGAGTAACTTATTGTAAAGCTCTGTTTCCACCAGACAGCGATCTATATTGAAGCTTATTAAAGTCATGTGTTCAATTTTTTCATAATTGCCCCCATTCAAACTATGGCAGGCAGCCAATAAAGCACTAAGTGGAAGTTTCTGTCAGTCCACCTGTCTTTCTGTAGCTAACGAAGTGTGCCGGTTTTTGTCTTGTAGACGTTACACAATTCATTGTCAGAGGAACTTGTTATATATAGACTTAAAATAAATTAGTTCGAGACAAGGCCAAAGCCATTCAACTCTACTTCTTTGTAAAGCAAGTCATGTATTTATTATACAGAGTGACACGTTAATACTTTGTTTGGGTGGAGAGCTTATTCTTAAACAAGAACAGGCAATTCTGGTTCTTGGCCATATCCATCTGTTAAATGTCCTAATTAAAAAGGACGACATCCTGTGTAGCATGGGTTTCATCAAGGGCACCCACCAGTCTGGATTATGGGCTCTGCTTCTTTCATTGATGGGTTAGTTGGAAGCTCTTCAGGGGAAGAGCAAGGGTTGCCATGTTTTCAGGCCCTTGTCCTCTGCTAAAGCCCAATTTTCAGCAGAGGTTTCCTTTTGCTACACTTCAAACCATAGGAGAACATCAGCAATTGCCTCACATTAGCCTTCTTGGAGAAGAGGGAAATTAATTTTACAGTCTTCCAGGAAATAAAGTCTTCTAGGAAATAAAAGGGGGTTTTAAATTTACCACTCCTGATCTCTACGAACAACAGGTATGCAGCTTATCAAACCTGTCATTAATTCACAGTTGGAAGAGCCTCCAGGATAGAAACTTGACTGCAGGAGAAGCAACACTAACAGAGCAAAGGAAAAAAAAAGAAAATCTCCTGTTTTCTATCAGAGCAATTAATCTTGAAAATTTTCTTTGCCTGTGAGGAGATTGGCAAAGACAGCTGTTGCTTCATCCTGGAAAACAGCCCAAAAAAGGTCTGCATAAAACGATCTTGCAGTGATTTCATTATAAGCAGTAAGTTTAGCAGCAGCTTTCTGGATTTTCCTTTATTCTGCTGTAAGATTCAGGTGTGCTGGCGCATATTCATAGAAGGAAATGAGCAAGCCAGCAACTTGGCTTGCTGGCTATTAGCAGTGAAATGCTTCTGGATGAGCTAAGACAATTGTTTGGTTGAGTGATCTCAGAGTAAGGCTGACACCTTCATTTTGGTGATGTCCAAACCGTCAGCACATGTTTTCCTTGTTCAGCCAGTTTGTGAGCAGCAAAGTACGGTGCCTGGTCAAGCCTGAGGGGGAATAAAATATAGCTTCCCTTGGATAAACTTTAGTCTGCCCCTGATTGCAGCTACAGAGAACCTCTTTTATGAACTGCTCTCTTGGAGGAGTGTTTCTGATTCGTTTTCCCTATTCACCTTCCTCAGAAAGGTTATGTTGACACAAGCTTCTCCCTGCAGAGTCTTGCCTCTTTTAGACCTTCTGATTAAGAATCTTCAGCAAATCTCAAATTTTTAACGAATTCATATACAAGGATGCAATTCACCTTCCTTTTATGTATTGCTAGCTCTGTTTTTGTTGCTGGGAAACTTGGGAAAGAGAAGAGAGGAAAGGAAGGAAGTTGAAGAGGTTGCCAGTGGTTAAATTTTTGCGGTGGGTTAATTCTTGCTAAGACGGGGTGTATGGCTCACGTCAGGTGACTGGGCATATGACTTGTCCTCTGCCTGATGGGTTTTCTGGTTCTAGATGTTTTTGCAGGCTGGATTAACTTCTGTGACCTGTTTTTTCAGGGTGAACATAAATGTGATTCAGACAACGTTAGACCTAATCGGGATTAGCTCCTTTGTTATTTTGCCTACAAGGATGACTGAGGTGACAGTTTACCGTTCGATAGATAAGACAAAATCACAGCAGGGTGAATTTACACACAATTAAATCCAGCTGCTTTTTCAAGCAATGCAGAAACATGTCTTTTATTCCAGTCTGCAGTGTGCACATTCAGGCAGCATGCAGAAGAGAAGGAGATGTAATCTCCCATCTTTGCCCATGCAAAGACATTCGTGCTCCTGTGGAATAGCTGGTTAATAATATATATTAATATATGCACATTAATTTCTTTGGATGGTTGGAAAAAACATCCTAATATCTTGATGATATATTAAATAATTTGAAGACTCATTTAAAATTAAACACTAACATTTCTTCAGTCTATTCAGGACGTGGAGAATGGTCTTCTCTGCAAAACAGTGTAAAAGGGCCTTAGCAATATATCTCATTATAACTGAACAAGCATTATTTTTCTAGGGTTTTTCACAGAGCTGTATTATTGGGTTCTTTCATCACAATAACGCTAAGATTGCTGTGTTGTTCTATACCTTCTGAAGAAAATGCCAGAGCTCTGAGTTTCATTTTCAGCACCTCCCACAATATTTCTCACTGTTTTCTATGCACTGAATGTATGTGCTTGCAGATGTGTCCATCAGCATCTATTCAATGTCTGAGAAACAGCACTGGACTTGAAGGCTGCACTTCTGTCAGCACTTAGAAGACTGAGATGAGGACTGGAGTCTCATTTTAAAAGATACAGTAGAGTCATGCACGGCAGGTGAAAGCCCAAGTGGTTAGACTCAGAAGTTTCTCACCCCAGGTTGTCATTGGTTCAAACATTTTTAAAATCATGAAAAAGTGGATGGTATTTGTTGTACAAAATCCCAGCAAAGGGCAGCATTCTGTCCTCATACAAAAGTAATCCCAGTGTACTGTGAGAAACAAAAAGGCAGTGTTTTGACTGAGAGGATTTCAGCTCTCCATCTCTTCCTTCTGTTAATGAATAAAGGTGAACTTCTGAGAGAAAGAAAGGTGGTAACGGAGAAAGAATTCGAATAGCTGTTTTGCCTCTGATCTATAGAGCATGGAAATAAATCCTACTGCCAAACACTTGAAACTAACCCCCAACATAAAAAATTGAATCCCTTCTTTTCTGCACCTTCACTGCTGTCTTTCACACAGTTGGCAGCAAGGTAGTTGAAGTACAGACTCATATCCAGTGTGAGCAAGTTTCATTTATAATGCTATTATAATGAGCATTTTACTTACAAACACCAGTTTTCAGGTTATAAGTTCCATTTAAAGTTACGTAAATGAAGGTTAATATCTGAGCTGGTAAATAAAGAGGAGTTTTCTTTGTTGGTGGTTTTGGGCAAAGTTTAACTCTCATTCTAGTAAGATTTTCTTCAGCCGCCTTGTATTATTCTGTGGGGAACAATATTCATACAATCTTATCCTAGCAGGACATACTAATGCAAAGTACAGATCTCAGCGGAGAATAAAGACCATTGCATGAGTTGGTCCCATTTTCAGGGCCAAATATTTATGAAAAATAATATATTACACCATTCAAAGTAAACCTGTAGATTCTCTTTGTAGGACTACTCACTGCAGTTGGTAGCAATTACTTAAGATTTGCTCTGTAGGTTTTACATGTTCTCTACCTAAATATTTGTTCTGTATTAACAGCAAAATATCCTACAGAATGTTGCTCATGACTGACATTTTAAACACTAAGTGTTGAAAGACAGGGAAAAAAAGGCTGGGCATCTGATACATTCTGATCTTGAAAAGGTATTTAATACTCTGAAAATGTTACTGAAAAATGTATTTCTGTTGGTTTAAGTAATGACCCTGCCAGGTGGGCTGAAAGCAGAGGAGGCGGAAAAGGAGTGACGAGTGGTTGTTAACAGTAGTGCGCTATGTGAGGCACGCTGAAGTTACCCTTAAAAGTCCAAACTGGGGATGAGGCTTGCTGCCAGAACTGGAGAGCTTTTCTTAAGGCTGCCCTGAAGCCTAGTAGAGACTTACGCATCAGGACTGCCATTTAATCAGTTCTAAATTTGTCTAATATTTGATGCTGAAGCTTACAGTTGTTTTACTAGCAAACGCAGACTGTATTAGCTTGTAGCTGTGTTGTACAGAGAGCCATGCAGGCTTTGAAAGGCATCTTTAAATCTCCTCTTTCAATACTAAACTCAAGCAGCCCTATGCTAATAGAAGTGAAGCTGTGGTGGAAATGAAAATGAGCTGCTCTGAGAAGTTTGCATGGTGTGTGAAACAGTGCACACTGCAACACAGCAGTGGGAGAGGAGACACGATCCTTAGCCAGCCTTGTTTCTTCATCCCACCTGTATTTTATGTTAGTTATTTCCTTCTCTCATCCTTGCTGTCTCTTAATAAATAAATGGAAAGAAGCACAGTCAGCTTTCACGCAGTAGAATGTTTTGAAAAGGCTTGAGTGGTTGGCTGTGAGGTTTGCTACTGAAGGAGAGCTACGAGACAATTCCCTTCCTCTCAAAATGCCACTTTTCTGTGATTCCGTGGGAAATATGTGGTGTGTCCTACATGATACTTTTTATCCGGCAGGGCTGGCCCCAGCTGTGGCTGAAACCCTTCTTTCATCTCTGGGATTTAATCATCAGTGTGAAACTGCAGCCTCCTTACATATTAAAAAAAGAAAAAAAAAATAATAATAGTATGTGGTTTGCATTAAGCTTTATTAAAATGCAGAATTACTTCTAAATGAATCGTTGATATCTTTGTGAGACCAAACCTCTGAGGTAAATTTATGGAACGGGTATTTCCCGAATTTCTGCTGTCTACTGTGACAAAGTCTAGAATACTGAGAGGACGGTGGAATGCTGACTTGTTTTAGCTAGGACCCAGCAGATCCGTTTATTTTCACATCTAAATAGGGCTTTTGTGAATTTTTATCATAATTGTAGATATTTGAGTGTCTCAATATGTCACATGATTTCCTGTAAATTTTCGAAGTGCTAACTCTCCAGCATTTCCACTTTTGGGAGAAAATACACTTTACTTGGCTTTGTCTTGCATTTCTTTTCAGTCTAATATGTGACCTTAGCATCCTATTAAAATGTATAGATAGAATAGGAAATTCCCAATATTCTTTTTCATCATTATTCTTAATTTTTCTCCTAGAAAACTGGAAAGTGCTATGATGGATAGAGCTCATTGAAAAGTTAAGACAATTAAAAAGCATAAGAAAATAAAGACTGGCAGAAAAATTTTTGGGTTTGGGTCCAAAGTACTCACGAATTTGAGTTACACTTGACTAATAGTTTCAACTAAATAAGTGCAGGATTTTTGAAATTGTGGGAGTACAACTTGTTCTCAGTAAAATGTAAATACTTTTCTTTCAAAATAACATTTCCATGTCAACACTGACCTAGCTCCAAGCAACAAACCTCAAAATACAACGATTTCAAGAAGGAGTAAATAATCTAGAAAAGAAAGTAAATCATGTGCTCTGAACAATATGCATTCAAAATGACATTTACAGGTTTGCTGGAACTGGAGGTAGCTTCAATAACTTTTTTAAGCCTATTTCCAATTTTTATTTTTAGTAGTCTCCAAACGTGAAGATTCCTTACACAATCATTCTGGAGGTTTGGCACCGCTGTTTTGTTTAAAAAACAAACAAACAAACAAACAAACAACCCCCAAAAATCCACAATGGCTTACAGAGAGACCATCCAGGGTGAATTATTATAGAGGTGAGAGTGAAAAACAGAGAGGGAGAGACAGTACACAGCCTACATGTGAAACCAGATCACCCACATTTTAACGGAGAGCTTTTCGAGGTTGCTTCATACTTCCGTACAAACTTCTCCATAGGAGTATCTTCTCCTGTCACGGCAGCATCGTTGGTGACACCGGGTTCTTCAGGGATAATGCACTTGCTGTGCTGCGTTTCGAAGCTATTTTCAAGTTAAACAAAGCATCTCCCCTGGCAGAAATGCAGATCACTCAGTGGCTTTCCTCAAACAGAAACTCCCAGGCGTCTCCTTCCATGAGCGCCCTGCAGGGGCGGGAAACACTTGCCTTATAAACAAACGTGGCCCAGGGAGGCTGGCCTGCCGGCTCGCAAAAATAACGTACGCAGAGGCAGGGTAAATAGTTTACATCTCCTTCAGCCTCTGGGTTGTGTCACAGAGCTGCTGGTTGAAAGGAGAAAATCTACTGCAGCCTGAAACACGCGTCTTTGGAACGGGAGGATGGAGAAGTCGTGCTTTAGATAGCTTTTTGTGACGAAAAAAGATTTTAACCGACGTCCTGTGGACCACAGCTGGTAAAAGAGCATCTCTGCATCTGGTTTTGGCTAGAGGCCTCAGAACAGTACCCGGGGTTGAAGTGTTTCAGATCTGTTTTTCTTTGCAAGGCACATGCAGGAAAATATTTGCTTCTAATTCATATCTTTAATGAACACAAAGTGCAAAAAATGAAGCGTATGCAAACCATGGAAGTACAGTTTGTCACCTTTCCTTTACTGCCTAAACGTGAGCTGTCTGCCCATAGGCAAAGAAGAGCAAAAGATGGTTTAGAAATGTTTTGGTGTTTTGGAAGGATGGGTCCAGAAAATAATTCTTTATCATTGTGTCTGTGTTATGTGGGAGGAAACTTTGGTGACTAGGTTTGGATGGTGTAAATGGGAGGAGAGGACACATGCCCGAATTCCACCAGCTGCCAGTTTTTCTTTTCTTACAGCTTAAATCGGATATAAATCAGATCTGCGACGATTATTTAGGTTTCAATTTCCATCATTTGTTTTTCTTTAATAATAATCTCTACACCTTAAGGAAGTCCCAGCACATGTGATTTGGGACTAGAAGATGAAGAGGTACCTCAACCAGTGGGCTACAAAATTAGGAGTGGGGAAACACCTGCACATCCCTGCTGGCAGAGGAATTTTGACAGGGGTGTTTCTTTTGGCAGGAACTGCTCCCTAGCTGGTGTTACTGTGGGAGTGGAGTCCTTTGCTGATACCCTAATTGCTGCAGGGTGGGTTGAGAAGTTCATAAGCAGGGCTAATAGCTTGAGCACATTGTCCTCCGTCTCTTCTCCTTGGATGAACTCCTGGACACCTTTTGTTGAGACGAAGCTGAGTGTCGGCCTGTTAAAATCTTACGTCTGGCTTTATTGAGGAAAGGTTGGCCCACACCTGTCAGACAGTCCGGTGATGTCAGCTGGAGGATTTTAGTGATCCTCTGCTGAAGGAAATGGGAAGGAGTATTGAGCTGACTTTATCCTGGAAAAGGGTGGAAGGAGACTGGTAGGATGACCTGTGTTTGCTGTAGGGCAAACAAAACAACAAATATCGACATACAGAAAAGCTATGAAATTCTTTGGGGATGTGGGGAGAAGATATTTCTAACGGAAATTTTCTAGTGCCTCTGTTCTGTAACAGATTCTTCCCCGTTCCCCCCACATCTCTAAGATGTGTGATTTTTGGTTATATTTTCAGTGGGGTGCTTTTTTTTTCCCTCCTTGTTCACATATTTTAGTTTGAAAGCTCTCTAAAAGAAGTGTACAAAAAAAAAATTAGAATCTGTTTTACTGAACTTTTTTGAACTTCTGTAAGTAATACAACAACCAGATGGAATAACATGATTATGCTGGCTTCTTGTAAGCATGTCTGAAAAGCCTGGGTTTTTTCACCTTTGATTTGGCAGTATTTTGAACTATTCTAATACAATGATCTATATAAAGTACATCTGTTCCTTGCTAGAAGTGTGCTGAGCCTCATTTTGCCATAGTTGTTATGGGCAGAAACTGAATTTACCTTTGGCAGAAGCAAATACTCCTGAGAGTGCTGAGAAGGAGAAACTTTGCAGGGAAGGGAAGAAGTGGTCTTAAAACACTTGATTAATATTATTGCTGAATCTGAAACCATTTTATACCAGTGAAAGGAACCAGAAATATGATGCTAGAATACTGTTGTTCCTAATCATCTCTTTCTGAATGAGTGTGAGGTTTTTAAGTCAAGGGTTTTGACTTCTTCCCAAGGTTCCCTAGTATTTCATGGGTTACAGAACAATGAATGTGAAATCCAAAAGGGACCCTGTAAATCTATTACAGCGCATGCAGGTCTTTGTTTCACTGTAATTGTTAACATCATAACTCAATTTATTTTCAGTGGGAACTAAGATATAGGCAAGAAACAGGGGAATTACTTCACTACATAAATTTTTTAATTGACTTTCTCTAACTGGCAAGGAAAGGAAGAGGAATTCTCTGCAGGTGACATCTTGCCTTGAAATGCTAAACCCATTGCAGGTGACAGGAAAGCTAAAAATGCTTGCAGTTAAGCTGAGATTTCATTCTATAATTTTAGATTGTGGGATTAGGGGAAAATTGTAGATTGTGCCCTGTACTAAAGGCGTACGAACAGTTTGCAGAAATCACTGATTCTTTCCTGAAACACAGCGAGCTTTGGATTTGAGCCTGCTCAATTTGATAACTCACATCGACAGTGCTGTTGAGAACAAAACGGAAGAAGTAGGGTTGTTTCTATCGTGAGTGTATCACCTACTGAAACTGCAGCCAGCAGGATGTAGAATAAATTATAGAGTTCTAATGCTGTTGGTTTTGTATTTAACTCTTCCTCTTTTTCTCCCTTCTTTAAATGTAGCTTCTTAGGTTTGTTGATTTATCATAATGATTTTCATATAAGAAATTCTATTGCTGAGTAAGAAAAATATGTAGTAGAAGAAAATGTTTTTCTTTTTACTCTCAGAATATATTTTAGACTTTTCTGAACATAAATTTATTAACCTTATTCTTTCAAGCAGCTGTTAAAAGGTTCGTTCTTGCTTGTTTTCAGGTTAAGTGGCTAACATTTAGTGAAGTCATGTATAGCCTACCAACACTTCCTCCATCTGTAGGCTTGGTGTGAGCTTCATGTTTTTCTCATGTATGGAGTCAGGGCGTTAAAACTCCAGTTCTAAGCCAGCTTCCAAGATAAAGCTCACAGGGAGTACCCATGACATTTCCTCCCCAGTAATATTCCTTCTGACTTCTGTTGGTACAGCCCAGCTGCTGGAATGCATGCTTTGTGGCTCAGCTCCTGCAGAGGCTCCTGCAGCCATGTCTTGCTATCAATTTGGCAAACATTAGTCATAGTTGCAGCTGAATTTCCGATGGGCATTCCTGGGTTTGTGCCATCTGTGTTCCATGTCACTTCTGTCGGTGAACAAAGTAGGTGTTTCTGATGTGGGACCTGCAGTGTTCTAAAGAAATGTGTTTTGGATAAGATTAGTTAAGTGTGGTGTATTTTATAGAAGAAAATTACTAAATCTGACATATTTTCTGATGTCATGCATGTTTAAGTGTTTACATTGATTTTCTGCTGAATGTATTACTAAATATTTTAAATGTGTTTCCTTGAGCATGGTGGTAACTTAGGAAGAAAAATATGAGTTCTGTGTTGGAGTAAATCAACTGCCCTTTTTGGAAGCTTTTTCCTGCTGTCTGGACATACAGATAAATCTGGTTCTTTAACTCACAGAGATTGAACTTCTGTCTACCAGCTTCAGTCCAAGGGAAAGCTACTTTGAGAAGGAAAGCAGTGTAGAAATGTAAATTATTACATGTAGAAAAGTGTGAATGTCTATAATCATCACATTCACTCCTAAAAACTGTTTTCACCCTTTTCCTTCTTTATCTGACTGGAACTCAGTGATAATGGTTGTTTTGTGTGGTATGGTCCCCACCCAGGAAAGGACTTCAGAAAATCATTCCTCTATTGAAAAGTTGTGTAGGGAATTGATTTAGCAGTGGTGCATTAAAAGAACAGCTATAAGAAATACAAGCTGAGAGGGAGTAATTTCAGGTGACTTTATGGGTAAATAATAATCCCTGTGCTTATTTACAGAATATCCAAATACTTTTCCTTATTTCTTAGTTAAGGTTGATCAAACCAGTAGTCAGGATGTGTAGCATGGAAACAACCTCTTATTTGTCAGACTTGACCACCAACACATTCTTTAAGAATTCTGCTATTTTATGGAAGAAAGCTGACTTTTTATATTCTTTTACCCTATATTTGGCATTCCTATTTCCTTACATATTCTGATGGAAAATGTTGCACAATTCATGCATTTAGATATGTTAACAGTATTTATAGTGAGTTACAGTGCATTACACTAATGAAGAAGTTTAATTTTACATCTTTACCTAGCTGTAAAGTAAACTATTTTATACAAATGAAAAGTTGAAAGCTTAGGAAAATATTTTTCTTTCTCTCTGAAACTACACAGCATCTCAGATTGAAAACATATTTGCTGTAGGCCCCTTGTTCTTATGCCTCGGAGTATTTTTAGAGATTGACTAGAGCTGAAAGAAATAAAACTTAGCTGGATGACAATTTTCATCTCTTTAAAATAGATGAAAAGAAGAAAAGAGAAAGAAAAAAATATTTTTGATATTTTAAATTCATATTGGTGAGCATAGCCACCTTCTTTCAAGTGCTGCCTCTACAAGACTCACACTGCTGTATTTTGTTGGTGTTAGTTGAAATTCCTTTTTGATTTTTGCTGGTCAGGGTTTCTAATTCAATTTCAATGGGTTAATTGAAAAAAGAAATGAATATATTAAGAAAAAACCTGAGAAAAATTAAAGGTTTAAAACACTGTGGAGGAAGGAGGTTGAAGAAAAATGAGAAAGAAGGATGATTTGAAGAACAAAATAATAAAATATGGGAAACATTGTTTTATCGTCATTATTTTATGATTATGTGCCTTATTTTATAATTAAATATGTGTGAACAAAATGTTACACCACAGAATTTTGTTCATTGTGCACATGAGCAAAATGGTTATGAGGAACCACAGCTTTCATACTTACATTGCTTATACTGACATTATCATATTGAATAGCAGCACTATTTTCAATTTTCAAATTATTTTATTTCCACAGTGCTTTGTTCAGCGCAACTAAGTGTGTGTTTCCTCAGTTTAGAACCCTAACAGGTTAATTGTTTATATATGTTGGGTTTAGATAGAATATGTGTCTTATATACATAATATATAAACAGTATATTTGTTTGTTTGTATTTGTTTCAAAATATCCCAGCTAGATGGAATTAAACTGGTAGAAAGACCATGGATACATGGCTTGGCTTCTCCCAGTGTTTTTGCCTGCATTTTCTTGTCCTGGTATCCATATTCCTGGCAGTCTCTCGGAAGTGTTTGTACTTTGAACAGCAGGCAAAAGAATCACTGGAAAATACAACACTGTTTGGTCTGCTGTTTTCCTCTGAACTAACAACTCACAGTACAACTGGTTTTATCATTTCAGGATTGCTATTAGAGTGTGTGGTTAGGTTAGGCAGATATACTCTGGCTGCATTTCTGTTCCGTATTGTGTTATCCTCTGCTGTATTTCAAGTCTCAGGCTATTCAGGATAATCTGGATGGAGCTGAGGACGAAGGAATGTCTGCAGATGGCATTCTTCTGTCAGCCTTGTAATAAAAATTGTCATCTGCAAAACAGAAATGCTTTTAAAAGAACGTAGTTATTCCCATCAGTGACTTGCAGATGGACAAGGTGCATCATGGAGCATCTGGGATAAGGTGCCACAGATATTCATCACTTTGGGAAGTGGACCCACTCTTGGTTTCAGCATGTCAAAACCTCACTCTTAGGTTATGTTACTTCACAGGGTGCTTGAATGCAGACTAGCTCTTTTTTTGGCTCCACAATGAAGCTAGGTGATGGCGCGTTCAAATTTTTTAATTATTGTAGTGGCAAAAGCTGTTCATGTTAACAGAGTCTGTGTGATGTCGCTGAAGGCAAAAGGATTTGTCTAGGGAAGGGTAAAAGGCCCTTTAAGGAGTGTGAAGAATTGCATGCAGGTCCTGGAAAACACCTGCTTTAGGAATACTGTCCTCTTAATTCACTTGGGTTTGCCTGATTGGTGGGAGGAGTCACTCACAGAAATCTATCAAATCCTGTTGGGAGAGTGATCTCTTTATCTATTGGAACAGACCCTCTCTCTCTCTTAATCCATGTCATAGTCTTTAGGACATTACTACAGTATGATGAAACTGAATATTTTTATTGAATCTATTGTGTAGTGCCAGCAGACCTGAGTAGGAGAAATGATACTGGAGAGAACATAAAAGGAGTTTCTTTTCTTTTTAGTAGGAGAGTTCAATATTACCAGAAACACCGCTTTGAACAATGCTGATAAAGAAGAGGTTTAATGAGGCTGGGGCTGTTTGCGGAAAATTAGTCCGCATTAGGGTATTATTCCTCCAGGGAGCGTTTATAATGCCGGCAGGAATGTGGGGAGGGGGGCGGATCGGATTCCGGCACAACCTTGCAAGCTTTCAGCTGCTGATGCATGGTGCACCTGCGTGTTCCCCTGTCTGACCTCAGAGCTGGCTTGGAAATCTCTGGCATCTGGAAGTGCGAGGAAAGATCAGGTTTTTAATTTGGGGGGGACGGGGAGGGGGAATCCATCTTTTATTTTAATGCTTAGAATGCCTTGTATTTTACATCTTTTTAAAGGATACTGGAAACTATTTTATGGGTATGCTTTTTAGTGGTTTGAGGTTGGGTTTTTTCTTTTAATTTTTTTAAGCCAGTATCTTAAAGATCTCATAGTGATATGTCCAAATAGATGAGTAATATTCAGTTAAAAAATCTGGTTAGTTGGCAAGGCTTGAGAAATAAATTTCATACTCTTTTGCTTATCTCAGGAAGAATGTTCTCCTTAGCAAGTGCAGATTTGAACATGACAGCTTAGGCATTTATCTCATTTGTGGAGGTCTGGAATAGCATCTCATTTTCAAACTGTAGCGATGTGGAGATAAAATGTAAATACTGCTGTATGAAAACTGCCACTTCATAACCTTGTACTTCATCACTGGTGGCTGCGGTAGGAACTTGTAAATTGTAAGTACATGTAATTTACATTGGTTGGATTTAGCTGTTTTGTAATTACACTTTGATTTGTATTTTTTTATCAGACATGGTGGGGTGGTTAAGCTGTGCTGCTTATGAACTTCCATGTGAGTAATTTCGTGGTATAAAGTTGTGCTTATTAAATGCACGGATCTTCTCTTTCGGAGTTTAAAAGTTGTTCGATTTGGCATCTGTAGCTTATTTCTTGCAGTCTACTTAATTGAATAGCTTCTCTGTTTATCTTAGAACGCAGATAAATGGCTTTCAGCGCAGTGTTTATAGCTTAATAGTTCCTGAAATGAGAGTCAACATTATCTCCTAGACTCTACTAGTCATAACTAATGATCCCTCTGCTTACACTGTTGAGCGAGCCAGGAGACACTGAACTCTGCAGAGAGCAAGGGCCCTGTGCAATGGGAGGATAGTTTGTATGTGATGGCGCCTGCGAGACAAGGCTTGCATGGCTCAGTAGTGTTAATTGGGAACCAAAATTTGTCCTTGGCCACCTCTAACCTCCAACCTCCTATTACTGAACTGTTCTAGGAATATGGATACAAACCTGAGGGGCAGTTTACAGCACACGGTATTCTCACTTCCCTCATCATTTAAGGTTAATAATATCAGATTGCTCCTATATTTTCTTCAGTTTTGCCCATCAGAGCACATTTTGCAACACAAAGTCTCTGCAGAAATTTGGTGTACTTTAATGTTCCAAACATCACTGGCAGGCAGCCTAACAAAGGCGTTGTGTCGGGCCTGGAAGAGGATGAGAAAATAATTAGGCAGCTGGCAATTACTGTATTTTGATCTAGGCCTTATTATATGACATTTAAATTTGTTAGTGAAAGAAAGATGGTTTTTTATATTTTCCTGACCTTCGGCTTAGTTGTGAATGGAGAGTGGTAGGCTTTCGTTTGTAATAGGGTTAAGTGCATGCTCTGAGAAGAGAGAAAGGAAAGAAAGAAAAGTGAAGTAGATTTACCACCCATCAATAATGCTGTATTATTACTACCTTGGGAAAAAAAGTTCCTTGCTTATCCATCAAATTTAAATAATATGGAGAGCAATGATGCCTCCTGGTGTTAAGGGTTAATATTCTATATTCTGTCAGCTTGTCAATACGACCTTTTCCTTGTTTTTTTAGCTTGCAAGAAGAGTGTTTATTGGAAATCGCAGATGTAGGTGTTGTGAGGTGGATATCACCCTTGAAGTGTTTCAGCCAGCACAGTGTTCTGGTTTCAAGCAGGCAATCTAGCAGGAAGCTTTTGCTGGTTTTAGGTAAAGTTCAGCTAGTGATATACAAAACAGTCTATATCCCTAATTCCTATGTCTCCGCAGCCATCTAGTCCACTGTTTTGAGAGCTAATTAAATGTAAACATTTAGGTGGGTGACTGGTTGTAAAAAGAACTGTATACGAAAGCTGTTCCTACTTAAAGACACTTATATCAGTCTTGTTTATGCTCCAACTTCCATGTTTTTCATTGTTTTTCTGAGTTTTCACGTTATCTTAGAAGTAGGTTTTGAACTTTGTGTTGGCAGGAGAACAGCAGACTGGTACAGAGCACAGTGTGGGTAACACCACGTGTGCTGCAAAGGCCACAGTGTACAAAGAAAGCAAATTCAAAACACTGCTTACAACTCTGAAGATGTTTTTGTTGGACAGTGCCATGAATGAGCTCCAGGAGACACAAGGCAGAATGAGCAGGATGGCCTCAGAGAGTTGAAGAGGAGGAACGTGATTGCTGCCAGAAGCACCAAGCAGTTTCTAGCAGGACCACGACTCAACATTGTGTTGGCAGAAGTTTATACATTGTGTATCTTTTTCACTTGGTACATGTGGTCTTGATGGAGTTACAGGTAGTTCTCTGAAGTAAGGATGCAGCAGGAACAGACCAAAGAGTATGGGGGAGGAAAAATATAGCCATTGCCTCTGCTAGTATCAAACAGCTTTAAAAAAGCACGTATAAGGCTCCAAAAAGGGAATTAAGTATTTGAAAAGAAAATACATGCAAATTTTTTGAAAGAGGAAGTCGGAGGCAGCTTTTTTATTTTGATGTTATGTTGTATAAAGTCTTGTTTCTTACTTTTTACTCTGTGATCTAATCAAATACTAAATATCTTACTTGTTTCACTCAGCATCCTGAAGAGTTAGCTCTTCTATAAGAAACCAGTTGAAAGTTCCTGTAGTTCCAGATTAGTTAGCATTTTCTCATAGGAATAAAGCTCCTATTTCTTTGGAAATAATCCCATTGGTAAACAGCAGCTGCGATAAACCTTCCCCCAAGAAACTGGATATGTAGTTCTGAACGTGCAGATATCTCTATTTTTCATCACCAGTTTCCAAACGTGGAATTAGATTAGGGAATGATGGAGCAGAAATTTGAAGTATCATTTTGAAGAGAAGAGCATTTCAGTACAGATGCGGTGAGCATGTTGCGACTGCAGTGTCTGATTTTTACAGCTTAATATCAGAAAGAAACATTAGTAACAGCATCTGTTGGTCATCTCTGACAGTTACATGCTACCACAGAAATGACAGATGTTACGTGAAGGAGGTGTGATGTATTATGACCATGTTATCTGGAATAAATCCCAGTTACCGAATTACTTTTTCTTGCATTAAAGTTGCAAATTAACTAAGTTATTTGAAGTATCTGAAATAATAATCTGCGTGGTTTTGTTTTTAAATAATACTGGTTACTTTTATATAAATATGTGCAGATAACAGTTACAGGGAATTTTTAATAGTCGTTAGTCAACTTGTACAGCAAATATCAGGATCATAAATTACTCTCAATGGTTACGTACTCTACCTTGGAATGAAATTCTTGCTATTGTTCCATGATGGGACCAAATTTTGATGCTGTTTGATGCTGTTTATCAAGTTCCCTGTAGTTTTTTTTTTTTGGTTTGTTTGGTTTTGGTTTTTTTTTTGGTTTTGTGGGGTTTTTTTGGGTTTTTTTGTGATATGCAGTGATAAAGTCTATGTATCCTGGTAGCAACATCACGACTTCTTTGCTGACTCTTTCTCTGAAAAAAAAAAATTGCTGGTTGCATGCCTTTTCTTTTCATAGTCTGTTCTCAATTGGCATTTTTTGTACCAGGGGAAGTCTAAAACCCATTGAGACCTTCTTGTCGTTGCTCTCATTGGCAAATACGTATTGAATTGTGCAAATGAGGGCTAGGCCACTGTGGTGTATCCTGTGTCACAAGTAGTCACACTTTAAAGGGAGGTGAGGAGCAGAAGGCTCCAACTTCAGTGTGCATTTTATATACTGACCTTGGAAGGCATTGCCAACCATCTGGAAAGAGTTAGAATTTCTGTATTGCTCAGGATCTTTGTTTCATTTGTAGTTCCAGGATTTTCTTTTTCTTTCACCTTTTTACTGTCACATCCTATGTAGCCTGGATACTCCTTTGCGCCTGGCTGAAATAATATTGTTTGCCAGCTTACAATCAAAGCGAGCACAGAGGGAAACAGCTGAGCCGCATTAAGCAGAGGCAGTCTGTACTGCATTTCTTTACTGCTGAATAACACGCCACAGGTGCAGGATTAGCCCGGCCTACGGTGCTGTGTTTGCTTAGCAGAGCCACCCTCTGCCTCCTCGCATGACTCTCATCCTCGGGGAATCTGGCAGCGATGTAGCAAGCGCGCGGAAACTCCATGTAAGTAGAAGGCTTTAGCTTTTCAGCTTGCAAAGCACTTGTGCTCTCTCCCCCTCGTCTTTCCCTTTTTTTTTGTTTTTTCTTTCTTCTATTTTCTTTTTAATTTTTTTTTTTTGAGCCTGATTTGAGCAGAACGCTAAAGAGAGTGGGGGAAAAAAAAGTAAAACGGTGAAGTTCAGTGGGTTCTTCAGAAAGGTCAGAGAGGGACTGAAGAAAAAGCAGAATCGCTGGTGTGCTGGCAAGATGTGGGGCTGCCCTGTGGGGCAGCAGGGAGCCAGCTGCTCGTGATGCACAGGTTCTCATGTTTGCAGCTTTGGTTCCTGCAGGGACGGACACGCACACACACACACACACACACACACACACACACACACACACACACACACACACACAGGAGGTTTACTATTCTTTTGCTTGAACTGGGGGTCAGAGTTTGTACAGTGTCAGGAGGCCGATGCAAACCTTTAGGTGCACTGTGGTTGGTTTAGATTTAAGGAGAAAGGTGGTAGATTTGCACAGAAAATACTGCAGATAAAACAAAAGATTTCCTGTTTTCCTTTTGGCTGAGGATTGAGGAAAAAAGAGATTTTTAGAAGAACTAGTACTTGGAAATCAGCCTGATATTGAACTTAAAAGGATGTTTTAACTTTCTCTCCCTTACATTAACCTTTGGATTTGAAGTTAATTTAAAAATAAGTGTTTTGGCAGTAATAGGCTAATTTTTGTGCCAGGTTTGTATTGTGGGCATGAATTTCAGAGCTGGGACTGGTTTTGGCTTTAGTGATAGTCACCTCTCTGTCTAACTTTGGTGATATATAGTGCACGTGTATGTCAGTGATGCTTATTAAAATGCTGCATCTGTTCTATACATTTCAAATCCTAGTTAATTGGAAAAATAGCCAAATAATAAAAACAAATGTACTTTTTCTCCTGCTCATTGCTGTTCATATCTGGCTGGGGACTGAAAGAGAAAAAAAAAAGCTACAGATTTGATGAGAATTGTAGACAAATCTGTGGAGAATGAAAGAAAGGTGGTCATCCATCTCTTGAAAATTTCTGTTCGAGGAGAAGAGCGCATGGGATGTGAGTTTGCAAGGGTGTTTGCAGTGCGCATTTCGTAGGCTTTGAGGCTGTGTGTGAGGTGTAGTTGTAAAGATATATCTGTATGACATTTGAGAAAAGCAAAGCAAGCAAACCCAGTGGGGCTGAGGGCTGGGCCCTCTTCTTGCGGAGGCCGGAGTGGGCGGGCGAGCGTGGAAGCCTGTCGGTGGGCACTGGCTGATGGGTTGGTGGCAGTGGCAGTGGCATGGGTGGCACACACCCTCTTCCTACCCAGACATGAGCTCCAGAGCATTCAGACAGGAAAATGATTTTAGGCTACTCGAACTTCTGGAAAACCATAGTGCTTATGTCTGTGGTCAAAATTCATTATTGTTGTTTCGTGCGTGCAATTAATTTTGGTTTGCAGTAGAGATACTTTCCTCCCCCTCTAAATGGATTTGTTTGTTTTCTGTCAAAGTGAGTAAGTCAATGACACTTTATGTTGCATTCAGCCGTGTTTGCACAAGATAAGGTTTGTGCCTCAGCCCTCACTCATGAACACAAAGATCTTCTTCATCGCTTATGTTTTCCACACATGCAGTTCGAATCGCTGCGCAGCGTGTGTGGTGAGGCCAACAGTAGCAGCAGTCAGTTCGATGCATTCCCTGCCTTGGCAGCTTAACAGGGCAGGAATTTATACTGTCACTTGTTCAGTTGCTTAAAACTCTGCTTGGCCTGGTGACCCCTGGTGACCAGGGTGGCATTTGCCTCCAGGCAGAAAAATTCTTGCAGATCCTTGAGCACTTCATTCAGCAATAGTTAGTTGCTGAAAATGTCGTAAACACGTGCGACTTTGGGAAGCAGACGACATTAATCCGTGAAAAGTTATCAAAATATACTAGTTATTTTTTCAGACACCAAATAATCTGTCCTTCCAGAAGACAGGCACTTGAGGAAAAGTTGCAAGGGGAATTGGTAGGAAGCATCATCATCCCCATGATTTGGGAAGCATGATAAACTAATCAAGAAACTGGGTTTAAAGGAAGTTATATATGTATGGCCACAGAATCTGAAAAAACAACCCCATTAAAAAAATAGCATGTTTATACCATAACAGCTATATGACAGTTCTGTTTCTGTGAATATCTACACTATTTAATTTATTCTTACGAGAAGAGAAAAAGGAAATGACACCAATGTAGCAGAAATTAGAAAGGAGTTGGTAATTTATGAAGTAGGTTGCTCTTTGGGCTGAGCTGGGGTTATGTCACATTTACTCCTGAGCAGACAAACCCAGTTAGTCAGAAGGGCACTGGCACCTCTGAATGGTGTTGGCACTGGTTTCTGCAAGCATGGCATGTGCACGTGCTAATTATATTTTAATATCCAGGTGCAGTCTTTGATCTTGGGGTGAGAACGGCTGGCTGATATTTTTATCTTCCAGGCACTATTTTTGTCTTGACTGCATGGTGCTCTTGTGTTTCTTCTCTTTCGGAAAGGCAACAGGAGTGACAGTGATTTATTAAACATATCTAAGAGAGCCATGAGGTCAAAGCTGTCTCTTGCTGTTTCTTTTAAATTCCATTTTCTGGATGCCTCAATCTCAATATCATCTGAAATGATAATAAGTAAAAATCTGCAGCTTGCCCAGTGCAATCTTTGCTGCTTTCCTAAAGATCAGATAGCAAAGCATGGATTATGGTATCGCATTGCATTGCTTCCCATCTGTGTATTCTTTCCCCTGTTGCTGCTGTTCAGAAGAGTTTTCAAGATCGCTTGTAGTGACATTTGCATAATCTCCTGGTGGTCAGATGTGGTATTTGCCGCTTGGAACTGCAAGTATGTGTGATGATTTGCAGCTTAGAAACAGAAATAACTACCTTAGGATGTTAACAGTGATTTTCCTATATTTTTTTTTAAATAAAAATTTTTTAAATGTAGAGTGTGGCACAGACTCTGCTGTTGGTTAATATCCAAACTGCCTGTTTGACATCTTTGTATCTTAACTTCTATCCCCTCTTTTGAGCACAGTTTAACTTTAGCGACTCTATGTTGACTACTCCTGATCACTTTCTTGCCATCCGTGTCGACAGAGATGGCCTCCAGAATGAGGTGCTCCAGCATTCTTCTTTCACAGAATATTCTGACTTGGAAGGGTCCCACAAGGATCATCAAGTCCAACTCTTGAGCGAATGGCCCATATGGGACCAATCCCACCACCTTGGTGTTATTACTGCGCTCTAACCAAGTGAGCTGATCTCAGGCATTAAGGTCAGGCTGACTGGCCGGTAAGTCCCTGGGTCCTCCTTCCTGCCCTGTTTAAAAACTGAGGTGACGCTTGCTTTCTTCCAGTTCTCATGCACCTCTCCAGATTGCCACAACCTTTCAAAGATGATCATGACTGGACTGTGGTTTTGGATCAAAAATACGAAGGTCTCAGCATCTGAAATTTCCTTGAGTTTTATGGTAGCCTTGAATATCCAGCAAAGGGAAGCTGTCATGATCCAGTTTTCCTTCTCTGTTACATAATTATAACCAATAAAAAAGTGTTTTACTGTTACCTCTTGACTATTTTACACAGTAGATCAGGCTGAGTTTAGAGGTGTAATTTATTTCAAGTCTTTTAACTGTGCTGTGTTTTCACTACTGACTATTTGCCAAAATATATCCCATGGAAATTCTTTTATCTGATGACTGTAAAGTACAGCGAGTTAGCAGTTACTTATTTCCCTTTCTCCTAAAACAATAATGTTGATGGTATAACCCTGGCCTAGTGGGAAGTCAGCAGGCTGTGGTTTATGATACAGCATAGGAAACTGTAGCAGGGTGTTGCAAGATAGTTTTGTATTTTTATTAAAAGTCAGTTTTGAGCAAAAGTGCACTGTGTAGATTAGTGCAGGGCATAGATGAAGTCACCTTGTGGTTTGAAATTTCCATCTAACCATTTTATCAAGCTGATGGATTTTCTTCTCAGGTTTGCATTGTTTTGGTGTGTTTTCAGTTACTGTTCAGACACTTTTTAATGAATATCCTTAATTCCCAGTCCAAAGGATGAGTTAAAACAGCCGTTCCATGATGTGTAAAGTTTCCTAGGTGTGTGCCTTCTCTGAAGCAGTAAGCCTTGCTCGCAGTCAGTGGGTGCTGCAGCCAGATGTTGTTATTAGGCTGGGAAAACGTGAAGGGATGGCATTGAACCAATCCGAGGCTTCAAATACCCTGTGTAGAAAGAGGAGTAAGCACAAAACTCTGGTACNTTTTTTTTTTTTTTTTTTTTTTGGTCCTTAGCATCTGTTTTGGGAAGGAGCAAGTCTGACTTTTACTGCTGACAAATCCTTGCAAGGTCATGAGAGATCTGCTTTTTTCACTGCATAGACAGCACATAAATCACACAGCTGTGGCACAGAAATCAATCTGTTAAGATAACTATTGCTAATTCTTCATCCTCCAGGAACAGGATGGCTTAACATTCAAACTACAGAATACAGAGAAACAGAATAAAGAGCTTTTCACCTCCTACATTACCAGACTTGTCAAATCAGAGCAGTGCCCAAAAGTCATTACCATCCGGTGGCTGTGGGCCAGTGTGAAATGAGTTACTGGGCTTTATCCAGGTTCTAGTGGAGAAATTTCTGTCCAAATCACATAACTATGGCTGCAGTTGGCAGGGGCTGAAGTACTTATTGGCAGCCATGGCAGAGAGCTTGAGGACTGAATGTACACTGAGAGACTGGCTCTCTAGATCAGATTTTTTCCTGTACCTTCATGAGTCAATGTAAAGCTCAAATAGGTGATTTTCCTTTTGTATTTGAGGTACCACTGTCTGCAGACCCGTCAAACTGACAAACAGCAACATTGTTTAAAACCAAGTCAGAATTCATCCTCATGGTTACTTCACTGTCATTGTGGGGTAGGGATCTGTGATCACTTCTCAGGCATTTAAAAAAATGATAGCAGAACTATCTGAAATGCCATGAAAGGGTTTGCCACATGACAAAGTATTTTGCTGCAAATCTTAGTGCTCCTCAATGGAAGAATATATCCAAGAAGGATTATTTGTTGACAGTGGAGGTTAGTAGGGGTTTAAACGAGGATAATTAACATTATCCTGTATGACCATGAGAATGACTTTCATTTTACAGCACTTTATTTTCATTGTTTTCCTTCTGCTAGATTCAGGATCTTTGTAGATGTTCCTTTCCATGAAGGAAGGACCACAAAGCATGGAGGGAGATAGGCACTAACACATGGAAAAAACAAAGCAGTAGCATGCTGCACACAGTCCCCATTCTCAGGTAGAGATTCATAATGGAGGCCATCACATCACAGTTTTCAGTGGTCCTAGTCCTAGAGAGGAAAATATTTGCCAGGAGTAGCACTCCAAAGAGACATCAAAGCCCTGGCAGCTGACTGCCAATCCTTTTGGTGGATGGTGCTTTGTACATGCTGGTGAATTTTAGTGGAAAAAGAGAGTTAAGCTGAGAAACTCTGCTAAACTTGATGAAGGTGTGCCAGTCTGATGGTGAATTTCAGGTGCTCAACTGCTTTGATGAATTCCCTGATGCAGTCAGTAAGTTTCTCAGCAGACTAAAATAACCTCATCTTTGATACCAGTTCTCCCAAGCTGTGATCAGTGCATCAGGGATGGGAAGGTGACCATAAGCAAACTGCAACAGAATTGGCTACAGCAAAGAAGCAGCCAAACTTAAATAGCCTGAAATCCCTTGCTTTCAGGGCTCTAGGGGAGCTTTCAAAACCCAAAGAGCTTCTAATCCCTAGACAGAGCCAGGGCTGCATGACCAACATGTGCAAGATGATTAAGCTGTTCACCATCCCAAATTGTGCTTTTCACATCTGAAGTCAGGAGGAACTTGTTGGCAAGCTGGAAAGCTCTTGTGAGTTCGTTCCTACATGTTTCATTTTGGGGAAGGGACTGCTGGGAAATCTTTCTGTGCTGAAGTCAAGCAGACATAGAAGTCAAGAGACCTTGTTGAAACTCAGCTCTGAGTGGGAGAAGAAGAGTTCTTACATGCTCCATGATTATCTGCTGGGTGAGACACCCGAATTTCAGAGGCAAAAGATCTGCCCATCATTTTAGCTAGCAGACAGGAAATGAAGGCATTAAAGGAGCAAGAGAATAGAGTGAGAAGAGTTTTACATTTTAGAAGACAGAAAAGTGCTTGATTGAAAGTGTTTTATTTCTGCCTATTTTAGTTTTATTCACTTTAATATATTTGACACTGAACTGCAATGATTTTGCTCTAGTTTTGACCCTGGGCATTAGATGAAAGCAAAATTCTAGGCTACGTTCCTAATTCCAGCTCTTGGAAAGTGTAAATTTGAATGCCAGCCTGTCTGTCCTAAATCTTCCAAAAACGAAACTACATCTCTAAATAGCCACCTGTGATGCTTTGATGATACTTCAGATTTTTGATTCTAATTCAGCGACTTCCACCTATTTTATTACATCTGAGAGTACAACCAGGTCTAGGGTTGTGTAAGTTGTTGTTTATGGCAGGTTTTACAGAATCTGTTCATGATCACATCCCTGGTGAGTGATGGGCACAGACTGAATTGGGGTGTGACTGCCTTATATGCTTGTTGGAAAAAGGAATGATCTCTGGTTGTATGTATTATGAGGATGGTATTTAGCTGCCTAAATTTAACTTACTCAGGTACCATCAAACATGTAATTAACTGTTTGTGCTAGGTGTGAAATACTTTTGTCTTTGCACTCCTTACTGGGGAAAGATCCCTGCTGAAACTGCAGGTAGCTTGTAGAAAGAGCCGTGGAAATACAGAGCAAATGATTACACTCAACAGGCTCATGAGCTAGAAGTTCACTTTGTTGCCTCATGAGTTTGAAGTCTGAAAATCCTTGACAGGAATATTAGTAGTTGAACGTTCCCTATTCAATGGTAACAAAGTAATACAGACAAAAATTGCCGATTGAAAGAGAATTTACATAATCCCTAATCCTGTGACCCAGGGAGCAAACATCTGTTGATAGGAATTTGTTATACATAGGCTGTTTAATCATATTAGGAGAAACAAACAACAGTGCATTTTTTTTTCCCCCTGAATTTAAGCATCTACTGCATCTTAAGGTACAGCTGCAAGTAAACAGCCACACATATACACAATGCATCTTGAGTGAACTCATGCATTTAGTTCTAATTTTGCCAAATGTTAGTGAAAACGGTATGGGACTGACAGCTGGTTGTGTCGTGAATCCAGTTTATGTCTTAATGCTGGGCACAAGGGTTACAAGCCCATAGTTTGTATATGTTTTGTAACTGGTTGTCTGGTTTGACTTTAGAAAGAGGTGAGCTAATCAAAAAGCCAGTGGATTTCAGTGGGATACAGAGGTGCTGAGCAAAGGTCAAACTGTATGAGTTTTGTGTTTCATAGGAGTCTGGCATGGGGAATGATTCTCTTTCATGTGTATCACCCTAATATTATTAATATACCTCTTGTGCAAGGAATGTGCAAGGAGCGGAAGGGCTATGATGTTAAAAAAGCTAGCACTTCTCTAAATACAGTGGTCTTATGTGCAAAGCCCCACTTCTCCCAGAGCTAACAAGTTACAGCTTTTTTCCAATTTTGCTGGGGATAAGCTTGCATAGTCTCATGTTACACTGAAGAAAACTAAAGCCTGTCTGCCAGTTGTTCCCAGTGCCTATCCGTGCCTATCCTGTGCTACCAGAGCTGGAACAGGAGGGGAGGGGTGTGCAGCTGGAGACATGATGTGCTCTGGCTGGTCCCATGCACCCGGGAGCCCAGACTGGGCTTTTTCAGTCCTCCTAAGGGCAAGGACTGGTAGAACAGCCCTGTGCTTCCTCCACCCTTTCACTGCTTCAGAATCATTCAGCCTCACTCTCATCTCAGTTGCTGATTGCCATCCAAGCCCTGAAGTGTAGCTACTTGTCCCCATCCCCTCTGCCTGTTTGCCCACCCTATCTCTCCGTAGAGAGCTAAAAAGGGTACAATTTTTTGTCAGCTCCACAATATACCAATCCTAATGATGGAGATTTGGGAAAATTTTGGAGTCAAAGGCAATCAAAATAATTATAATACCAATTGTTTCTAAAGTCTGAACAGTAAATCAAGAACTTCAAGCCTGCTCTTCAGCTACTCTGTTAGAGACAGCTGCTTGTAAATGACCCTTTGGTAAGATTTCTTACAGGGAACCGAAAGGAGAGTGAGGAACTGCCAATTGAAGCTTTTCATGCTAATCTCATTTTTGTCTTTGAGGCTTAAAACTTTCACAAGGACTGAAAGCTGATATTTATAAGCAGAGCTGGGGGAAGGAGGTTGCTTAAACAGCTCCTAGCCTATCACCAACATCTCCAGCTGTACTCCACCAGTTCCATGGAGATTCAGTACTCTGATATTTTTAGAAATAATCACCTCCATATATTTCAGCATTGTTCATTCTAAACCACATTCTTGTCTTTTACTTTGTTTATAGACTTTTCTTTTACAGAAATGAGCTCTTTCTCTTGTTTTCCAAGCAGTGCTTTTGCAATTCAGTGACAGAATGTGCTGTTGAATTTGAAAGAACATCACTTTCTGTTAAGGCTTTGTTAAATTATATGCTCATGTCCTGTTCTGCCTGGAGTACCATAAATCTCACTGATTTTTATGGGGTTCCGTGGATGTAGATCTGCGCCAAGTGCCATAGAGATAAAGAAAGCTCAAAGGTGTAACCAAGGATTTGACCTGTGTAATGCAATAGAAGAAAAGCTGTACTGTGCAATATGTAATAATAAAAGCACAATATATCTCTTGGCAGTGGCAGAACTTGAACATCAGCACCTTTGATCTAACACCACTGAGGTCTGATAAGCCTCAAACATGGTGACCATTTCAAACTACAGAAAAACACTCTGTAGTGAATGCTCATCTCAAATAACTTTCTTATATTTTGATGGGTAGAAACAGTTTAAAGCCTTCGTTTCAAGTCTTGCAGTTCAGCCTAGAACTGTTTTTTTTCCTTCTTCTCTTACAGCCGGTTTTCTAGACAACATGCCCTTAAGAAGTTCTGGCAAGCTGAGCATGGAAACCAGAAAAGATGGTGAGAGTACGGCCCCTGCTCCTCCGCAGAAGAAACTGTCCTGCCAGTGCCACCACCACTGCCCTGAGGACTCGGTCAACAGCACCTGCAGGTTTGTGGGATAGATATCTGGTGATGAAACATGGGAAAACATATTTGTGGTAACTCAGCAATCCCAAGTTAAGTGTCACAGTTTTTGTTTGAGAAGTAATATGTAAATGAGTTGCTTTTCACTGTGTCTAAAAATCAGAAGTAATTTTTACCTAGATACCAGCTGCATGGTTGTTTTTTGTTGTTGTTGTTGTTTGGGGTTTTGTTTGTTTATTTGTTTTTGTTAGGGCATACACATATTTATCATTTTAGATAGTACTTGTTTTAATGCATTGCGTATGAAATATTCTGAAGGTTGAACTTTGTTTTTAAACGTGCATGCAGTTAATGAGGGGAAACCTAATGGAGATATATTGAAATGTCAATAAATGCTTATAAATTTATAATCACTCTCAATAGAATACTATTTATAAGAACCTTGGTCTTTGTTTGTGTCTGCAGCAGCTGTATCTGTAGATCCTTAAGGCTTTGGGGTGTTTTTTTTTCATTTCTATGCTAAAAGGAAAACTATCTTGACGTGAAGCGTTGAGTATTTTCGTCTACTAGCTATAGCCTTCTGTTTGATTTTGTGCTTAGAGTACTGCAGATTTCTCATTTGGGTTGGATTCTGCTTCCTCAGGACCTTTTGGCTCCCTGGGGGAGAGGCAGGTCCAGATGTGCACAAGCTCCTTGAAGGCTCAGCATTGGTCTGTGTTGCACTGACACTGGTCGAAGCAAGGAGAGGTGACTGAGGGTACCTGTGGGGGGAGCGAGCTGCTGTTCCCCTATCCAAAAGCAGCTCTTGCTGGACACATGCAATTGCGGTTGAATGAAGGTTTGAAGGCACGTACATTTTCCTTTAGCTGCAGCAAAGTTGGCCTGAGCTCTTCGTGTTCCATACGAGGAATTTAAACTTTCTTGCTTAGCTAGAGCAGGTGCGACGCTGGAAGTGCCAACTATCAGCCATAGCCTGGTGGAGCTGTGGGAGTCAGAGAAGCATCGAAGCAGGGCATAGATGTGTGCCCAGCTGGAGATGCAGTGCTGTTTGAGGTGAGATAGTCTAACATTGTGCCAGCTCCGTAAGGCAGCGTATTTAAAAGATAAGTAGGGAAAGCCTAAGGTTGCTGAAGATACCGATTGCTTTGTTGGGTTTTTGAGTGTGGTTTTGTAGCCTGATTTAATTCTTCTCAGCCTGCAGTTTCCTACTAAAGTGTATCAAAGTTTTGGTGGCAGCTGTAAATACCATTTCCCCTTCCTAACCTCTTCCTACAAACCCATGCTTCAGCCGGGAGTTAGACCTAACTGCTCTCACACAGCAGTCAGTTTAAAAAGCTATAAAACCCCACTTTGATAGCAATTTGCTGATCCCCCACAGCGTGAATCAGCTGTTTCCTGTTCCTGCCCAGCAAGAGCCACAGCTTTCATATGTGCTGTCTCGCAGCCCAGGGAAGTTGCAGATGACTTATAAATCCATGAATTAGGAAGCACAAAGGGATCAGTGTTAAGGAACTGGCTGAACAAGGTTTATACCCCAACTGGGTTGGCCTGCTGTTGCACATCACTTTGTAGGCATCACTGACCTTAAGTATTTTTTCATGGAGCTGTGAGTAAGTGTCCTGTTAGAATGGATTTGTTCATTTTCCCTCACTGCAGTACTTTAAAGAAACTCTCTTCAGAGTCCCCCTTATGGTGTCAAATGTCAAACATTTTTTGGTGTTAATACTCAAGGATAGGCAGTTGAGTGGTAATAAAACACAAAATTGTAACCCCGTTTGTCTGCATAATCCTTGAAGACTTCAGGCTGGAATGTTCTGCTTTGTGACAGAATTATTTTTTTCCAATTTAGACATCAAAATAGTAATTGAAGCTGGAATTTATCCATCAAATATTCATCACTTTTCACCAGTCAAGAGTTTCCTGGAACGGTCAGGAGACTTGCTTTAGATCAGCTCCTCTTTCCTGCCCTGTCCTGTCACCTGAGCACCCACCTTGCCGCTTGCCCACTGAGCAGCAGTGTAAATGAAAAACTGCTGACGAGTTTGGAGTAATATAAAACAAATTAATTTAAATGCACTGCCTTTGTGGCTTGTCAGCAGTAATCCTGTTCATGATAGTGATCATTGCTATGGCTCCCACTGCCTTGGTGTGAGAGCTGCAGTGAGGTGTGAAGGACCCAACACCCCATTTTTTCCCTGCATCTGTTTAACTGTCAGTGTAATAATTCCTTTCTTAAATTCCCTTCTACGTAGCTGGAATTACGGATTACAGAGAAAAGAGTATCCTGAGTCTACTGTTGGGAAAGAGTGGTTATTATGTATCTGGTTAGAGACCAAGTTTCAAAAGATTTGAGCACAACCAACCAGGTTAGCAGGGATTATCAATTTCCTCTGAGTTTTGGGATCATCCTACTAGTCAGGCAGTAACTTTCTTATTTTATTCTAGTGTGAATGACTGTTGGCACAGTTTTAAAGCGCTCGGGAATCATTGAGTCTCACAATAAAGGAAGTTTCCCCATTTTGAAGTTCAGGAAGTATCGACTGCAGTGTTTGTCTGAAGAATAAATCGACTGCTTCAGATTAAAAGTTATTGCATAATTATCTGTTTGCCTCAGATATAGCCATTAAAAGCCTTTCACATTTTATATTTTTAAGAAAAATGAAAAAGTCAAACGTCTTGTCAGCTCTTTCAATCTGTTAAGCTTTGGGCTGTGCTTGGACCTTCAGAGTTTGGACCTGCCAGCCCAACAGGAATGAGCCAGTGTGTTCTGGGGCACGCAAGGGCCTGGCAAAGCTCTGACACCCAGGGAATTCACCGAGTACATCCACACCCAGGGCTTGAGCTCTGGAGAGCATGAGCCACTGTCCTTACCAGGGTTCTTGCTAAAGCAGTGAAGCATTTTATGAGCCCAGGAGCAAGAACCTCCGAAAGTTCAATGGAAAAGCATTTCCAGCTGTGTTTAAATTAAAACTCTCAGAATAGAATAGCTAGTCCTATTGTGATCACCATTAAAACTTTCTCATAAAAAGCAGTCTGTCGTCTCACATGAAGATTTTTATCTGCTACCACATGTATTCATCATTAAAGTATATATCCTGCCCATAGTATCAGTGGTCTGAATGTTTATATAAATATGAGGACATCTGGTGGCCATTTAAAATCCTCTCCATAGTTGTATTTGTAGAAATTTAAAAGACAATATTCTTTAACCACATGTGTATCGAATCCTGTAACAGCCTGCTGTGTTCCTGTACAGAATTTCCCTTTCTTTATACTTCTGAAGTTTAAGTCCAACAATACTTTAGAGAGCTAAGGATAACACTGCAGCTTAAAAGGCAGAATGCTTTTCTATCTCAGCAGAAAAGCCGTAGCTCTAATTGGAGTGTGCTCTAAAAAATGGGGCAGTCCGTGAGCACAGTGAGTTTTGGAAGACCTATTACAGAGTGAGCTCATCAAGGGAGGGTTAATGCCAAGGTGGGGGGCCAAGCCAGGAGCTGAGGCTGATATCCTCACTCACCAGGACCCCATTTCCCCACGGAAATGTGAACACAACGGGCAGAGACAGCTCCTTCAATAGCCCTTCCCATGGCTAGAGACAGGCACTCCTGAACCATTGCTCAGGGGTTCTGTATAGGAGGAAAGATGGGTCACAAGTGGTGCCACTTCGGGCAGTTGAAAAGTATTAATGCACTCAAGGCCCTGACGGTTAAAACCTTTGGAAAAGGCTCACAATCCCCTGCTTGTAAAGGGTGTGTTAAACTGCTGCATGTTGAAACTTTATTCTTCTTTCTGAACATCTGTGTGATTCATAAAAGGCTTTCAGTAAGGAAGGTCAGAGCTGCTTTGAACACAACCAGGATCTTGTTTTACTGTTCCATTTTGAGTTTTGTGTGTTCAAAGTGAATGCACGGACAGTTGTGTCTAATCATAATTAATTGCATATTTTAAAACGCGGTGTTACGTCTAATTGGCTTTGACTGTAGTGGGATTGCAGTAAAAGCAGAGGCTAATTAGGTGCGTTGTCGCACGCTATTGTCATGCACAAATAAATGCTGACAGTTTTAAAGATTGGTCTGATAAAGTATAAGTTCCTATGTGTTGGCTGCTGGATTGTACTTCAGCCCGTGTCTTTGGTTATCTAAAGCAAGAAAATAATTAAGTTGCTTTTTCAGTGTTACCAAAGGTGATAACTCACTCAAGTGATGTTATTTTCCTTCTCCTGTTCTCCAAATGATATGATTGAATTTTCTTTGTAATTTGGTACGTAGAAGAAAGAAGACTTTGACAGTGGCCAAAGCACTGAGTTCAGACAACTTTTGTTTTAAGCAGCTTTAATTTTTGTGGAAAAGCTGAACATCTTCTGATAAAGGAGCTATGGTGAGATCTTAGATATTAGCCTTTTGATTTTTTAATTTGCATGTTTATTTTTAAATTTAGTCCTTTATACGGGAAATTTTTTGATAATTTTAAAAAGAGCACAGAGACTTGTCATGTTGCTTTGGATGGAAGTGAAAAGATGCTCTTGCTCTTTCTTGTATCAAAACCAGGAATATAAAGAGGAGAGAGGAGAGCGAAAGTAGTAATACTTGTATGGCCTCATTTGAAATAAAATTAAAGATAAGGGGTCTTTTCATCAAGTTGTGAAAGCTACCTGTCTCTTTGTGATAGGCACTGAATGAGGGAAAGATGTTGCTTTTCAAAGTTAAATATTGCCATCCCTGGTTGTGTCACACCCTCATAGAGCTGGATGGGAGGGAAATCTTCAGCGGGAAGGTTTTGGTAGCCGAGGAATCACATCTTCTGTGAGAAATGGCTGCTGGCCAGTGAGGACAGCTGTGTGAGCAGATGCAAAGCTGTTGGCCTTGGTTCCTCTCTTCGGACATTTAGGAAAGGTTTGAGTTAAGATCCCTGCTTTCTTTGTGGTAATCTGTAATTGTAGCAGCACCTTCTATATCAGTGTCTGTCAGTGTTTTGCTATTAACTCCCTTTATTTTCCCTGGCATTTGACTTGGCTGTAAGAATTCACTCTCGGCAAATACGTGACATAGCAAATCTGTGCTTATTAGTGATTGCATCCAAAGTGAATTTAATCACTCTCCTGCACCATACCCTTATAAGGTGGTGCTTCTGTGGAGGAGGTTACTGGATGTGTACCCAGATGTATCCAGTAACAATACACTGAATTCCTTCTTTACACACTGTTTGCAGAATCAAACTACACAAAATTAGAATTCACATTGCAGATTTTAAGAAAATAGCAGTTCTAGACTACAAACTTTTTTTCAAGGAAGTGGAGAATAGGTTTTTCATACTGCTTGGCATGTATCAGTGATGTACAGATGTTTTGCTTTCTGTAGTCACCAAAATAAACATAAAATTTGAGACTGTGCACACATCTCTGACTTCTTATATTAGTAAGAACAGTTTTGTTTCTACCCTAGGCAGGTATGAGGTGGGGTAATCAATAAAACAGCAGGGGTGTGCCCTGCCCTTTCCTTGCAGTGTGTGGTCCATCTGACAGCCTGTGAACCAGGAGAACAGGTCAGGGGCGGGAGGGGGGAAGCAGGTGGGAGAGCCTTCTTTCTTTTCAGTAGAGTCCCTTCTCCCTCTCACCCAAACACCTCAGAAATTTTCAAAAAGATAATGAGTTCTTACATTGCATGAAAATTTTTGTTGTTTGTTTTTTTTTTTTCTTAGAGGTAAAAGCAAGCAGTACCAGTGTTTATTCTGCTCAGCAATGCTGTTTTTTCTCTCACTTTTCCTTCATTATTTTAACATCTGTAAAGAGCATGATTTGTTCTTATTGTTGGAGGTTTATAACTTCTTTGTTTTGCTCTACCCAATCTAATTTTTTCTTTTTAAATTTGGAATAAAATTTTTAGAGGAACTAAAGTGCATGAGGAGCCTGAATTCAATTTTCAGAAGTGAGCTAAGAATCAGAGTCCCATATGACAAGTCAGAAAAATAGAAATAAAAACTGCTGACTTTCTGTTTCTTTTTTTCCCATTTGCAACCAATTTGACTTTTCCTTCCCCTGCCTTTCTTTGATGAACCAAGAGTTTTGGGGTTTTTGCTGGAGCCTGTTAGCTGGAGTCCATTTTTGTGTTTCACTTGATGGCAATTTATTGTTTTGTTGTTCTGTCCCCTACGTTAAACTTACTCATTACTTTGTATCGAAGGCACCATGCAAACAAATAAAATCTAATCTAATATTCTACTCTAATGGATTCCTTACAGTCTCTCTTGGCAATCCTATTGTTCCTATCTTTTCAGCTTTAAGCAATGACATCAAGGTGGTTGTTGCTCAGAAGGGTCACTGTCTCCTTTGCCTCACTCGTATGTACAATGTCAAAGAAGGGTAGAAGTCATCGCTGGCTTCTCCGAGAAAGTAATTTGTAATGTGCAGATGGTTACTTTTCAGATCCAGAAGTCAATAACCCATGATAGATTATTATTTGAAGTAATAAGCTTACCGTGGCTAGACCCTGCCCCGCTAATATAAAAATATGCCACAGAAAATGTTTGACGTGATCCTATGCAGCATCTCTCTGTCGTGTAGCTAATACTTACAAATTGTGTTTGCCTCTTAAATGTGTAACTGTGCCTCTCGTTTCCTACATCTTCATTGCCTTTGCTGCTGGTGCTCTTTAGACTCTTGTTTCATTCAAGTAAGGAGCAAATCATCTGAAATTTTGCTGTATTTAAGTTTTCTAATCTTTTTTTCTTTTTATTTCCTTGTTTTAACTGAGTTTGTTTCTTCTCTTCTGAAAAATACTCATTGCACGTAATAGCCAGTGTTATTTTCCTGGCCAAATAACAGAATATTTTATTTTTGTGTGACTTAAATGTCTTATATTAAAGAGTTTTTTCTTTATTTTTGGATCTTCTTCCTGCAAATCAGTCTTTTTGTTTCTTACATGTTACGTATCCCCCTCAGAGTGCTGAGAAGTTAATGTACAGTCGCAATAAAACGCAGCCACCCTTCCCATGCCCTCCACCCTCTCTTTCTATAGCATTCAGGCATTTGACCTTCATCAAGGAAGGACATTTATCACCAGCACCATCTAGCCATCTGTTAGTATACTTGCCCTCCCTGGTGCACGTTCCTGTAAACGGAAGCATTATGGATCACTTCAGGCTTATAACCCAAGTAAACATCTATGAAGGGTGTTGACGATAACTCAAGGACTCACACACAGGAGTGCTGCAGTTCATAATACGGTTAAAACAGGAATCACAAATCACTCTTTATAATATTTTACTTTTAGTATCTCAAAAGTGTTTCTTTCTTCAGGTCTCTACCGTGGTGCAAATGTCGGTGCCTTGTTCCTACACTCAAGGCAGACCTTGTGTAGCACTGGAGCTTGCGTTGTATAGGTTTCCAAAGTCTTAACACACTAATGACCACAGGCAGAGAACTGGGGTGTTTGTTAGAGGGGTTTAGGCTGTGAACTGTTGCAAAGGTAAGTGCACAGCTCCAAGGCAGAGCCTCCTTTGTGTGCACAGGAGCTGGTCCTCAGTGTGTCGATTTGTGAATGGTAGATTTGCCTAGCAGGGAGCAAAGTTTAAGGCAATATTCAACAGCACATTTTTCACTTCAGTGCCGTTTCCTGATTCATTCTTTCCAATCCGCAGCACCGATGGCTACTGCTTCACCATAATAGAAGAAGATGAGTCCGGTGGACATTTAGTCACCAAGGGATGTCTTGGATTAGAGGGCTCAGACTTCCAGTGTCGGGTGAGGAAGCATTTTCTGCCAGTGTCGCTTGATTTTTTGATAGTTTTCAATTAAAGTGCAGTCAACAAACATGGCTGTGTCCACGTTTTTCACTTCTGTTCATTTGGCAGATAGTTGATCCGCTTTGATTGCTGAGGGGAGTGCATTTGTATCTCCAAATGATGATACTATAGCTGTTCCTAATAACAACTCGTGTTTTTGGTTTTGGCGCTGCTGTTACTAGTAACATTCCCACTCAGAGGAAGTTTGGATTTAGAGAATTGCAGTCTTAACTCCTCAAATTTCCATGCTAGCTAAAGTTAGTTAGGATATTATTTGATGGACTGCAGCAACATCTGTGTCTTACATGCAGTTGCACTTTGGTTTGAGATTTTTGGTGGTGGCTATTCCCTTTGAGTACAGTGACCACCTGATGGAAAACAAGTATCACTGGAGGAATGGAAGGGGTGTGGAAAATGGAGCGAGGTGGTTCTAAGGTGGTTGCCTTTCCTCGTGTTAACCTTAAATGGTTTTAGATGAGTACAGGAGTGGTCTAATCATTATGCCTAATGGAAGGTATTTTATCCAGCTTCTCACGAGACCAGAAGCTGCAGCTAGATTAGTCCATGCAGCAATTCCTGTCTTATCCTGGCTAACCTGTTTTGGATACCCGTTTTAACTCATTTTTGGTCTACCTGATGGATGTATGTGACTTTCATACGTTCTGACTTTAGAGAAAGTCAGTCCCTTCTGCAGCATTAAGGCACCAACAAGAGTAAGTTAGGAGTGAATTAATGTCTTAATTATCTAGATGAAATATTGCTGGATACACTGGTTGGCAGAAGTCCTTACTCCACACATCCTAGAAATCTGTAGCAGATTGCAGTCCAGCTAGCAAGCACATCTTTCAAGTGCCAGAATGACGGTGTGTATTTACAACACGGGTAATGACTTGCCTTCTATCAAATTGCTTGTTGCAGGACACTCCTATTCCACACCAAAGAAGATCTATTGAATGTTGCACAGGCCAAGATTACTGTAACAAACACCTTCACCCTACGCTGCCACCACTGAAGAATCGAGGTAAGGGGAACAAAATCCAATCCTAAACTGATCTTTGCCTGCTGTTGCTTCTTGTGCCTTAGGGAAAAACAGAGCCCAAACGGAAGGACCCCTATCCAAATGCACATGACTAGCGAGATAAATGGCATTAAACAGTATCTCTCCGTTCCTGTAGGTTGTGTGTGGAGTGGTGCTGATGCTCGCTGTCATTTCTGTTGCACACATGCAGCGAACACGAGATGCATTAGAGTCACATGATGCTGTCCTAGCACGGACCTGCTGAGCTATCAGCGGTCGCCTCAAAGACCTAGGCTGGTCGTGGCAGAGGATGGCTCTTGCTGTGTATTTTTTTAACCTGATAATAAAATGGAATCCTCTCTCCAGTCCCTGCAACGTGCATTACTGTCATTCATAACTCCACACACATCAGTGGTCCAGTGGTAAATCGGTCAGTTCAAGTTGACTCAAGTCCGTTAAGATTTTCTTCTTTGAAAGACCTGATCATCCAGCACTAGGGCAATATCGACTCACTAAGGTGTATTTTTTAATGTGAACAATGTAGCTGAAAAAAGAATGTAGGGTAGGAACTCACACATTTAAAAAAAAAAAAAAAATATTCAAGAGCAAATGGACTTGTATTAACTTAGTAGATGCTGAGGCGAAGTTCTAGCATTTTTGTTTGTTTGTTTAAACATCACTTTCTGAAAGCTGGTAAAACTATTTTAGTTTGGATGTTCAGAATACGTTTTATAGATGCGTATTCCTAAGTAAGTGTAAATTCATCCATAATAAACTCTTGGCATTGGCAGGAATTGTGGTAGTCAGCATCGAGTCAGTTTGGAGTTGCAGAAGAATTTATAATTGTGGCGTTCTGTGTTGAAGATGCAGATCAGTGCGATCTTTAATTTCACCAACAGCAGATAGTTACACGAATGCATGCTCAGAGAAAGCCTTCACTCATGTAATCTGTTCCCTTCAGGCCTGTGAAATTCTGCACAGATGGGCTGCAGAGTCAGGCCTTTGGAGAGTAGTATGTAAATACTTCACTGTTTACTAGCAAGGCATTAAGGCAGTGAAACCTCATAAAAATCTGACTTAAAACAGAAGAGTTATGTACTACTTTGCTGGTTTATTTAATTTTGAAAAGTTCTTTGGACTGAGAGAGAAGATCCAAAAAGCAGTCAATATTTGTTCACACTTACTTAGTCTTTCATTAAATACCAGTTTGGGAAACACTGCCATAATTTCTTCTTGCTACTGGCTGAGTTTATTCTACATTAGGACTACTTAAAAATACTGAATCAGTGCCTAACACTAGACATCCATCTTAGTAAGATTTTAGTTATTTGGCAGTGCTGTCTGCTACTTATACAGAAAGCAATAAACCAAGCTTTTGGTAGTGGCAGAGGTTGTTTGGATCGATGTTGGGTTTGTTCTGTGTGTATATAGGGTAAATAAAGTATCACTTGGGAACCATGGTGCCAGACCAATTAAACAGCAGAGAGAATGTTTTTTAAAAGAAAAATTTCAGAGAGTTGGAGCAGGGTTCTAGCTGTCCTCTGTTGCAAAGTTGACTATTTTAGCATGACGGACAAAAGGTGATATAGTCACTCAACATACTCTGAAGATTTTTTTTTTTTTTTAAATAAGTTCTCACGCTACCAGCATCCTGACAGTGTTTTGTAGTAATGCATTTCAGGAACTGCTTCAATAAATGTGGCTGATGAGGGCTGAAGTCATCACCTCTACTAAAGCCTTAAGTAAATATGTCAATCTCTGTGCCAGGCCTGTTTTAATTTGTCACTGCTGTATCCTAGTATGAAACTTCAGAGAAAAAAAAGCCATGGTTTGAACCATAGACCCTCACTGCAGACAGGGACAAATACTGTGTACAAATATGTGCTGCTGCCAGTGCCCAGTGCTGTGGCTGTGATCATTGTTTCTACTGGAACCATTTAGATTAGGCTGTGATTGTCTGAGTAATGTTAGAATTGTATATCAAATTTAACATGAACTGTAAGTACAAAGAAAGGGAGGTGAACTTAAAAACAAGCTTCTTGGAATAACCTTCTGGCCTTCGGGGTTCTATGAAAGATACGTATGCTCCTCAGCATCTGAAAAACAAACAGAAATTTGGCTTCTGATAAACTCACATCTGAGGTGATACCTCATGGGAAACAAAGTCTAGGGAGAGCATGCAGCTGGAGGTCGGAGGTTGTTGAACTGCAAATTGACCTATGCACCAAGGTAACAGCTACAAAGGCAAGTGACTTGTGTTCTCTAAGTGCTTTTCCAGGCCTGGCATGTGCTGCAAGGCAAGATTTATGCCATACCCTATCCTTCCTCTCTCCCCCCTGAAAAGAAAGGAGGACCACATACATGAAAATGAGAGCTAGAAAAATTAACGCTGGTCAAAGCAGGACTTGTTAAGTAAGATGGAAGAAACAACAGCTAAGCCTAAGTTTTGAGCTCATCTTGGTACAGAACTAGCGGGATAAAATATCCCAGAGAAACCATTAAGTCCTTGTGCCAGCTATACATCTGTCTTATTAAGGAAATGAAAATCATAATTGGGTCTGATATAACACCTCTGCTTTAAACAATAAAAGATATTCCTGGAAATCCCGGCGAAAGCACAGGCTGAGACCAGTCAAAAGGAGAAATATGTCTTTACTGATTTAGAGCCTATATAAGCAGAAGTGGTGGTGCCACCGTGTCTGGCTCCCTGCCTGTATAGCTAGTGATGAATGGGCAAGGGAATGATTGGAGGAATGATGGGGTTTGATGTGTGCACACAGTCTCCACGCCTCGGATTTCACTGCCATTTTTACTTGGATAACTGTAACATTCTGAACTGGAGGGACCTGCGGTGGGAGGAGAACCTACTCTCCCTTTGATATGCTGACTTCTGAACCTGCTGGGTGGCATTTTCAACGCACTCCTCAGCATGGTCCCGCTGATGACAGTGAGGGAAATGAGTGGTGGAGGAGGGGGGAAGTAGTGGGAGAATAACTGAGAGGCGGCTTAGTCTCACCAAGCCCCCCACTGACACCAGCCTGCACCACTGCTTTCCTACAACGTGGAACTGTTAATGTGCTGTTTGCTGGGCTTCACTGTTACCAGCCAGCCACGGTATGTGAAGAAGCTTCCCAAACCTACCGTGTGTTTGTTTTGCACGTCCCACACCGCGCTCCCGGTAATCGCTCACTGCTGCCTCCGTGGAAGCTGCTGCTTATTCTCATAACCCTGCTGCTTGGCACCTTACAGTTCCAAGTAACACAGCAGTAAAAAGCACAGCACTAGACTTCTGAAAGGACAGAATACCTCCATCATGTAAACTGGCACTGACCGGGACCCACCACAGTGTTCACCATGGAGCCCACAAGCAAGTCACCAGGCAGACTCACAGCTGAGCTGCCCCATCCCTCCTCCTGGTCAAACAATGAAGGGAAAGGGAGGTTTGTCCTTCTGCTCTGTGGGGAACAGCATGGGCTGGAGGAGCAGGAGAAGAAATCCAGCCTGGCTCCGTGCAGCAGAACAAACAGACGTTGCTGATGTAAGGATGGGAGCTTGCATTTAATCTTGTGTTGTCCACACTCCGGCAGGTTTATGAAGTCTTCAAGTGAGCAAGCAAATGCAATTCTGCCAAAATGCTTTAAAAATGCAGGAAGTGTTTGAAAGGTGGGACAATAGCTCACCAGTATTGCCTCTCAAATAGCTAAATAAATATAAAGGCATATGGAACTTACTCTCCCCTCCTGTGAGAGGCAGTTGCACGCCTGTGCTGTGCACAGTGAACCACTGCTAAAGCTGTGCCGCTGTCGGCATGGGGGACACCACCCGCCACAAGAGGGTCAGCTCTGCATCTGGTCAAAGTCTGTGTCAGCTGCTTCCGGCAAGGAGATCAGGACATGTTCCTTTATGTCATGCTTTCCTTACACTTGCTTCACATAATTGCATTTGGGTACCCAAAGAATTTTACGGTGTTGAAGCCTGAAGTTTATCTGAGAGCTACACAGCACTTCCAAAATGCCTTCTGGGCTCTGGGAAAAGCAAACTGCATTTATTTACTTTTCTGAATGGCAGATGCCCATTAGAAACACTGAGCATAAGGTTTGGATCACTTAAACCCTAAAAATTATGTGAATTTGGTTCAAGATTTCAGCATGTTTATCAACCCTCTCCAAATGTACATACTCGTACATACACAGACAGCATGAACAACTTCATGGGTAATATGGTGTCTGCAAAAGTGCAGATTTCCATGGCTTTAACATCTAGCAGACACAAGTATAAGATCTGAGTTGTTCTCTCTGCTTCTGGCATCAGCTTTCATTACTGCTAAGCACAGAAGCCCAGCTTCCATCATGCTGTACTCTGTGAAGTGGGAGAACCCTTTCTGTGGACATTTGTCCGGGTTTCTCCCAGGGGTCAAATGCCGCTCTGTGGTCTCTGTGCTCTGCTTATTCATCTCTTGGGCTGCGACATCTGAAACTGTTGCAACCCACACATTTTGGAGGGAGGTGGTGGCTGGCACAAGCTGCTTACAAAGCATGAACCAGAGCCCTCAGCCATGCCGAGCTGCCATCGCCTTCAGGAGAGCTCTGGATTCCCCGGTGGGCTCTCAGTTTCGACCCACAGTCCACTTGGAGTGGCAGGCCAGAGATAAATCTGCTGTGGCAGGCAGAAGGATGGGCTCGAGTGTTTTCCTGATAGACAACATGTCAGTGTTCCCTTTCAAAGGCATCAGCCATGTCCTGAGTGTTTATATTGTTAGTGCTCCTGGAGCAGGTAATGGCAGGTTAAAACATGACCAGCGTGATCAGGAGGTGTGTTGGTAGGTAATCTCTGTTTGTAGTGGAAAGGGGAAGGAAAGAAATTGTTTAGGAGAAGAAAAAAAAAAAAAAAAAGGAGAAACTGTATCTTTAAAATAAAAGAGGCTGAGAGTAAACTAAGAGTCCCTCAGGAATCTCCTTGTCTCATTACCCTTGTAAATCTGAAACATAATAACATCGTTCCAGGACGAGTCAATAAGGATAGATTTCTTGCATTCTACCATGTGTCAGGCATTGGAGTGAAGGATGCAAGACAGCAAGGCTGGCAGAGCTTCAGAAAACATGGCCCTCATTTGCATTATCCCGTTATTGGAAGGGTGGTTTGTGTATGTACATGCCGAAATACTATAATTTTGAGAGTTTGGGTAGCGGGGGAGGTTGAAAAAGAATAGGGCTGGATGTCTTTGTTTTTCAGCAGAGAAGCATGCATGAAGGTCAGACTCACTTGCCTGAGCTGAGAATACAAATTTGGAGATTAACATTATACTTAAAAGGAGAATACAAGTCTCCCATTCAAAGGTTGACCAAAACATTTTAATAGTTTTTATGTAACAGCATTTTCTACAAGTTACTCAACACGTTTTATTTTCCAAGTGTTTTACAGAAAAGCTGCTGGAAGGATAGTTTTGCCCACCAGCATAAGAAGGACTTGCTGGCACACAGGGCTGCTATAAAGCAAATGGAGAAGAAAATTCCTGCTCAGGTGTTTAAAACAGGATCTAAGAGACAAATTGTTCTGTAGTGATGAAAATACACTTTCAAGGCCTCTCATGGCCTGCCTTGTTAGAGGTTGAAGGGTTGAAGAGTCTGCTCTGTCTTCCCTTCTAGAATAAATGCAGTTTGGTGTTTTTTCTTTTTTTTCCCCCTTTTTTTGGTGGTTTTTGGTTTGGTTGGTTGGTTTGTTTGTGTTTGTGTTTTTGTGTTTTTTTAATATTAACTACTCATTAGGATGCTACTTAATATGAGTGTTTAACAAAGGGAGTAATTTTTGCATGTCCTGGCTGATCGCTCAGGTTAAGACCCAGAGCTATAGATCTTGATTGATTTTTCATTCAGAGCCAAACAGGGAATTTGTAAATCAAGGCGATGTTTTGCCTGAGTGAGGGCTCAGAAAACAAATGGGCTTTTGAAGGTGTCAGTTCTGTCCTGGTCAGTGAGGGTCAAAGAGGAAGCACACAAAATGCCTGGGGAATCCAGGGTATCTTGTACAGGAATTATTAGAAAAGTGTGGAAATGGTCTTGTGCTCAGCGCACTTCTGACACTGACTTCATACCACCTCCCTTTCTAAATTTTCCACCTTTCTCATTTTCTAACCCCAGACTTTGCTGAAGGAAACATTCACCACAAGGCCCTGCTGATCTCAGTGACTGTTTGCAGCATCCTTCTGGTGCTTATCATCATATTCTGCTACTTCAGGTAAATAAGGAATACTTGGCAGCTTCTTCATGTTCCTCCCAACATTTATCTTTTTATAGATTTAGGAATTTGAGAAAATCAGAAGTGGACCTTAAAGAAAAGAAATAAGAAACTGTAATTCTGTAAAGAGAAAGAAATGTGTATTTTATTCATGCTATTCACAGGTATACCCGTGTGATGTATTTCGTACCGAATCTTTCACTCCACATCCTAAAAAGCCGTTCAGGTAGAATCACAGATTATTCTTTACTGAGAAAGCCAAAGGACAAGTTTTATAGGGAAATTTTTATACGGGAAATATATCTAAGACTTGTAAATTTGTTTATGTGATGAAAAACTGATCATAAAAAAAGAAGACAATACAGGAATGTCAGTAAATGTGCCTAGAATGTTATCATAATCCGCACACATTATGTTTTAATAATTTGGCACATTTTTTACATAGTCCCAGATTCCATGACCTTACCTCCTCTGGCTCTTAAAACCCACTGCAGACAGTAAAATGAAGTTATTTACTTGGTCGGTGTTTTAGACATATTTAAGTTTCTGAAAGTAAAACATTTGGTTGCTTTGCAAACTTACCCGAGACTGCATGGCCTTTGAGTGTTACACTTAGAGTTCTAATGCTGAAAACAGTTGCTAAAAATAAAATAAAAAATTTTGGCCAGCGAGTCCAGCGTATTCCTCAGGGAAGCAGAGAAAGCTCTTAGTCTATAAATGAAGGAAATGTGAAGGACGGTGTGCACACGTGTTCATTGTATTCAAAACTCATTTCGTTTTCGTGTAAAACGTCAGATACAAACGCCAAGAGACGAGGCCCCACTACAGCATCGGGCTGGAGCAGGATGAGACCTACATTCCCCCTGGAGAGTCCCTGAAGGATTTGATTGAGCAGTCCCAGAGCTCAGGGAGCGGTTCCGGGCTCCCTCTCCTGGTAAGGAAGCAACACTATTTTAATGCACATTTCAAAGGCAAAAATGAGTATAGGGAGAAGAGGCACAAAAAATTATATTTACATGTCCTCAGTTGTTGTTTTAGGTTTGTTTGTTTGTTTTTTTTTTTTTTCACTACCAGAAATGACAAGGATTTAAGCTGGAGAACAGCTGCTTTAGAAGCAGGAGAGTTTTTTCACGTGAACTAAGCCAAAAAAGCTTAGGGTTATTTTTCTACCTCACCTCATTTCTTATTTTAGATACCATAGGGTAAGTACAGGCTAAGAGAGCTCGTGGAAGGACATCAGGATTTCCTCCAGTGTACAGGACAGCACCTGGCTCACTGATCTTGTTTTCTTCCTTTGTATGTGCAACACACAATAGGGTCTCAAACACTGACACATTGTCTTTTTCTAAAGGGAACTGTAACTTGTCAAACTTGGAACGTTTTTATTTCTAGGCTTCGCTTTGCGTTCAGAAGTCAAGGGGGATTTTTTCCCTTGTAGTGTGGCAGTCTGAAAGGTTAAAGGCACAGGGATGGTGTTAGTGATTGTTCCTGAACAGACTCCAGGATTACTAAGCCTGCTGGAAAGGCACAACCTTCTGTGGCAAAATAGTTCTGTTTACCCGGGAGTTTTGTTTCTGGGGATCATGACTGGTAAAAAAGAAACAGTAAAAAAGCTAGATTACTTATTTAAAATAAGTGCCTCTGAGAAAATGGATTAGATTTTGTTTTCATTTTTCGGAATGGATATGTCCCCCCTGTCTCCCAAACCTGCTAGTTCATAGTGATGCTACTACTGGAGGTGTTGACCAGTTTCCAAGTACTATGTACTATCTGTCTGGTTTTTGTCCACACATCTTTTTTTATACACCTTAAAGAAGAAATCAAATGGAAAGTTTTATATTTCCTTAAAAATTAAGAAACAGGCTGTGTTTGTTCTAGGCTTTAAGAAAGCTCTGGCATATCCCATACAAATATCCTTCTAGCACCCATGGAAAGGGAGAGATCTTGCGTGCAGTTTAGGACCATTCCTAATGAGTGCATCCAATTGATTTAATTGTGAGGGATTCTTCCTTTTTTGCTTTGGGATTTTTTGGGGGGGAGTTTTTTGGGGCATCTCATAGCAGTGCATGACTCAGTCCTTCATCCCAGGATCCCAAAAAAGCTGGAGCAATGCTGGTTATGACTGCTTGTTCTTTTTGCCTTCCTCTGTCCCAGTGAGCAATTTGAAGGAGGGATCTGGGATCGCAGTGGTGTCCCCAGGTCTGCTCTTGTAGAGGATGGGAAAACCAACTCCTGCTCCTTGGCTGCTCTAATGGCCAGGGTGACGTCCCAGCTGGGGCATTGCTCAGCAGCTCTCAGAGCTGTGCCACTGCTCCATGAGGCAGAAACCATCCAGTCTTCTGTCAGTCCGATTGTCTCGAGCCTGGAGACTTTGCAGCCACTGGACCAAGTGTTTTTCCTCAAGGAATTCTTCTCCCCCACCATCCCCCCTTGCTTACAAAAATTGCATACAATTTTTTTTCTTTAAGTAGTGATTTTTGGTGGAAGAGGAGAAAATGGATCTTGCACTTGGCAATATTAGATGTTATCCGTGATACTTGCTGCATTTCCCAGACAGATGCAACCACTGTGAGTTCATCAAAAATGCACAGAGTGATATCTCTGGGCCCATGCCTGAAACAAGTGTATAGAAAGTGCCTGTGCAAAAGCTTATTTGCTTATTTTTAACTTTGTTTCTTATGCAAAGACTGAAACATCCATAATTTCAGGAAAGTAAGATGCAAATTTAATGGAAAATGTCACCTTATGCTAACCAGTAATGTTTTTCTTCCGTGTAGAACAATTATTCTGATGGGTACACATATTATACCCAAAACAAGTATTATCCAAGAATTTGTCAGTATGATGACATTCAGCAAGCGTTCTTTCTACTGACCTGTCTGTACTTCTGACAGAAGAGTTTGCTGTAGGTCAAATGCTGCAAAATGGTCTGTCTGAAGAGACTGCGGAACTACAGTTTGGTCTCTACCTTCTCACGCATTTTTTTTCATTATTTCCCTTCCAATGAACTTTGCTTTTCAAGGGACTGCATCTCAGCCATAGGTATGAATTCTCTGTTCAAAATATTAAATTTAAAAAAGGTTGGTCTGTCTAAATTTTCATCTGCAGTAGCTGAACACATTTAGCTGAATGCCAGGAAAGTAGAAATAGTTGGTAATTGGATTGTTTCCACTCAGGGAGACAAAAGAAAAGGTCATGTAACCTTACCTGCTGCTTACAGAGCTCAAGCAGCAAAATACACAGATTTAAAAAGAAATAAAAAAACCCCAGCCCCACTCAGTGTAAATAACTCAGAGGAACACGTCATTCAGCACGCTTATGAAATAAATTCAGCCAACAATTTTGATTAACCTATTTGTTTTAGAAATCATAATTGGTTTATGATTCAAGAAGGACCTGAATTCCTTAAAATAAAATAAATTGTTCATAGGAAATCATTTGACCAGTTCTAGCAAGACAAAACCAGGTTAAGGCCTTTCACATAGTATTCTGCCGCCTGAAAACCCATAACAGAAATGTGTTTTTCATTTTCTTAATGTAATTTAATAAGGAACTTTTCATCATTAAGTATTGTAATTGCATGTACTTTATGATGCCATTACATATATTTACACAAATTAAGTTATTTGATATAACTACGTTATTGTTCAGGATGCATTTTTAAAATGGGCAAAATAGAAAGCAACAATGCTAAAATGACATTACAAAATGTTACAGCAAAATTCCAATGTAATATAACCATTGTTCAATCATTATATGAGAGTATAAAAGATAATAAATCAATTTAAAAAATTAAGGCTAATCTCTATTGTTGGCTTTCACTGATGCTAATCAAAAATAATGACACTGAAGCTACCATCTTGAACGTCTAATAATACAGTCCAGGGCTGGAAAAACGGAATTCTGTTTAAATGACAGAAGAAGGAAGCTGGGATATTTGAAATAGCTTTGCATAAATACCGCTGTATGTTTTGCTTCTTAAAATTGTCTAATATGAAAACCGGTGGTTGACTTACACAGTGGATGATGATAGACCTGACCTAATAGGTTTTGAGTTTGTCTTTGGATGCACATTCGTGCTGCAGCGGGGTTGTGGCAGTCCTGCTTGGCATTACCAAAGTGGTGGTTTCCACCGGACCTCCCAAGCGTAACGAAGGAAGCAAATGATTTAAAAAATCAAGTTTTGCTCCTTTCTGTCAGCCAAGATTGCAAAAATATTTTGGATTGCATGAAATGAATATGATTTCATAGGGATTCAGTTAGTGCAGTTGAGCAATTCAGTTAGTAGCAATAAGCTACTGAAGATTTATATCTGGATGGTGGCAAAACCGAGCAAGAGACCACAAATTTGAACTTGTCCACATTTTCCCGATTGCTTGGGCCAGGTCAAAATCTCCTTTCATTGGAGGCAATATTCTTTCAAAATAGTATCAAATCCTACCAAACAAGAACTCATTAGCTGTGGGTTAAACTGGCAGTGCTGTAGCACAAGAGGGTGACATTTTAATCTCCTGTTATATTAGGGTGAGGCAGAGTTAGTCACGAATACCAGTCAGTTGTGTTGCAGCATCTACTCACGTTTCTTTTTGTGGACTTTTAGAAAGACATGATCTGCAGACATGCTCCAATCTGATGAGATTATTAGTCTCTGTTTGTCCAAGATTTTTTGTGGCTGTAAAAGCTTGTTAAATGTAGAGGCAGTCCATCTGCTACGTAGGGTCTGTCATCTTTGTGAAGAGTATCTCTGCAATGCTGCTGTGGACATTGATCTTGCAATACCCATGACTTTAGCCTTAGCTCACAGTACAGAGACTGACAAAGCTGGCACAGACACTGGAAAGCTGTTCTTTCAAATACGTTGGGGAGGGAATTGCTTTTTATTAATATGTAATTATGATTATTAAAATTAATGTAGGCATGTGTGTTTTAACTCTGTAAGTAGTGGTTGGGGTTCCTAACACCAAATGTGTATTTTGAAATAACTAGGCAGGGCAATTTCAAGGAAGGTGATAGGAAGTAGCATCCTAAGAAAAAAAAAAATAAAAAAAGGTAATTTTGTATTTTTGCTAGTTTTGGAGCTCTCATAGGCTTTTGACTCTTGTGAGCCCTAGCCTTGAGTCTCAGCAGTGTTGACTAAGTAAAAAACATCCCTGTTTTAATTAAAATGTGTTACCTAGCCCTTTGGAATTTGGACTGCACTGAGGTGACCAGGAGTGTTTTCTGTCAAAACGTTTCCAAAAATAACAAAAAAAAATTCCACCAAGTGGCAACATCGTGCAGGACAATAAAAATTGAAAGTTCATAGACAAACGTTTGCTTTACACTGACTGATTTAGTTTCTTGAGAGACCACAGTGCATTTTGAGCTTGCATGGAAAGGCTTCTCCATAGTGGTGGGAATGTCCTGAGTGTCCTGGAGAAGATGGGAAGCATCTGCAATCCAGAGGGTTTGCTGAAATCCACGTCACAATTGCTGCATATTCCATTCTCCTCCGGCCTGGCTGCGTGGGAAGCAGACACAGGAGGAGGGAGGTGAATGCAGAGATTTCCACTGAGCAAGGTGTAAAATCTGCCTTGGCGTTTCACAGGTTCAAAGGACCATTGCAAAGCAGATTCAAATGGTGAAGCAGATTGGAAAAGGTCGCTATGGAGAAGTCTGGATGGGAAAGTGGCGTGGCGAAAAGGTAGCGGTGAAAGTGTTTTTTACTACAGAGGAGGCCAGCTGGTTCAGAGAAACAGAAATCTACCAGACTGTCCTGATGAGACATGAAAATATTCTTGGTGAGTGAAGTGAAAGAGAATTATTTGATAGTGAACAGGTTTTTAAGATTAGCAATTTTGTATTTGCTGTTATCTGATGTCCTTTCCGATGTGCTTTGTTTCCTGCTGTGCTCTGCAATTAGCCCCCCAGTGCTTTTCAAAGGAAAGTTGTTTCAAGGATTACTGAAACATAAATAAAACTTAAAAAATAATGGGGCTTGGGGGTTGTTACTCCAAACACAACATGTCTGTTTCAGCCACTGGTATTTCCATATCTGGGATTTCTGAAAGTACATTAAAGGCTAGAGGTGAGGCATAGTTGCATGGAAGTAAGATGAAAGGAATTAAATACGTTATTAAAACAAAACTGCTGAAATGGATGACAGTCCAGAGTTCTGAGCAGTCAAAAAAAACCCCCATGAGAAGTATTAATTTGAAAATATCCTTTTTTTTTTTTTAAGGATTCATTGCTGCAGATATTAAAGGTACAGGATCTTGGACCCAGCTGTATCTTATCACTGACTACCATGAGAACGGCTCACTTTACGATTATCTAAAGTCTACTACCTTGGACACAAAAGCCATGCTGAAACTGGCTTACTCCTCTGTGAGTGGCTTGTGCCACCTGCACACTGAGATCTTCAGTACTCAGGGCAAACCTGCTATTGCCCACCGTGACCTAAAGAGCAAGAATATCCTGGTGAAAAAGAATGGCACCTGCTGTATAGCAGATTTGGGCTTGGCTGTTAAATTTATCAGGTGAGTCACAGTGAGGGGGCTGAGGAGAAGTTAATAAATCAGGTGCAAAAGCTGCCTTAGTTGTTGACTGGGCGTGCACGTGTGAACGAGCACCTGCAGTGTATGTGCACACCTTCTGGGTTCTGTTCATCTGTGTGTGAGGTTGCCTGTGTGGGGGAGAATGTCATGTAAACACCTCATGCAGGTGTACAAACAGTCCCTTTTTGATTATTTGAGCACCTTAGCTGCATTTGCATAAAGGTTCAGTTTTCATCACTCCGTCCTCCATAGCTACCCCAGCACTGCTGGCACACGGTGAAAGGACGTAGCACTGACAGGTTGAAGGCACGTCAGTGAGCTTGTCACTGAAGCGTGCAGCTTGTCTGATCCCATGAAAATTCACTCTCAGCTTAGAGAGAAAAATACTAATAATTTGCACAAGTTACTAACTAGGATTTATTGAAAAGGACCCCATTCGGGCTGCCTTTTGTTTCATTTCCTACAAATCAAATTGCCGAAGTACAGATTTGATTTTTGAAATGGCTTTTAAATTTGATTTTAAAAAATGGTTGTGTGTTTAAACAACTTAGAAAGAGCAGACAAGTAGAACTTACTCACTCCTGGGATTCATAAGGAGACACTGCTCTCTGACAGCTCTGTTCAAAAGGAGCTTGAGCTCTCAGCGGTAGTCCTGGTGGTGGAGACGTGTGTTCCAAAGTCTCTGATTTTTCTGTACACAGAAATGCGTCCAGAATACATAGACTTAAGGTTTCTGTTTCAGAGGTCAGCTTTGAAACTGTGCACTCCCTGGAGTATTAAAAAAATTTAAGAATTCTGTACAAATCTTGAACTGAAATTATTCAGAGTGAAAGGAAAGGCAGTTTTTATGTGCTCTTCTTAGCGTTCACTTAGCTACCAGGTTTCTTGGTGTGGTATTTCTTTTATGAGCCTGACCTTTCTTTAGGAAACAAGAAAGGAATATTTTTACTTTGAGGAACAGAAGCCTAGAAAACAACAACTTGAAAATACACTATTAAAGAGTTTCGGGGAAGAAATTCACCCTTCGCAGGTGTACTTTGCCTGGCAGATACAGGGCAGCACACTGCTTAGCAGTGAATGAAGAAGAGCTAGGAATTACCAAGTGCTGTTACAAAAGAAGGTGAAATATGGATTTTTCACGCTCCAGATGGAATTTACGTTATGTACTTGGCTTGTTTTCATACTGAATCCTTCCTCAGACAGCATTTCTCAGGCAACAACAGAGAACAGAAAATAGTTGGAAGGGGTGTGCTCTGCTAGAAGCTAATGATTCTAGTAAAATTCTTTGTGTTTCCATTTCATTTGAAATACTGCAAGATTGTGCAGTCACAGGATTTATGTTACATTCTTGGAGGTGTACAAAAATGCCACCAGCATGTGTATGATTTAATGACTGTGTAGGTGACTGGTTGTACCACAGACTCAGCTTTTCTTCATATCAGTAGGTGAAAAAAAGTTGCTGTACATGAAGAAAACCACGGAAATACAGTTATTCTGTGAGCTTTTGTTGTATCCATCGTATTTAAAATACGTACATTTTGAAGGTGGGGAAGGGGAAACAGACGTTTTTAAGCAAACCAGAATATATGCCAGATAAAACTTACATGAAACATATAAATCTTCAAAAACATTGAAACTGATACAGCTGAATCTGAGTTACTAAGAAAAACAAGAATCCATTCACATAATTAATGGGAATTTTTTTTCCCATATGTTGTCTTTTCTGGTCAATGCGTGAGGTGTGACGCATTTGCTTAGATGTTTTTATGCATTTATCTCTCTGTGTCTGCGTATCTTGATGTGTAAAGGTTGGGAGAGAGCAAACATAATGCATGCAAAAAATAATAGTTAGATTCATCTTCCTTGCAGATCTGATTTGCTACAGCTAAGAGATACTGCCTCAGCTACTTAGTATCCCCCATTAATTGCTGAGACTGAAGCATTAGGTGGTGGAGTGCGTTAAGAAAACAGCGTTTAATGAAGATTTGATTGTTATCGCTAACATTAGAGCTCGGGCTAATGCTAATGAAATCTCACAAATGTTACAGCATCCCTGTTGAGTCTTATCTCCATTGTGGTTCTGCATTTGAATGCTTAACATAGCCTCAGGCGGGTCAGCCTTTTAAGGAGGGTTGCCTTCACACTAAGAGGCTTTTCTTGCAAGAATTGTTCCATTAAGATTATGCATTACTTTTGACCTTGTTTGAGAGTGGATGTGGTGTGGATTTACTACTTCTTCCATCTAAATTGCTTTCTTTTCAAGCCACTTTACTGCATGTTTGATGCCCTTTTTTCTCCTTCTTTTTCTTTTAGTGATACAAATGAGGTAGACATCCCTCCAAATACCCGTGTAGGAACAAAACGTTATATGCCTCCTGAGGTGCTGGATGAAAGCTTGAATAGAAATCACTTTCAGTCTTACATCATGGCTGATATGTACAGTTTTGGACTCATCCTTTGGGAGATAGCAAGGAGATGTGTTTCAGGAGGTAAAGAGCTGGGAGATCACTTTTAATTGTGTCAGTGAACCTCGAACCTTCCATTAAACCTTTTTCTCTGGGTGATTGTTTTTACAGTAATAAATAAATGTGGGTAAACCATACAGGTAACTCTCTTAATATCTGTTCTCTTGTTGAAACTTATTTTAAAGCATCAGTCAGTGCTATTTCAACAGCAGAGATTTAGACTGTATTTTAATGGCTCGTTTGAGGGCAGTGGATGCCTGCACTGAGGAAGTACAGAACTCACTTGGTGACCTTTCCCAAAGGCATCACGTTTCTGCTGGACTGGGGGTGTTCAGCTAATTTAGCAGAAAGAAAATAGTGATTTCTTTGTTTAGTTAGAGTTAAATGAAAGGAGGAGGACAAATAATTTGGGGTTTGCTGTGCTATTATTTGAAATAAATAATCTGTTTAAAACACAAGTAGCAAAACACCAGAGGGAAGTGGCACTTATTACATCACTGTCATACTAGTGATGTGCTTCATTTCCCTCTTTCTGCATGTAGAGCTCAGTGTAGTGCAAAAATGATGGGTGTTATTACCTCTGTTTTGCCACTGAGAAAGTTAAATGCACAGAAATGACTTGGTAGCAGTTCTCTGCCAGTTTGGTGGCAAGAGTAGAGCATGTCTCTCTTGGGTCTCTGCTACCTTCACCATACTTTACAGGTCTTTAAATCCTGCCGTATTGTGCCGAATGCTCACCCTAGAGGAGCTGGATGTTGCCTGTGAGCAGCAGGATCCCCGTGTTTAAAAGCTGGTGACGTGTATTGCAATGTTTTGAGGTTAAATCTGTAATATTTTTGTCATTGTTGCTATGCACAAAGGATGGTACCTTGCCGTGTTCCGAAGAGACACAAAAATGCCCATTAATATATTCCAGATCCACTGATGAGAAGGAGACCTAACTCAAGGTTCATTCTCTCACAAATTACTCTGATACAGACCTTATGCTAATAGCTCTTTCTGTGGGAATTTGCTGGAGATTGCTGGACTGGACGGCAGTGGTAGAAACTGTCTTATTTGGCAAGTAATTACACTTTTGGATTAAGATAGCTGGCCAGTCTTTACATGGCAGTGGTTACATTGGAACTTGACTGTGGAATAAACTTCTGGGGCAGCGAAGTCCTTTTTAGGAGAAGTACACCCAACTGTTAAACAGTATGGCCAATCTGTTATAAATTGAGGGGGGAGGCGGGGAGTGGAAGTATTTTCTGCACGTGACAGGCTACTAATTGATTCTTTCAGGAATAGTTGAAGAATACCAGCTTCCATACCACGACCTCGTGCCCAGCGACCCCTCGTACGAGGACATGCGGGAGATTGTGTGCATCAAGAGACTACGGCCCTCGTTTCCCAACAGATGGAGCAGTGATGAGGTACCTATCGTCCCTCTTAACATGCAGTCTGTGCTTTTAATCAGAGTCAGTGAGTGAGATTGACCCAATTCTGCATCATTTTGAGGGAGGAGGACATTTACCACTGGGAATAGCAGCATGTAGATAAATATTCTGCAGGGAGATGAAAGATTTAGGTGGCACGAGATTTGTGAATGGGAGGGAAAAAGAAAACAACCTCCCTGGGCTGCTCGATGTCTCGTGCAACAGCCAGTGTGAGAAGATCTAACCAAAACTCACCTGCCTCATCCTCTCCCTAGCCAAATCCCTCTGAGCCTTCAGACTGGGGCTGGAAACACTGGATGAAGTAGTATAAATTCTGGAAAGGGCTTTTGTGTGGCGGCACTCGGTGTGTGTTTGCTCTGCTACCACGCGTGTCAAGGACTGGGGAGGCTCATTGAAATAGCTGCTCTTGATTAATTGGTTAGCATCCTCAGTAATCCCACCTCAGGCATTCCAGCAGTAAGAGGTACATTTGTTAGTACGTAGTGCCTGTGTATTACCAAAAATACATTTATAAAAATCTACATTAATCTGGAACATGTTTGGCTGGTCTGGGCAGTGCTGGTGGTGTTCGTGTGTAATGCCTGTCAGGGTCTGCACTGCCCTTAGAAAAGACATTTTCCCTTCAGTTTATCAGCACTGCCAACAACTGCAGTCTCCTCTTCCACTGACCCCACTGGTGGGACTTTCTCTCCCGCTTCTCTCCGCAGTGCCTACGGCAGATGGGGAAGCTGATGATGGAGTGCTGGGCTCACAACCCTGCCTCCCGCCTCACAGCCCTGCGCGTCAAGAAAACACTTGCCAAAATGTCAGAGTCCCAGGACATTAAACTCTGACTCTGCCAGAGGCAGCTCTGGTGTAGGCCCCTGGAAATGGACTTTCTTGTGCAGGCAGAAGTCCTGAAGATGTATCAAAAGTCTTTGCTAAGTACCTTGAATGGAGTCATGCTTAAGAGCAGCTGTGAGTTTTTTAGGGGACTATCCATTGCAAAAATCACCTGAATTTTGACACACAAGATTGAAGAGGCTTGTCTGCCCTTGTTTACATGGGGAAATACAGTTTTAGTAACTGGTTTAAGATTATGCATGTTGCTTTCCATGAAAGCCACTTATTATTTTATTATTATTATTGTTATTATTATTATTTTGATTGTTTAAAAAGATACTGCTTTAAATTCTATGAAAATAAAACTTTTGGGTTAGAAGTAAAAAAGATGTATATTGTTACATTAAAAAAAATTTGGAGGAAACTGCTGAAAATGAAAGCAAAACAACCTTTTCATTTCCAAAAAGACTATTGCACTCCAGCATTTAAAAAAAAAAAAAGGCGAGTGGGTCTGTGTAGCTCAGAGGAGCTGTAATGGAGACTGCCTTAAAAGCCACCTATTTGTGGAGATAACTTTCCAAACCCTGCGTGTGCAAGTGGTTCTCACAGTACAGAGATGGAGCCCAATTCCAACCCTGCCATCCCTGTTGGTGTGGGTGGCCTGATTCCTGTGGGTGGCCTGTCCCAGGGAAGGTCATGCTTCATTTAAGGTAGCTGGGAACTGTATGAATATGGTTTGGTGTGACTCATTTAAAGATCATCTTCATGTTTCCAGGAAACCTGATGGGGATAGTACCACCGTGATAAACAGGTGCCCTTTTTCTTGGCATTTTTTTTTCCTTTCTTTTCCCCCACTGCAAAATAAAGTATTTCGTGTGCGAGTGGAAATGAAATACACGTTTGAATCTGCTGGGTAATTTGAAACTGCTATGACCCACAAACAACCACTGGGTAAGAGGAAATTCCTTGTGAGAAGGAATTAATAACTTGCTCTTTCATTTGTGTAAAAGTTAGGGGTCCATCTACAATCACATCTGAGAAAAAAAAAATGAAATATGTGTTCCCTTTTTTAAGGGAAAGTGAAAAACCTCAAAAATGCCCATTTCTGGGGTGGCAATCGTTTTTCCTTGGGTGTGAGGAGACCTAGTGCCTTGTGGCTGTAGTGGGAAGTGACAGGGAGGGAGCGTGGGACACATTAGGTGGGTGGTGAGAGCTGGGAACCATGGCCAGCTGTGGGTACCTGCCTCCAGCACTTCTGCTGTAGTGAGAGACACCACAAACCAAACAATTGGCTCGGGCTTTATCTGCAGTACTGTTTTGGGTGGCCTTCCAGCAGCCTCCACACCTCTGGCAGCCACCACGCAGTAGTGCCAGGCTCAGCTGCCGGGCTGGGGTTGTGTAGCTTTGTGGTTCCCAGCAAGAGGAGCTGTCAGGGGAGAAGAGCAATGGGAAATGTATTTACTGTCTTTCCCTGTTCATCCTTCCTGGGGCTGCAGAGTTGTAGCAATGCTAATGCTACAGAAGGGGAAATGAGAGGTGAAATATACCCTGGGAAGTGTTTTCTTTGGAAAGGTTCTGTTCTTCGTCAGATTACCAAAGCTGAGCTGCATGGGAGTTACTGGTTTACCCTTTTTTACCCTTCATTTATTTTTTAAAATTTTCCTGCCTTCCTATGTTGTTTTACTAGATGGTGTTCAGCTTAATTTTGAAATAAGTCCTTACAAATGCTGCTTTGATTATGCTAAGCCTATTTCAGAACTGAAGTAATTGCCATGCAGGATTTAGCCTCAGCACTTCTGTAATGCTTTTTTTTTTTTCCCTTTTTGGACAAAACTGATTTATTTGTGGTAGGTAGGTGTATAATTGGGGTTTAGCTTAACAGCTCCCTGAAGGTATTTCTAGCTGGAAAAATTACCATTTTATACTTTCAGGCAAACAGAGAAAAATGCGCAGGTTCAAGAGAACCAGCAAGACCTCCATGATGATAGGTGTTAAAAAGCTTAATCAGAAGTTTTTTGTTAATTAGAGTGCTTTTACTGCCGTGCAGTTTCCCTGTCTGTACCCAAATTTACCAAGCAATACAAAAAGAAAATCTCTGAGAGTTAATAATACACCAAATACTGATCCCAGGAGGGGCGATGCTGGTTTCCCCGTCCTTAAAAGATGTTTGTGAGGCTGAGAGCAGAGTTTGCTCCTCTCCTTGGCTGCCTTGGCTTTCAGATTTGTGGGCCAAAATGGGGACAGCCCAGCCTCTCTTCACCTTTTTTGTCTTAGTGTATGGAGCCATGGGTTTCTAGTCTCATTTCTTTCCACTAAAGCCAGCACACGCTGTGGAACCAAGGTTTCTCAGCTCCCACAATGTGGATGGGACCTGCAGGTCCCAGGTCGCACCGCAGGGATGCTTCCTTTTTCCCTGCCTGTTTAGGGGTGTTTCACCTCTGCCCTCCTCAAATAGATTTTTTTTTTTTTTTTTTTAAATTAGCAGGGCTCTCCCCGGGAGTGTTTTGGAGGGTGCTTTGCTGGCTGGCAGACACGAGGCATGCAATGAATGCCCCTGGCACCTGCCATCAGCGTGCTGTAAGAGAAAGGGCCAGTCACTGGTTTCTTGAGCAAATCTTACCTTTTTTTTGGTCCAGAAGAAAAGGGTCTAAGATACTGGTTGATAGATCACATAAAGTGTGTATGATGTTAAATGTTCAAGTTTATGTGTTTTTATATATATATAGAAATATATATATATTCAGTTGCGAGTCTGGAATAGCTCCAGTATGTGGATTAAGAGTAAACTATTATGGATGAAAAAGCACTAAATAAAACATAATATTTATTTATGAAAATGCATAAATGACAAATCACTGCAACAGTGCTGTATAGGAAAATAGGTAAATATATATATATATATGAGGAGACACACACTGAGAAAGCAAACAGTCTGCGGTTGTGTAACTAGTGCCTGCCTATTCTCTCCCAAGACCAAATTTTGCCCTCAAATCTCCTACCCACTGTAATGTCTTGTGAAGGGCTATTCCTAAGGCAAAAAAAACCAGCCTAAGGCAAGTGTGGAAGTCTTTTGTTCCAGCACTGTGAAATTCGAGTTACTGCCTGACTTTCTGTAACAGTCAGCATGTCATTATTAAGGTTTCAGCACCTGCAGTGACTACAGGTTAGTATGTTTATTTTGCCAGGTGTGGCCTTTTAATGTCACTTCCATATTTTGGTAGTTTCAAAGGGCACACTGATAAGGGCTTGGAAGTCAGTGGTAAAGATAATTGTGGCTTCGGTGCCCACGGGTCTAGAAATCCACTTTTCAAATGTAAATCATTCAAGGAAGTGTAGTTTAGTTTCTTACTGGCATAGATGAGATGGCATATGTAAGTGGGAGAAGAAAAAAAAGAGAGATGCCATCTAGCAACTGCTATCCTTTCTCTAGCACAAAGTTATTTCTATTAAAGAAAAGGTTGTCAATGTAGAGACTAAGAAACTAATTTGTGTTCTTTTTTGAGAACCAGTGCCTTATTAAACCTGTAAATACTGTAATTAGAAAACCTGGGGAACAAACTGTGTTATGTTGTATTTGTTCAAATTGTATATGGTTGTTTTAACATTCCCCCCTCCAATAAAATTGTTTCCATCTCCCCAAGACAGAGATTGCTATTTCCTTTTCATGTGCTTCAAAAGCACCATCTTTTTGTTTCATTTCCCTGCCTAGATTATTTTGACCATGCCTCATTTTATTTATTTTATTTTTATAAGATTTTTTTCCTCTGAGCAAACAAGTAAACAGCAATATGTTGCATATGTTTCCACTGGCATAAAAAAGCATCACTCCTTTCACAACTCAGTGAAGAGAAAAATAGTAATTAAAATAGTGTTATCACTAATAGAGCAGTCGCTCATGTTTTGTGGCTGATTATGTAAATCTATAGAAACTTAGTATTAGCATAATATTTTTTTGAGACACGACCCCCCCCCGCTTCATTCTTCCACATCTTTATGAATATTTTTGACTACTATTTTTAATAGCACAAGAGGCACAGGAGTCATCTGTGCACAGACTGAAGCTAGAATTCCCAGCCCCATGCATCAGGTGAAAACGTTTCAGCCTAAATACCCAGCATCAGCTGAATCATGGCATTGCTGATTACTGAGAGATGGGGTATGGACCTCTACATCTAGTGAGGCATTTCTGTGAATTTGTATTTAAAGCTGGACCACTCTTCTCATTCTGCAGTGCCGTGTTGCAGATTCAGCTCAGTGTTTCCTAATGTTTAATTGCCTTGCTGGCTATTTTCAGAGATGTGTGTAAATAATACAAATTTTCCCGTGAGCTGCACAGCCCCTGCAGCCCTCCTGCTTTGCCCCAGACTGCTTGTGCTCAGTAGCATTGCTGTTATTCTCCAGCAGCATTTCTACAGCCCCTTGACCTGGCCACCTGGCCACCACCTGGTCACCTGTCTGGGTGACAAAGCCCTGCACTTGCTGCACATTGCCCCTGGCACGCCACTGAATCCCACAGTTCTTCTGTGCAGAAACATTTCTTTTTTTCTTTTTTTCTTTTTTTTAAAAAGAAACTAAATAAAAGACTCCACTTCCAAGCTTCCAGGAACTAAACAATTGAACACAAGGTAGTGGTGTATTTTTTTTTTCCAGTTGCTTATAAATATAATTTATTACCTGTTTAAAAATTCTTTCTTACACTTTGTACATGTCAGGCTGACAGAATAAATGCAGGCATTTACAAACAGAGGGAAGGAGAAAAGGGAGGGGGGTAAGAGGCACACTCAGAACTAGTAAACCACACCTCCACTGTACAGCAATACAAATAATGCAATGGCTAGCACTTCTCCTGTAGTAAGTCAGTCTTTAGAAAAGGAATTGCATAGAAGATACAGCAATAGGGAAATCAAAACCAAAAGAGTTCTCCAGATCTGAATAGCAAAGAAAACAAATCCCACGAACCCCGGTAGAGCTGTGACATGGGAAGAGAAGGGAGAAATGTGATACACCTGAAACACAGATGTTTCTTTTCCTACAGGCCCTCCTTTCCTTTCGAAAGGTACTGAAGATACCCTCTTTTCTTTTTTTCTTTTCTTTTTTTTCCTCTTCAACAATAACATAACATATGTTAGCAGAAAGAGTCTACCACACAGATGTGTGAGAACAGTGATGCCACAACTTCTCTGTCTCAGCTGTGTCACACACCCTGCTTCAAAGTAGGTTATTGGCTCTCGGCTCGGGTGTTTTTGCAAGGTACCTTGAAAAATCTGTGGGGAGGAGAGTGTTTTGCCTCTCCTTCCTAATTTTGTTTACTCTCCAGACCGATTTTGCTTTTTATTTGTATTGTGCTGGTTCCCAAATTTACTGGCAAGCAGTAGCCATAGCCATAGCCACCTGGCAGCAGCCAAAGAAGCTCTGGGGCCCATGCAAGCTTTTCTCATCTTGGGGCTCTTGTCCCATCACCGCTGGGGGAGGACCCTCCTGATTACAGGCATCCCGCAGCTCCTCGCATGCCATGACATGGGATGCTTTGGGAGCAGGGGGCAGGCCCAGGGCACAGCACACGTAGCAATTAATCTCTTTCTAAGCAGTTGAGGAGACTGAACCACTAATAAATACATTTAACCATCACCACAGAAAACGTGAAATACCTATTTGGGATAGAGGTTTGTGGGAACTCTGGATTATCGCTGCTTTTTTGTACAGACAGTTTATCAAAGGACTTTCAGATAAGGGATTTTCAGATTTCAGGGAGCAGGGTTCAGTTTAAAGGACAAATAAGTAAATAAAGTTAAATGCCCTTATACAAGCAAGGAGCCTGACCTACCAAACTTGAGGCCTCATTTCCATGACTTTAGTTCAAGTCCAATTCCAGTTATTTGCCAGTTTTCACTCTGTTGGCTTTTGACATACTGCCTATTTGACCTTGCAGTGATGATACAGCACTGGATTTTGACCTTTACCTTCCCATGCAAAAGTTGGTAAAATAAGAGGATGCCCGTACCTAACATGAGAGCTAAAAGCCTCCAGCAGTAGTGTCCTTTGTTTTCTCCTCTTTGTCTGTATGTAAACATACTTTGCCTTTCTGTTAAAGTCCCACTTCAGAGGATGTCTGACACACGTGCTTCAGCATGTAAAAATCTGCAGTGCAGCTCGTTTTATGAACTCAAGGTTTCACACACAAGCTAGAAATGGATTGCAGTGGTGACCCCAAAGTCAGTAACTCATTGGAGTCCTTGTGGGAGAAGGCCCAAAGGTTTGGTTTTCATTCACAAACCACTCATGTGTTTGCACCACCTGATACTAACCAAGCCAGCCTGCAAACAGTGAGTTACTTCATGGCCAGGTGAGAGCCAGCGTAATACCTGAAGAGACTTCTGAACATTCGGTAAGATTGTTTCCAAAGTGCCCTGGACACAAGATTAAAAAAAAAACCCAAGCCAACCTCAACAAAATTATTATGTTTAAAATTAACCTCAGAGCTGTGGTAACTACTTGGTAGAGCACACAAGGGTCTAAGGGCCCCCCTCCCCTCCCTTCCCCATGCCCCCTGCCCCCAAAAGAAGAAGAAAAGGAGAACCGAAAAGAAACTATTGTAGGTAGCAATACAAGACATTAGGACATTGTCCACAATGACAGGCTTACAGCATGTAAATACATTTATTCTATATGTAAGCAACTGAAATAGCAGGAAACCCATGGAATGGACATGTTTTGCTCTGTGGGTATTGCAGACTCCAACATGTCTCACAAGTGTCTGCATTTCTGCCAGCGAGACGGAAAAAAGTCTTGGTCTCCCAATAAAGCAAATCTTGACTGGAGACACCTTCACTGCTGCAAAATTTTCAAGATCCACTGAAACAGCACTTAGGTGTTGCACTGTTTAGCGAGATCAGTTGTGATCACAAATTTTGAAAAAAAACCAAAAAACCCAACCGAACCCCAAACTTACCCTATACACTGACAGTCACCTTTACAAGAACACAACACAAGAAGAACTGAAGAAAAATAATAAGGTGAAGAGGACTGCCTCTGATAAATGTGTCTTACTTGGAAATCAAAGGTTTTCCTTGAAGTCAGTAGATATTTTATATATATTTATATAATATATATACTATTTATAGCGCTAGCGATCATCATGTAATGAAGAGATGGTGTGGAGAGCAGCAAAACTGCTCCGGTACAGAGCCAGAAGTGAACAACTAAAAGGAAAAGCATTTTAAAAAACAGTAATAACTGGAGGATAAGAAGCCTGCAGCCTTTTTTTTTTTTTTTTCTGTTTTTTCTCTTAAAGCAGATGTGCTTACCTGACATAAAATCTTACAACCACTTTTAAGAGTCAGTTCTGCCTGCCAAACATCTTTATCAGAGCCACTCCACAGGATGCCTTTTCCTGTGCGACGCTGCCGTGGCGGCAGCGACATGGCGGAGCCGGGGCTCAGCCCCACAAGATGGCACTATGTCCACGCAATCCAGGCTGAGGGACTGCTGCTGGCTTTTCTCCCACCAAAAATAATATCCTGAGCCGATCTGGCTGTCCTTGCTTCCCTCCCGCTCTCCCTGGGGCAGCAGGATGGGGATGCTGTGGGGAGCACCACCAGCCAGAGCCCTCTCCCACAGTGCACACCCTGCCGCTGCCATTCTCCCCCAGAAAAAAAAGAAAAAAAAAAAACTGAGCAAAATTAATGCAGGGAAGTGTGAGGTGAGGTGGGAGCTGCTGTTAGCAGCAGTGGCAAAGAACGGGTGCAGAGCTGCTGGGATGAGCTGTGGCTCTGTGGAGGAACCTTCCCCTGCTTCTCCCTGCCCTGTCAGGGCTGAGGCAGCCCAAGGGGCCGTGCTGGGGCCCTGCAAAAGCCTATGGAGCCGGTGCTGGAGAAACCATCCAGCCCGTGATTGCAGCAGGGGATTGCAGGTGGTTTCTGAGCAGTCAGGGTGGAAGAAGAGCAGCTTCACCACCCAGTGATGGTCATGCTGCTGCCCAAGTCATGTTCAGTGATGAAGGGTTATGTTCTTGACCACCAGTCACCTCTGCGGATGCTCCTTTTAATCACAGTATGCATCTTTCCTTGCAATAAATCCCCTTTGCTGTGATGCTGCAAGAGGAAAATGCCCCAGAACACTGTGAGAAAGCTGTTCTTGTGCAAGTTGTTTCTCTTGCAGAAGGTGTCAGAACGCAGGCCAGAGGGCTGGCCAAAGGAGCATCAACTCACAGCAACACAGATAACCATGAGAGACTTCGTGGCCTGATCCCGGTGAGGAGGGTGCACATGCTGCCCACCTAGAAAAAGCTGAGAGATGAGGAGCGCCAGCGAGCCTGGGGATCAGCCAACACAGACTGAGTGTAAAAGGCCGAAGGGTCAAAGGACAGTTCAACTCCTGCACCTGCCTTGGAAGGGGAGTCAAGGAAGGACACATGGGAAAGGTGAAGAAGCACAAACTAAACACGACTGGTTACACCAAAAGGTGGCACGGGAGGGACAAAAGCTGAGACCTATCGTTAAGAGCCATTTTAGTGCTCTAAGGTGAGTAAAAGGTGTGGAGAAAGGGCAGAGCTGGAAGCCCCAGTCCAAGCCCCCTGAAATTGAAAGCAAAATTTCCATTAGCATTGCAGTGGGCTCTGCATCTGATGCCCAAGGTGAAAAAGATGTTTTTTTGTTGAAAGGATGCCCATGGCAGCTCCACATTAAGAAAAGATGGGACTTACACAGGCAAAACACACACAGATGTTGAAAGTTACAATGCATGTCATCTGGTCTCCGGTTTTGACTGAAATGCTGGTTTGCAAACTGCCCAGTTACCTCTTACAAGGAAGGGAACTTTTTGTGCTTGCTGCCCGGGGGTCAATCAAACCCTTACTCACTGGTCAGGGAGCTGAGAAATTATAAGCAAAAAGTGCCAAGCCTATGCAAATGACAAACGGAAAAAAAGGTCAGATAAAATTTTCTTTTCATTTTGACCACTGGCATTTTCAAAGTTACCTTCAAAGGCGCAATGTGGAAAGCCCTGGGGAAAGTAAAACCAAAACCACAAAAGAGAACAAAGCTAACTCCAGTCTCGGGAAGCATAAGGAATGGTAATGCATACGTGGGCAGGGGCATGCATGTGTGCACAACAGCAATAACCAGGGCCTGGCTGGAAACCTGGAGTGGACAGGTTGGGGCAGAAAGCCTTTCGGTGCCAGACATAGAGGACAGCCAAGTCAGGCAGTAAAACTACTAAAATCCTATGCGCTGTCACGTCTCAAAGTCAGAATTTTCACTGAACAGAACAAAAGACGTTTGCAGTGACAACCATTTTTGGTTTGCTCCTTTTGCAAAGTTCCCACCTCACCTGTTCTGTGGTGGCCAAGAGGGATGTGGCTGTAGAGGGACAAGTGTTCCCTGGCCAGCCACTGAGGGCTGCACCACCCTGCACAGGCAGTGGTGGTGGCGGGAGCAGCAAAGGCAGCAAACTGCAGCACACTTCAACTTCACCACTCCACTGCCCTACACCAGCCCATGTGACACAGGTTTCCCTGGCTGCAGCAAGGCCTGGGAATAGCCGTAGAGACCCATCCGCCAAGTGCATCTACAAAGAAGTGACGCAACAGAGGGCTGGGCTGTCAGCAGCTCTGGCCACGGCAAACATTACTGGAGGTGGTGGGTTTCAGTGAGACCTGCAGCTCTGTGGGGAACTAACAGGAGCTGCTGGCTCTTAGAATGCTACAAAACCAAGCAAAAACTATGGAGGCCCACTTTTGATGCTCAAATCAGGTGGTGGCTGTCAGTGCCTCCACATGCTTGCAGCTGTGGTCACAAACCAGTGGTCTGTGTGGACTGAGAGGGCACCTCTGGTTCACAGCCACCTCAGGACAGGACTGCTTCTTGGAGCAACCTGGAGGCACCGGGGTGGTGCAAAACATGCCAGGGTCAGACACTTGGTGGGTGAAGATCAGCGAAGTGTCACCAGTTCATGCTGCCTTGGCACGGGGCATGGAGCACAGCAATGCCAACACGAGGTGACCAGCCTGCGTGGGCTGGCAGAGGACTTTGGAGGAGGAGTACGATGACAAAGGGAAGGACAGACAGCATAGAGAGGGACACATCTTAAAAGACCTTCAGGGAGGGGACAAAAAGTTCCATAAAACCAGAAATTATTCATTCTGCTGCTGACAATATTAGAAATAAAGTAATAATGGTAATAATAATAGTCATTATAATCCTTGCAGTAGATACTAATCAGTAAATAACTATCATAGCAACTTCTTTTTAAAATTTTTTTCTGGGTTTCTCCCCCTCCCCTCCAACCACTCTGAATTGCATATCTGGCCCCTCATATAGCAAAGGGGTGGAAAGGGTGTGAATTGAAAATTAACTCAGATCCTTCATTCCCCACTGTCTTAGAGCTATTCTCCACACAGGCTCAGTGGGACTGTCTCGGGGAAGGAAGGGAACATTTTGTGTGTTCCTGCTTATCAGCCAGAGTACCTGCTTTCCAGATGCACACCCTGATTTTCTTGGTTTGTTTGGTTTTTTTTACAAGTAGGTCTAGGAAACAGAACAATGACAGGAGGATCACTGCGAGACAACCAATGTGCAGAATTGTAGCCAAAATCCGAATTCACCAGAAACCAATAAGCTGAAATAGCCACAACCAACTGTCCATAGCCTTGTCTAGAATGGCTTTAAACAAAAAATATAAAGAGCCATGGACAGTCTCCTTACCCCTGTCCAGAATTTGATGTAAACAACATCCATAGAAACTGGGATTGTTAAGAAAGTTTATCCATATATCTGGATAGCAATAAAAAGCGTTTCCTAGGAAACTGTAAAAACCTGTACCAAGCAGTGTACAGCCAAGCCGAGAGGAACATTAGGTTGATTTATATTTTCAAGGTACAACTTTGCATGATCTCTTTCTGATCCTGTGATAATGTACAAGGAGAGCACGTGTGAAGGTCAGGGCTGGTTTTTTTTGTTTGTTTGCTTGCTTTCTTCTCTGAAATGTCTCTTGTGTAACTCATTGGTCTGGGTTTTCATTTCAATTCTCATTTGCAATAACAGGGCATTACCGCTCCCTGCGTCTGTCCTTCCTGGTCATGCCAAGGCTGCATTAGTAATTTCCTTCTGCTGCCAAAGAAACAACCGTTTCGTGTCTTCCCATTTCTTCAAGAACTGCTGCCAGCATGCTCAGGTTGCCATCAGGGAAATTCTGGGCTTCCCAGAGATCCAGGATCACCCCGGTGGGACTTGATTTCGTAGCAAAATAATTTAAGTACCTGCAATGAGCCAAAAGGAAACTCGTTTTTTTTTTGAGCTGAATGGAAACTACCTGAATTCATATGATTTCAACCCATCCCTGTTGCTGGTGCTGTCAAGGTGCTAATCCCCTGTGCAGTCAGCCTGACCAGTCTGTACATCTGCTTTCAGTGCGACTTTCACCAGGATGTTTTTGCACATACCCCCCTCCCTAGGAGCTTCCCTGCCTGACCACGTACAGGCAACCCCGCTCACCTGTCCAGTTTCAGCTTGTGGGCCAGCATCCGCCAGTCGTGGCCTCTGGTCTGAGGAGCATCCAGGCTGCTGCACAGCTTCTGCCTTATCGGGAGGGGGATGCTGAAAGCGCTGGGCCCTACGATGGTGGTGATGGTGCCCGCCGAGTCCATGGGAGGATAATCGATGCCAGTAGGTTCCTGAGAGTGAAAAGACAGAAAAAAGCCTAAACAACCCACCAGTTTTATTAATGAGCGAAGACACAATTGTAGAGCTACATCCTCTGAGACTCAGTGCTTGCAGCCCTCTGCTAATCTAGTGAACGCTAACATAAACATGTTAGTCCACTGGAAAACAGAAATATTTATAATCAGCTTTGGGTAGACAAAAGATTTTTTTTTCTTCCTCTTTTCTTTGAGGGTGAATATTACTATAGCTGGACAAAAAAGCCAGCTTAATTAATCACTTACTGGAAATAATGAAAGATTAGGCACTTAGACACATTTCAGAATAAGTTGCTACTGCTAAAGTAGAACTGGGCTTTCCCGGCATGGCTGACAAGACTCCCTTCCCAGCACCTTCCCAAGCCTCCAGTGTCCCACCAAGCCAGCACCAGGGTCACACCACTGACATCTCTCTGGCAGTACTCAAGCTCTCTGAAGCCTCCGATGCTGTGCGGACCACAGACAGACAGTCAATACCACCCCAGGCACAAGCTGAGCCCTCATCTTTATGCAGCTTTGACTCTGGAAATAGATGGAGAGCATGTGCTCAGGGCAGGGGATGGGGGAGGTGGGGGGCAGGCATCGCCCCCTCGCCCCAAGACACGTGCTGTGTTCAAAGGCAGTGTGGCAGCAAGCATCTCAAGGGGAAAGTCATATCCAAAGCCAGCTTGTTCCCTGCAGGTGTGGCGTTGCTGCTCTTTGATGTGGTCCTCCCAGCTGGAGGGGTCCCCATGACACTGCTGCTAACACCACTGGGAATAACAGCAGTTGGCTCTTCTGGACAAGGATTTTGTCTTCTCCTTGTCCTGGATGGATTTAGTGCCCACAAGCTTGGTAGCTGGTAGGACAATGGTAGCTGGTCAATTTGGATGGTGGGGTTTCTTTAGCAACAGTGAGGTCCTGCAAGGGACCATGACAGAAAAAGCAGCAAGCATGGCTGGTTCTGCCCTCATGCTTCTCAGTTGATTTCTCAATTTGGTTGTCTTTTCTAGTAGAAATGGGGGAGCTGCTTCTCCTCCCCCTCTGCCACATCACAGCCCCAAGCAGCCAGAAACACTCATGCTGAAGACTTGTCATTAAATGTTGATTTGTTTTCTCCTCCGTGAACTGTCTAGTTTGCTTCGTGTCAAACTGGCTGTTGGGAAGGAGCTGTAACACCTGAAACTGTCTTAAAGCCAGGCAAGCTCCTGGCTTAAGCTGCAATCACAAACCCTGCAAGGAGTTTGCTGGAGATGCTCACAGTTTTGTGCAGTCTCTGGTTTACCCCCCAAAAATGTATTCAGAGATGGAAAGGGGAGAGCCAGTATCCATGAGCAATGCACAGAATTAAACCTTTTGCCTCCACTCTTTTATCTACACCAATTAATTCTCTTCCACCATATAAATATGATTTTTTTTTTGTTTTGCATTCTTTTTTTTTTTAAGACGTGGCATTTCCAGCAATCAGTGAAATTTCTAACGAAGGATGGTTTACACCACACTGTAATGTCCTCAATTAACACGTCGAATGTGGCATCTGTACTTGCGTGCCAAGGCCTTGCGTCACAGACTGCCTATCCCAACCCCACTGCCCAACAGCCTGGCAGCAGACACTGCCCAGGAGCCAGGAAAATGACGTGCCTGATGCTGATGCTGCCTGCAGGCTCACCTGCATTGGGAGGTCGGAAGCGGCGGTAGGGTGGTGACAGTGGCAGTGCAGACAGATAACCTTTTCTTCATATTCTGGGCCAAAGGACACAAGTGCTGCCCTGCCTCTCAAGGTGGCCTGTAGCCCCAGGGGCTTCAGGATTGCTGCAGAAGGGGCCCAGGTATCTGTGGCATTGCCCTGTGGCTCTTTTGTGTGAGTATCAACAGCACAAGAAAAAAAGAGGGCTTCAAAAATGAATCACGAGAGACCTTTATCACAATTTTCCTCCTGCTTTGCAAATGTGCGTGTTTTGGCACTCACAACATTTGTATTTTTGAAGTCCCAGTGGTAGACACTGTATAAAGCCAATATAAGACAGTTTAATCTGTAGAAGTTTTACATCCTTTGCAGGGGACTAAAAAGAAAGCCTACCAAGGGAGGATGCAGGAAACTGTGCTACTAAATTTTTATAGCAGGGTGACAGAGGCAGAGAGGCAGATCCAGCAATAAAGAAAGATGCCAGCACAGTCCTGCAATGCCTAACCACTAGCTGGATACCACTAGCCTAACCTCAGAAGAAAATGTGAGAAACCACAGCTACGATTTCCTGATGCCTGGTCTGATGTCTTTATCACACTTCTAGAGGCATACATCAGTTTCCAAGCTGCAGTTATTACCCTTTCAGGTGACTTATCATCAAATCTCTGAGTTATAGGATTTTTTCCTAGTTGACCCTATATTCCAGCTCTTAGCAGCCCAAGGTCCTCCTGTTCCTTGCTGGAGTTTGGGAATATCACAAGGTGTCAACAACAAGGGGCAATTTTGCAGGAGGCAGCCTTGATCGCAGTGGTATTATTCACTCCCTCTATTCATCCTTGATGGATAGGATCACAGCACAAGACAAGAATATTATCCTGTTCCCTCTGAATCTATTACCAGGCCCTATTACACACAACCAGCTGAAGATGATTATAGTGTATACTTGCATTTCATTAAAGTTACTTTCAGTTCTTTCTCTTCTCTGTGAGGTTAAATTAGTGATTACCTCAATGCGGCACTTATTACAATAATTGTTTATGATGCTTGTTTTACCATCTGTCCTTAATGCTATGTAGTCCCCAGATGAATCTGTAACTTTACATCCACTAACCAAGCAGATGTTATGGGTAATGGTGCTCACTGTCAGAGTCCTACAGCACAAGTAACTTTTGTCTCTGCTCTCGCAGCCCTTCCCCAAGCCAGCCAGCAGTGATTGCTGCCCAAGAGTCTGCTCCTCATAGCTGCCAAAGGTACCAGGGATAAAACCCACCAGCACATTCACTGGAGTCAATGCCACTTCACACCTGAATTTGTTGCTCCATCTCAGCCCCAAGTTTGACTGCCCCAAGGAGCAAAAATTCTCCAAGTGCTACACAGCATTGGCAAAGATGTTCCCAAACTTATGACAATATTTCTACTGGAAAATGTCAGCCATCAAAAGGAAAATTACCAAAGACAATAGTCAGGATTTGTAGCAGTAGCAAAATATGAGGAGAAAAGTTTACTGCAACCAGACTGTCTGATACTCCCTATTGCAGAGCAGCTACTATGTGGGATCAGAGGGGAGTGGCTTGTGGAACACACAGCACTGACATCTTCCTATTCTCTTTTCCCTCTCTCCAGAGAACTGTCAGGCACGATGGGCCTCATGGACTGCCAAGGAAACAGGACCCTGAGAGCTTCATGAGATGTGTTAAGGAGTGGTAGGCAAAGAACTTCTCCACACAGACACAGAAAGGCAGCACTAGTGGAGAGACCAAAGCTGCTCTCCTCCCTCCCTTGAAAGAGGGATGCTTCCTTCCGGATGAGAGAAACTAAGGAAAAATGCAACAGGAGATACAAAGCAATGACTTAATCTATTCTTTATGTCCATACCAGCAGTCAGGAGGAAACTGGGAAGCACTAAGGAGGTAGCAATGGGAAAGGTTATGCCTCTTTAGCCCTCCCATGTTCCTGCAGTTGGATAGAAAAGTAGACAAATGTCATTTACCTCTGAGACAGAGCAGTTGAGCTGGAAGATCTGTCCTTCTCCTTCGACCTGCCGCACACACAGTTTGCACACCAGCTCCTGGGTATTCAGACTGAACCTTTCCAGTGTGAAGGTGCAGTGCAGGTTCCTCTGACATCCACTCCAGATGTGGTAAAAGGGAATCTCCTGCAGGAGGAAAGCAAAAAAGTATAGCCAGGAAGGGATGTGGGACCAAAGCACGGATGCTACATGACCAGAGACTGCAGGCTCCATGCTAATGTGACTGCAAATGGTCCAGGGAAAAAAAATGTCCATGGAAACTATAGCCTGACTCCTAGTGTTTTTTAAACACACCTGTATGTGTGACAGTATTTCTTTAAGCCTCACCGCTAGCATCCAATGCGAATGTTTTGTTATACTCACCTGGTATTTAGCCAGCAGTTTGCTCTTCCAGAGAGAATGGGCAATGTCATGAATGGACAGACGGAGGTTGTGGGTGCTTCCCTTGAAATGCAAAGCTTTGGGCTCCTCCAAAAGCTGCCCGCCCATCTGCTGCTCAAGCTGGAGGACCTCCTGCAGTATTGGGATAAAAAGAAGAGAGTGGTCAGGTTTCATCAAGACAGCACACTGGTCTTCTGAGTCCTCAAGATTGTCTGCTGTAGATGCTGTAAACTGTGTAATACAGATTAAAAAAATACACAGGCATCACACAGAACTGTGTGTCCCCGTGAAGTGGAACTGCATTAGTTGATCTGATTATAACCATCTCACCTCTTTCATCCAGCAGCAGCCCAGCAGGGATGCAGGCACCTCTCCTCTGGGAGACACAGTGTTCTCTCACATGTCCTACGGGCAGAAGCCCAATTCTATGCTATTAAATGGAATGTGAAGACTTTGCATGCAGTCAGTTTGAGTACAGAAACAGATCAGTCTCCATTGCTCATCAAATTGGATATCCAATGGTAGCTTTCCTGTCTTGTTTTCGGAAACTCTTATTTGTGTAGGTCCTGCTGACGTGGGACCTGTGCACATCACTGATCTGTCAGCTCGTGGCCTCCTGACAAAGTGCCCTGTGACAGAGCAGTACAGGAGGCAACAGTTACCTACCCTGTCACTGTCCAGCAGGATGGCATGGAAACAGTGCAGGACACCGTGATGGAGCATTTTGTAAGTACAAATACACAGGTTCAGGGCTACTGAAATATTGATCACATGATTAAAAGATAGCAAGCCAAGAGTCTGGTCATTTTATAAAGCTAAATGTAAGCTTGTAATTAATAAGACCACAGTGGAATGTTGCCTAAAACAGCCTAATTGTAGACCACATGAAGGAAGCAAGTACAAAGGCACCTCCATGAGCCCCATTAGAAACCAACACAGCCAATCTCAGTCATATTTAATTAAAAGAGTCAACCAGCCAACCAGTCTCATGTGGCCAAAGACAATCACATGCAGTGGGGATGCTCAAGGAATACAGGGGCACACAAAACCAGGATACTGCCCCAGGCCAACTAAAGGAGACCCCATTTTAGCTAAGCTACTCCTCATCACATTCAGGGAGGTAGTAAGCATGTAAGAAAAGCATCTGGCAGATCCTGAAGCTAAAACGATGTTCTTTTACTGGCCATTAGAGGAAAAGAAACAAAATCAGGAAACCATTCAGATTAAGGTTATGCCAATGAATCAGTTCCAGCTTCTTTCCAGTGCCACCTAATTACTTCATCAAGATGTCTAAAGAGCAATCGATAGTAATTATCTGATTACTATAGATCTTCATTATGTTCCAATTACCTCCCTGGAAGGTCCAGAAGATGACTTGTGGAACTGTGTGAGCTAATTTCAGATGCCACTTCTCAGGCATGTGGGGCAGGGGTGCCGAGAAACTGCTCCTGCCTGTGCTGCACCAGCTCTGGGAGCTGCACTACCGTGGGGGAAACCGCAGAGTGATGCTGCACCATCCCACCCACCAGATCCGGGTGTCTACTTTCAACATCCCACTTTTGGTAGCCACCCTGGGCCACTGTAGCCCTTCCACATGCTCTAACTGGAGGATGCCGAGCAGCCTGTGCTTCTCACATGCCACTTAGCTAATTAATTCAGAATTAATTTGGAGCCATGACTTGCACAGCCCTTCAAACACACTGCTGGTTCTTGCCATACGGCGTTTTTTCTCGAGCAGTGCTTATCCGGCTGGCTGGCACCGCTGTGTCCTCCTGAGCCAAAACCTGAGCTGCTTGCCCAATGCTGAGGTGGCTGTGGTCACCCTGACCATTGTCTCTCCTCACCCCTACGAGGCAGGAGTTATTTCCTAGGAGAGGGAGCTGTGTAAGGCATCTCTCCATCACTCATGACACCAGAACAGCCACAACCTGGGCCTCCTCATTAAAGGGGCACAAGCAAACAATGGTGTTCAGTCTAAGCTGTGCCTCTCTTCAATAAAAGGAAAAATAAGCATTGAATAACAGAGAGAAGATTATAAGCTTATTGTGCCCAATTTGGGTGGTTTTTTTGAAGGAGCTACTTTGCAGCACAAGACAGGTTGGGGGATGTCACCCTGCTACAGCCTGAAGTCCTTCACATGCCCCCAGTGTGGAAGGCAGCTGTTTCCATGTGTTTGGTTGCTCAGCCCCCACCATGCTGGCACACACAGCTCATATACCTCAATCTCAAAGCCACACATCCATAAAGAGAGCAAAGCAGAAGGATTTCTTTGTAGCTATCATAGTATTAATTTTTTTCCTTTTTTTTTTTTTTTTTTTTAACAGGAGACTACCTTGGGCATCCCCTTCAAAGTGCAAAAATTAGCCTTAAAAAAAGAAGCCAGCAGTCAAGGTCACAACTCCCCTCCTCTTTGCCCAAAAAGCATTTTTGTGAGCATCCCATCCAGGTGTCTCAGGACCCTGTGGGGCAGAGGATGCTGCATGTGTGATCAGCACCGCGCCCATGCAGCTCCACGGCCTCCAGGAACCTCACTAAGCTGCTCCCACAATAACTGAGCCCTTATTGATGGAAAATCATTACACTTCCCTACTGTACTGCGGGTGCCGGCAGCTCAGCCGCGAGTGCTTACTCTGCATGATGAGAGGGAAAAGCCTGCTGGATAAACACTGCACTGTGCTTTCTACTGCAACTACTTGTCTTCCTTTGGTGCCTGTTAAAACACATCCAGCATATGGCACACTCATTCCTAGCTGTAAATAATAACAGAATGCATTTGGTTGTCTATTAAAAAATACACACAATCCCCTACAAAGGCTCTTCCTCTGCAATATGGGAATATTGCTCTTCCCTACCCTTGCTGTGCTTTGCCCAGAGCAGCCAGCCTCAAGACACTGAGACGTTGCAGCTGGTGCTTCACCTGCTGCTTACAACTTTTCTTTCCTCTCCAAAATACTTTTAACCTCAGGATCTGCTGGCCCAGCCCTGTCTGCAGGCCTTGTCCCCACACCCAGTGGTAATTGCCCTGTGAATGCCTTCCCTTTGACAATACAGCAGTGCCAAGGATGTCCTCCCAGCACGGCAGGGGCTGCTGCAGAACCAGCTGCTGTGAAAACACGTGCCAAACACCCCAACCCCTATTTTTCTTCTATCTAAATAGTCATAGATTGAGTCTGCACAACACTGTCGCAGAGGGATGTTCAGTACACACTGGTTTGCATGTACCAGTTCATGCACGCCTGCTTATAAACACTGGTCCACAGTCAGCCATCTACACCTATGTTTTACTCATCTATAGATGGTTTACTAGGCTTCTTTTTCTTCAAGCTTATCCATCCCCAGACCCTACACTTCCAAAGACATGCAACTCATGCATTCATAAGAGTTTGTGGCCAGCAAGTGTATGTGCAGGTCCTCCTGCAAACCACCTGCTAGCTGGGTCTTGAACCCCGAGGGTGCCCCTCCAGTCTTGGGGCAGACATGCCGAAGAGAAAGAAAATTAAAATGCATGAACTTGACGTAAAAAAGCAGTAGGTACTGAGTGGGATGGTGGCCTCCTGACTTTGCTCACCTTTCCTCACTAACTTGCAATCTCACTTTGAGGTCTAACTGCAGCAGGATCCCAAGGACTGCCCTGTCGCCCTCCCAAATTTTGGCTGCAGCTTCTCAGGTGAAGGATGGTCCCCCCACGTGGCTCCGTGCCTCTCCTGATCCCCTCTGCTGTCGCACTGAATCGGATTAACTTTACCACACAACTCTCCCTGCAGTCTATTAGAAACAGACCAACAGCTCCTGAGTAATACCTAATTAGATTCCTCAGCTCTGACTGCATTAGCAGGCTGGCCAAGGCCCCTCCAACTCACTTATTATTACCTCAGGCCTTGTCAAACCCATGGAAAATTGTGTTATGCAGCACAGGCATAAAACCATCAGGACCTTTGAAGCTTGATTGCTATGAAAGATCCTTTCCACTTTTTTTTTTTTTAAATAGGAAAAACAAAAGGGAAATCAGACCAGGGAAAAGAATTGTTTCTAAAAGGCTGTTAACACCAATTCAGCGACAGAGGCCAAGCTCCCAGAGGAAAAAATCATGCTGAAGTCACCATGTGCCTGCTTCAACCCTTATATTTTGTTGCCTTTCTTATATATAAAAGAGTATCCCCTCAGCAAAGCCTAGGCAGGCAAACCTTGATATCAGATAGTATCAGGGAGGACAACCAAGTCTGCTGCTCTCAGTGATGGAAGTCGCTGTTCTGAAAGACACAAACACCTCCCAGCCAGTGTATTTGGGTTTAAACCCCAATAATTCCCACGCAGACCTGGGGAAACAAAAACGCATACAGCAGCAGGATGACTCTGCTTAGCCAGGCTTTGAAATCACTTTGCTGCAAAGGAGTGAAGTTGCACTAACTACAACTAAAGGAAAAACCCCACCTTTTAATAAACTCTGTTGTGCAGTTGGAGCTACATATTTCATGAGTGCATCTATTATAGATACCGCCTGTACAAATACAGGTATTTATAAAGAGAAATAGCAAGTCTGGTTACCTCTCTGCTCATCTGTATGTAGTGAGTGTGTGTTTGTGTGCACGCCAGAATTATGCAGGGAGAGTAAGGTTATCCAGTTAGAGATAGCAGCAGCTTTGGTTTATTCCAGCTGCGAATTCCCAGCACAAAAAGCTGCACGCGAAGAGGTGTAATAAAGCAGTATGAAAGCAGGCAGTGATTAACGGGCCAGAGGCTTCTTTTATCATTATCAACTATTTACAAAGAAGCATTTATATGTTTCTCCATCTCTGGGGTGCTGGCACTTAGCATTAAAAATACATGAATAACGAATGAAGCCCCGTGTACCTTATGGCCTTTTAATAATGCAAAAACCTTAGGATTCAGGATATGATACAGGTAAACAAAGGATAAAAGACTGGTGGGCGGAAAATAGTGTGAGATCCCTATGCAAAGGACAATTTACAGTGTGTGGGGGTTAAACTGTAAAACAGCAGCTTGCTGTCAAGCTCTTCTTCTAATGAGAAAAATAACCCAGGGAGCATGAATACACGGAGCAGAGGGTCTAGTCCCTGCTACAACTGCAATCCTGTGACAGCTGGGGAGGGAGAGGGAGAGCAAGCAAGAGATCAAGAACCACCTTAAGAGCATCCTGCGTGTCATCGAGGCAGTAGACCCGGATGCTGTACTCCAGCGAAGAGCAGGACAGCGGTCCGAAGATGGCCAGTTTGAGACGTTTGGCTGCTGCCTTGGTGATTGACTGTCCCACCAAGGCATAGGTGCTGAGGGTTTCTGTCAGGATATGGCAGGCCTCTGGGTCCAGCTGGATATAACATGGGGTGGTGAAGTTTTCCTCTCCAACCACCACCACATCCTAAGAGAGAAAGAGGCCAAGTTACAGCATGTGACCCCTCAGAGCTGCTCTCCTTTCTGGCAGCAATGCGCCTTTCAAGCCTGGACAATGCAAAAAGTCCTTTTTGTTTGTCCCTTAAACTAATCAAGACCTCTAAGTCCTGCTTCCAGCCTTTCTCCTGCGTAGGCACAGGGAGCAGATTTCTCTGGGGTACTGGTGGTGATGTTGGAGGTTGAAAACTCCCCCTATCCTCACTCCTGCTTTTAAAGCCCTAGGCAGAGTTAGGCAAATAATGAAAATATCACCAAGACTTTATTAGATATTGCAGAACTAGTCATTTGGTGACCATGATTTAGCACCAGTAGTCTCAGGCACGCTGAATAAATAACTGCCCTTCACTTCCTAAGCACGACAATAAGGAGTTATAAAAACTCAAGGAAGGGAAGTAACCTCTGTGATGGCCAAATACCACATCTATATGAAATATCACCTGCTGCTTCCTCAGAATAATCCTCTGTGACGAGACTGCAGGATGAGGAAAAAAAATACTGCCTGAATGCAGATGACCTCCCCATCCTGGGCATACAGGAAAACAGCTCCCCTGCTAATTTCTCCATTCAACCCTGTGTGTAATATCCTGCATGCAACACAAGGTGCTTTGAATGGCTTTGAGAGGCAGCAGAAGCGAAACGTCAGCAGCGGGTGACAGACGCCTCTTGCAAAGCCACTATGTGCCACAGGATGCTCAGCACAACTTGTCCACTTCATCCTTGCTGCCTGCTGGGATGTGCACAATGTACACATCTGGCAGCTGAGAAGAGTGGGCTCAGCTGGCATTAGGCTTTAACCTTGGCTCCCTTAGTCTCAGGAAAGGCAAACCTGCCACGTTTGCAGCGGTGGCACCATCTTTTCAGAGGGCAAGGTGCCACAGTGCAGGCTGCATCTCCTCCGTGGCCACGCCAGCACCTGGCTCTGGCAGGAGGTGCTGCCCCGAGTGATGCTCCAGGGGTGTGCACGAATGTGTGTGCACACGTGTTTGTGAGGCTCAGCTTGGAGGAGCTGCTCCAGAACTGACAGGAGGAAGAAGACTGCTGTGTGATGGCCAGGGACCCCATGGATGCTGCACACACACCAGGGTGTACGCAGGGCTGGCAGAGCAACCTCTGTCAAGGGCAGGAGGAGGACGGCGGGAAAAGGAAGAGGTGCCAGTAACACACAGACACAAATAAGGAACACACACGTGGTGCCACGGGTCGGGCTGTGGGGTGCGGATTAGCTGGCGAGACAGAGCTGTGTTTGCTGCACGCTCCTCCCAGCAGGAGGAAGAGCCGGTGCCACAGGCAGGAGGACAAACACAAGAGGCTTCTGAAGACAATGCTGGACATGGCACTTCTGCTGCTGTCAGCTCAGCTGCCTTCAAAAGCCACTCTGACCTTATTAAACCTATCAGTAGGAGAAAGTGCCCCTGCCAAATTAATTACGAGACCAAACTGGTGGCAGCAGGGACCCAGGAGCACAGGGCTGGAGAGAAGGGCTCTGTCAGGATGGCCCAGCCTTGCTGAAAGCATCACTTTATGCTCCAGTTACAGCGGGAACATCCTTTTGCCACACTGCCTTGGGATATTCTCCTGCTATCCTACTGGCAAGGAACCACCTCAGTCTCCCACCATGGAAAACCGCTAGGAGGTGCCAAAGTGCCCCAAGGACAGATATCTGCATGGGCACTGGGCACCTTAGACATCTAGCAGGGAAGGGCACTCCTGCCTGCCTGTAGCAGCCATGTGTCCCACATGGAAACCCCAAAATACAGGCATCCAGGTTCAGAAAGGCACGTAAAGGACCAGCAGAGAGCCCTGCATGCAGTCAGCACACAGGCTGGAGCTCTGGGGCCTCACCTCCCACGGTCCCTGGGCAGCCTGGTGCTTCAGCTGGATCTGCCAGTCCTCTGTGTTCGGCTCTGCGCAGTGGTGCATGGTTAGAATGACGGGCCGGGTTAGCAGGGCTCCTGGTGGGCCACAGCTCACCACTGGTGTCAGCAGGGTTTGGCTGTCTTCTACAGGTGGCCTGACGAGGAGACAGAAAAATGGATACATTAGGTGAGTTGAAAAAGACAAAATTTTACACATTTGGATGTGTAAAATTAACAAATAATTCTCTTAAAATAAAAAAGATTGTGCAAGCAAAATAGGGGGGTTTGGTTCTACCTTTATTTTTTTCCAAATCCATATTTATTTCCTTTTTTGGTTTGTTTTTGTGCCAAATATCTCTCATGTGTCAAAATGCAGGTTTAGGCGTCAGCAAATTATAGGCCACATTTGCTGAGCACCCTCCACTCTGAAGAATCCTTGCAGATGGTATGCAGAGGCTTCATTTCACCCACTGCCAAAATGTGGTCACTGCTGCATTTGGCAGTTGTTCAGTAACACACAAAAACGAACGGTGGCTCTTGTAGGCACCACTTGTGAGTATTATTTACTGTCAGGACAGAGAAAACTGAAGAAGAGAGGAAGACACTGAACTAATAAGCATGTAAGCATGACTGAAAGCGGTACACAGCACGTCTGAGATGTGCAGTTTGAGTTCTGAGTCACCACGAAACCACTGATACTCCATTTTACTTAAAAGGCATTCAGATCTACTAGAATGGCTATTGCGAATACGCCTGCAGGGAGCAAGTGTCACTGGTGGCGAGGGAGAAAGGATGAAGGGATGGTAAGGAATAATAGTGCAAGGGTAAAACACACTTGCAAAGCCCAAGATTTCTGGTGATTACCCCAGGCTGTTGAGCTAAAAACACAGGTATTATCCAGTGTGCTTGCTGCCAGTCACTAGGAGTGGGTGTTATGGGAAATTATATGATTATTTAGGATACACAAAATACACTATAGTTTGAAAATGATACCGTGTGTGCGTGTGCACACGTGTGCAAGTGCAAGCCATCCCAGACCAACTGCTGAGGAGCTCAAAACAAGAGGAAGCATGAGTGACTTTAACTATCCCGACATCTGGTGTATGACAAATAGAGCTGAATGCGCCTCATCAACAGCCTCCCTAAATAACAGAGGACAAATTCATGATCCAGAAACCAGCAAGTGGGAGATTAAAAGCATTCCATGTGATCTGCGCTTAAAATCCTGATCTGCCCATGGGACCTCACATGCTCTGCTCTGACTGAGGGTTCAGTCCCGTGCTGCATTTTCAAATACAAGTACATCTGCATCAGTCATAGAGAAATTAGTCTAGACAACATCACTGGCTTTTTTTCTGCAAGTCTTTGCCTTTCCCAAGAGAAAAAAACCCAGTTGTAATCACAGAATCATAGAATATCCTGAGTTGGAAGGGACCCACAAGGATCATCGAGTCCAGCTCCTGGCCCTGCACGGGATTATCCCCAAGAGTCACACCATGTGCCTGAGAGCACTGTCCAAACACTTCTTGAACTCTGCCGGGCTTGGTGCTGTGACTGCTTCCCTCTGGGTGAAGAACCTTTTCCTGATATCCAACTTAAACCCCTCCCGACACAACTTCAGGCCATTCCCTTGAGTCCTGTCACTGGTGACCACAGAGATCAGGGTCTGCCCCTCTTTTTCCCCTCACAAGGAAGTTGGAACTGCAATGAGGTTTCCTCTCAGTCTGCTCTTCTCCAGGCTGAACGGATGCAGTGACCTCAGCCGCTGCTCACATGGCTTCCCCTCAAGGCCCTTCACCATCTTCGTTGCCCTCCTTTGGATGCTCTCTAATAGTTTAATGTCTTTCTTATATTGTGGTAGATAAAACTGCACACAATATTCAAGGTGAGGCCACACCAATGCAGAGCAGAGCAGGTAATCTTAGATAACATTTTCAAGGAGGCCAAATCAGGACAGAAGCTATTTTGATATCAAATTTATCATACCTATTCTAGCTACTGCAAATATATGTCCATAGGACTAATCTAATTTTGTCCACCTTAATTCTCCCTGCCTATTCCATTAATCTCACAGAAAATGAAAGAAAAACTTTGGAGAAATCCTTTTTCAAAATGGGATGAAGGCACTTTCAAAAATTATCTCTTGTTGCTACAAATGTTGTGGAGGTTTTTGAAACATTTGAGGAAAAAAAAGGGTCTGGCACTGAAAAATTTAAATCTATGCAAATCAGTAAATCCAGATGATATGCATCTGTGGAAATTAACTGATGAGTTTACTAAACGACTTAACAATTGTTTCTGAAAATCCATGGACTGGAAACAAACAGCTGCGACATAGATGTCTTTCAAAAAAGATGTAAAAATTATAACAATCTGGACAGCTATCATGTATTGTGCCAGCTATTTTAGCCTAACAAACAGTACATAAAATAAATGAAACACTAGCACATAGAGCGCCTAGTCCTGCTCCTCTTGCATACTGCAGGGAATCTTTGGATTCAGATTAAGAAGATGAGGTACCACTTTTTGCAAGACCAGACTGAATAAATCATTCGACAGTTTTTTGCTAAAACATTCCTTTTTTTTCTGACTCATTTAAATTGTTATTTTTTTCATAAGAAGCAACAAGAAGCCTAAAAAACACTCAGAGCATGTCAGTGGTTTTTAATGGTCATCAGCCTTGGGAACTGGTGGATATTTGAACACTCTCCTACGGTCTAATTCAAGAAATTTCAAGAAACATAGTATCTTATGAGAAAGATCTCTCAAAATTACAATATTTGTATGGAAAGCTACAGATATAACCAGCTGTAGACTGAATCATCTAGTTAACCTAACTTCATCTAAAAGTACTGACCCATGAAAAAGAAAAGAAAGAAAATACAAGCTATCATAGTTTTTTGGACTGAATTACAAAACAAGCAAATGTCAAAAAGAATGCAGGAGTGAATATATCACGATTGCCTTAAAAAAAATTCATACAGTGCCTTTTAGGTGAAAAATGAGTTAAAATTGACAAGCACTGATGCATGCAGCCAAAAAAACTCAAAAGGTCATTAAAATAATATGATACTGATAAATCATACAGTCTGAAGTTGTCTCCAAGTAAAGTTAAGTTTAGTCACTGCTTCGTGCCAAATATTTTTTAACTGTCAGATTTTAGGACTCAGATGGAGGGCATGATTCTGTGCTGCAACATTTTATAGCCGATTAGCACAAGTATAAAAAAATTATGCAGAACACCAAGTCAGGATGTGTTGCAGACTGTAGAGTGAGCAACTGAGATGGGAGGTGGATACAAGCATACAAAGGACATGTTAGAAATATCAAGGCTTAATGTTTTTTCTGCATAAACATGTTTTTTCTGTTCATAAACAGCATCTTTGTCACCAGACTTACAAGATTTATTGCCAAGTGGATGAGATATGCATGGTCCTGACCTAGGTATTTATGATACAGAACAGTCTGATTAGTGAAGGGCGGAAAAATGGGACAGTTGTGGGGGTGCTTGACTTGACAGTCCCAAATTCCCAACCAGGCTCACATCAGAGACTGGCACCACAAAATTACTGAACACCTGCTGGTCCTAGTGACTCTCCAACATCCACCTCATGCAGATAAACCTTTAAAAACTGAGATACAATGAGCTGCAGAGAAGTTCTCCACTGGTCTGGAGTGGGTCACTGTCACTCTTGAGGTGAAATCCCAGCTCTATTACAGTCTATGCTAAACCTCTCTCTGACTACTGTGAGGCCAGGATTTGTACTCACAATGTGGGAAACACAATCATTACATTTATATGTAACAATTCATAAAGAATCACTGCAAGTAATGGTGAAAGCCAGGAAACAATGACAAAATTCTAGAGAAGGTAAAAATATGAGTAGGAAATAAAATCTTATTAACTGTACAGCAGCTCAGGCTGGAGCAAAAACTGTGTTCCAAAGAGTTATTTAGTAACAAAGAAAGCAATAAAAGTGAACAAGATTTCAGGTGAGCTTGCTGCAACACAGCAGGCATCAACATGTAACGTGACACAGTGACAAAACGCAAATCTGATTTCTGGCATTGTATGGGACAAGGCACATCAGAGCACATCACAATGATATTCTGTTTCCTCTCCAGCTCTAACACGACTGCAGATAGCAGGGTGTTTAGGGACCACCACGAGATCTCAGAAATAAACACCTGAAACCCAGAGGAATGAGGCTAAACAACGCAATGGCACAGACAGAAGAGAGGTGCCTTACGACAAGTGACAGGAAAAAGGAAAAAAAATCTCTCAACAAATCTTTTCTTGCTTCTCACTGTTTTCAATTTCCATTTTAAAACAAAAGGATTATGCCTTACTATAGCTAATGAGAACAGAAACAGATGCAGTAGACAAGATACATTATACAAGGGATATTAATTGTTCTTCTTCAAAGCATAAACCAACAGTAATTCAAGGAATTAGTAAACAACAAATTCCCCTGAAGACAAGTTATTGTGTAGTCACTCATTACAGCCAATTTTATTCCTTCTCCTGAAACAGGTGATGCAGCACCAGCAAAGCCAGGATCCCAGCCTAGGGGAGCACGTGTTGTGACCAGCACTGAGAATTATGTGTTACAGATTGCGGGAGATCCAGCACAAACAGAGACACAGGGGAACATATAGAGCAAGGGAGTTACCTCCTCTAAACCAGAAAGATCTATGATCAGACATCATCAAAACTGTGGGCCATCTTTTAGGCTGTTATCCAAAAAAGAACCCCAAACCCGACCCTCTAGAAAAGCCCCATCAACATGGGCTTCCCTTTAGGCTTGCAGCAGTCTTGGGACAACTTATTAGAAGAGACTGGGCACTCAGCTGTATGACTCCAAAAACAAAAAGATGTTTTTGTTTCACAAAGATCTGAGCCTAAAATTCAACTCACTGCTTAGCATTTCTATTAAAAGGCACTAACAGTAACTGAAAGGTCTTCAGATATTTTTAGATGTTTTCCCATCCCTCAGAGATTATCGAGAACAGTCAACTTATATTTAAAAGCAAACAAACTTTTATTCACCATATCTGGTCCCTTCGCAATCAAATTTGTGTTTTTAATGGGATTACTCATTCGAAACCATCTCCCTGTAATAAGCCAGACCATATTCATTAAGGTAGCTATCAGACAGCAGATGTGAGCACAACTAGATAAATCTCTGCTCCTCAGTGGGACTACACTGTGCTCCCTGCCACCATGCTCCAGGCAATTCCAGCAGCTCAGGAAGCACAGGACGGAGCAGGGAGAGAGGAACGGCTATTGCATAGCAACAGATGGCAACCCTTCTACACAGCTTAGCTGAAAGTTAGAGGGAAGATATTTTATTCCTCCTTTGACTGCTGGGGCTTTATTTTTTAATACATGTTCTTTCTTAAGTTTCAAACTTAATATTCTAGACAGACCCTGGTTCTTCTATCTTTAGAAGAAAAATACTCCGAAAAGTTTGCCCTCCCCTTTTGCTCATGCCCAGGTGTTTTTCATGTTGAATTTTTCAATTATAGTGACTGGCACTTCATGAAATTGTCTTCTGGATTTGCAAAGTAATTTTGTTTATGCAACTGAGATAAGGAAGGTGGAGAAATGAAATGTGGAAGACTTCAATTTCTTTTATTTCACATCACTAAGCTTAAGGTTTACTGGTGAAAAAAGCAACATTGCTCCTTGGATCACATTCATTGATCAGATGCTCGACTTTATATTAAAGTCTGTGCATACATTACGAAGCCATTGATAAAAATCCTGGCAAGGCTCACCTGACCCTTTTCTCTTTTAAGGCAGCTAACTTGAAATTTGCACATTTATGTGTGTCTTCCACCAAGACCTTCAGGAGTGTTGCTTGCTCTGTTCTTCAGGGTTGTCAAATACTGTGGGCACAGCGACATCCGCTCTCATTTGGAACACCTCCTGTGTGATGGATTATACAGGAGTGTCCTTCACAGTGCTGTATTTGTTTTGTGCAGCTCCTGCCTCTGATTCGAGTATGCAAGAGTAGCTCCACCTAAAGCTGTGCGAGCTCAGCAGGGGTTCACACAGGAACACGGGAACTGCCATACAAGATAAAACCAGTGGTCCATCAAGACCCAGACCCCATCTAGCACTGACCACTGCCAGATGTTTCTGAAGGAAATACAGCTCCGCTAATTTAGCTCACAGCGAGATTTGTTTTTTAACCCGAGGCAGTCAAGCAAATCCTGGAGGTTGGAGGTTTATACTCATGCTATTTAATCCTCAGTATTAAATTACAGATTAATGAAATAATTTACTTAATCTGTAAGACCCAGGCTCTCAGAGATGCTCACAGGAACAGCCAGGTACTGGTCAACACAATGTGCTGATTTTACAGATGACACCACTACTCAAGAAGGGACCCCTTCTTGCAAATCTCAAAGCTGGTCACACTTCCCTAGACTAAGGGAGAGAGCATCTGCTCACCATTGGAAAAGACACTGAGCTTCAAGACAGAAACCTGTCTGATAGCTGTGAAATATTCTCATAGAGTTGTCATTTTTTCAGTTAAACACACACACATATATATAAACATATACACATACATATACGTGTACAAACATCCATATGTAATTTTCCCCACTGTAGCTGCTTCATAAAGGATGTGGATCTTTTCATGAGGTCAATGCACCAGCCAGGGATCAGAGCCTGGGAGCTGCCTGCCATCCACCCTGCCCCAAATGACAGGAAGAATGAGGGTGAGCTCGCAGGACAGGAACAGGAATAACACTCTCCTGGAGCATCCATCCAGTAAAAGAGAAACCCCACTGTGCCTCGAGTACACTGACACACTTAGAGAAAACAACTGCCTCCAAGTGGTGTTTACCGCAAGCTAGCAGAACCCCAGTTCACCGAAGGAGGACAATGCTTTTGGGGTGACCTTCCTGCTCTCACATGCTTTGATGGATATGAAATGGAATAAATAGACTGTCTCAGAAAGCTCTCCTAACCTATCTGCAAGGCAACACAGAGTGATATTACTGGGTTGTGAAGTCTCTCAGATTTCTGTACTACAGCTCTCAGAGACTAACTGGGGAAATGTATTATGAAAACAAAGAAAGGAAAAGAAAAGGGGAGTTTGCAGGAGTGTGAGAGATAACATATTTTCTGTTTCAGCTTGACTGTTCAGAAGTAGTTTCATATTTCTACAAAGTATGAGCTAGATGTTAAGTTGCTGGAGATATGTGAGCTGTGGTTGTGACCCTCTCTGTTGCTGCTCTGATTCTGCTAGGGTAGCCCTATGGAGACCACATTCTTGCCTCAGTGGTAGTCGTAATATCAAGGACAAGACTCTGCCTTCATTTCTGATTATAACATGCATTTTATAATTTCCTGCGTGTCCCCTTCCAAACAACATCAACACATAACAGGACTTTTCAACCCATACACATCTGCACAGTGCTCATGAAAATAAATATAGGGTCTCACAGGGCTTGTTGAACACACTGCAGTTACTGCCTGGTCACGAAATCAAATGTCTGCAGCTAGTCCTTACTGGGGACTATCACTCTATCACTAGAGTGCTGCAAGAGTGCCGTAGCTGATTTAAAAAATAATTACGCCACACAGCAACTTGTGGTACCCATGTGACTCCAATATCTGTGCAACATCTGTGGCCCACGCAGTCAGAAAAAGAAGCTTCGACTGAGCTAGAGCTCTGCTACAGAAGTGAAGTGTGTGGTAACCAGTCCTGCAGCAGGAGACCATTACAGCTGGGTGCCACCCACCCACTTCTGCTCCTTGGCACATGGGGAAAGGGGGTAGGTGAATATTCAGTTCTGAGTGATCTAGATAACACCCAAAGAGCTCCATCTTAAATGTCCCAGAAGAAGCTGCTTTCCAAGAGCATGAGGAGACTGGTGTGCTTTCTGAAAAACTGCCACAAATCAAACAAGCAGCTGAACTCTGCACCCAGAAAGTGACTGCCACCACAATATGATGAGCCCTGCTGCCCCACGGCCCAGGCAGACTGCTCTGCTCTCCTCTCCCAGGGAAAGAAATCACTTCTAAAATCTCCATTGCAAGCAACGATTCACATCATTCTGTTTACTTCTGCAGGTGTCCTTTGGCATACTTGCTCAGTTTGGCAGGCAGCACATCTCCAGCCACGCTTTTCCCAGCACAGGTTAACTTGTCCTTCTCTGTGTGACTTGCTGAGTTACAGCTATCACAAAGTGTGCAGAGAAGGCTTTATGATCCTTGAAGAAAATAAATTAGACAAGTATGTGACATTAGTTGTCCACAGCTGCATGAATAAAGTAACAGGGATTCCCTCCATAACTGTCTGGAAAGAAAATAATTGCACATACAGCACCTTCTAGGAATTAAATATTTTTTTAAAGAATTAGGTATTTTAGAAAGGGAGATTTAGAGACAAGCTGAATAACAGGGGATGCCACCTGATTTTTTTTTTCCCTTCTTCAGGAAAGAGTCTTTATTCAATACTGTTTGTAAACGTCTTTAAAACACAGCCAAAAGTAATAGGAATATAATCAATACTAGCTATGAACAGAGACATTTTTTCTGTAGCTGCAATTAGCTATTTTCAAAGAGCAGCTGATGAATAATGTATGCAAAAGGGTGGGTGGAAGGATTACTTAATTTTTCTTTAAGCAGATTATTTTAGCTTGGGTGAAAGACTACCAAGCTAAAGAATAGTGTTCAATATCACACAGTGTATAAACAGCTGTGGCTTAGCACATAATAAAAGCTATTAAGAAGCTGAGCCAAAAAACATATCTAGCTATGAAGAGGAGAAAGAGGCAAAGTACCGTGTAATGACTGCCTCAGCTTCACATTTGCCATTCTGCCTTTGTGCACGAGTCCATTCTGCAGCCTAAGATCTCACCTTGCTCTTCATTAGGGTTTTCTAAATGGCTCCAAATGGTATCTTGGCCTTTTTGCAAACAATTTTGTTTAATTTCAAGGCTGCCAGATCCCATGCCAGTAGACATTAAGAGCTAGAATATGAATTGGCCACATATTCAGGTAACAGGAGACAACAACAGTAGTCACCCCAGCATCGGCTCTGGGTGCCCTCAGCGTGCGGTGTCCAGGGCTAAGCAGCAAGGAGGTTGAGGACACCAAAAGCTGTGGCTCCATCCTCTTCACTGCATGGACTAGCCAAGCCCATGAAGGGTAAAACAGAAATTCACCTTCACTCTAACAGGAGAGGACATTTTTCGAGTCAGGTGCTCAGGCACCTGTCCCTCCACTGAGCTGATTTATCACCTTTCTCCCCTGCTCCCTTCCCCTTTGCAGTACAGGTCCTTATCAAGAGGTTACTTCCTACCTTCTCTGCTGCACAAACTCATGCTGGCACATTTTCTTTGCTCCTCTACAATTCAGCATCCCCCTGGCCTGAGGGCTTGCTGCAGAGTGCAACACTTGGTTAGAAAAGCAAATGTCTGAGGTTTGTTTGCGGCAAAGTTTATCCTTGGCTTTCCTTATGTTTACCCCCAAGTCAGCAAATGGCTTCAGTGCAGCAGGCTTTGCATAGGCATTATCACCACAGGTCTTCAGTTACTACATTTCCCCCCTCTATTAATGCACAAGGTAATAAAGGCAGGTTTTTACCTCATGTTCTCCGTCCTGTGAACTGTCAGATACATTTCATAGACTCTCCCTTGTGGAACGGCTCCTGCTGGGATCAGCAAGCTTACTCCTGCAGAACAGAAGAGACACAAAAGATAAGATGGAGAAAAAAGAAGTGAGTGGTCTGTAAAGAGGAGTGACAGGAGAGGCAGAAGATGAAGCCTGCAATGCCAGATTTTCAGCCAAATTTTTCAGATTTTCTCACTGGCAGACTGTAAATGACCTCAGCAAGTTGGGAGAAAAAGCATTTACTGTAACCCGGTGTCTCCAGTATCCAGCTGCCTGTTCTTATTCCTTGGCACTGAAATACAGGAGTGGAGAAAAGGATTTTCTTCCCTTTCATTTTATTTAAAGAGCAGACAGATGGTTACGCTGTTGCTTACCTTGTAAAATGATGGAAAAACAAACAACTCTGACTGAAATTTCCAACAGCTGTAATGGGACATCTCTCCCTAGGCAATTCTTACTTAATTAAGATCAGGAAACAAAAGCAGTGGAGCACTGTCCCAGGAAGCAACAAGAACTAGTTGTTTCCTGAAAGATGGCTTCTGTGTCTGGAATCTTGTCTTTTAATGCACTCAGTTCCTAGACTGCCAGGGAGACAAAACTGAGCTTCTTGGGTTTTGAATGTGCCTAGTCCTGTAAAGTGGCTCAAAACTGGGGTATCCAACCTCAAAAAAAATGTGGGCAAATACGCTCGGTGTCCTTTTCAGCAATGGTTTGCTGCACACTTGATTAAAAAACACTGCTCTTACATCACTTCCATTTAAGAGATGTCTTGTCCCTACACAACAAACATGGTCCATGAACTGGTTATTTCACTCTGCTGGACACATGTCAGCCAGCTCTCTTTGCAGATGTGGATCAGCTGGAAATCAGTGGTGAGGATTTGCATACAGTAATTACCACATAGCTGAAAACAAACCTAGAGGAAGATTATTTACATTTTTGTGTCTACATAAGAGAGACTTTATAGACACCTTGCATGGCTCTGCCTCTTTTCTGTAGCATACAGGGTTTGGTTACACTGGACACCTCCTGCGTGTTGGTGTACAGGGCCTCAGTCCCATATCTAGCTTTGAAGGAGAGGGGTTAGCTAGGAAAACATTTTCTACAAATGCCTTCTGGCACTTGTGTCTTTACAGGCGTGTTACAACCTAACCTGTACCTGCTTGCAGCTGTCACAGGGCAGGTGTACTGCAAATGAACGGCTTTGATCATATCTTGAGGAGGACACACATACATCTAGAAGCAGCACAGAGGTATAAAAGGCAGCAGCAGACAGATTATTTTATTTTACAGGATCATTACTTTAATAATTTTGAAGGGATTACAGCATCAAATGTTTTTTTCTTTACAAATTGATATTAATATACGTGAATTAACAGTGACTAATAGACTTTGCTGATAATGCGCACCACTGTGGCATATGAAAACTGAGCATCAATATCTATCTTCAGCTGCTACTTAGAAAAATGTGAAATACGAGATTTTATAGCGTGAATTTTCAACATTGCTCATCAGTCAGCACCAGATTTATCGATGTAGTTCAGCTTCCACTTAAATTTAATAGATATTTTTGCTTCCCATTAGATAGGAGCTCAGAGAGCAGGGCTATGGGTCCAAGCACTTTTGACTGCTTCATGGGCAAACCACCATGTCCTGGGCCATCTAGGCATTTTGCTTTCTCCACAACATCAACAAAAAAGAAATGATCCAGCAAAGGCGCAGGGGACAAGGGTAGGCACTATCTTCTTGGTCAAGGCACTTGCTATTAAATGGCCAAGCTGTGAGCTGCAGTCTCACATGTACTGTGGTCCTACCTGAATTCAGAGTTCCAGTGAAACTGGGCAAGTGTGTTCCTGACCACTGTGCAGCCTGCGTATCTCCCACATCAAATGCTTTATGTATTTGATTCATTCTCACTTTAGATATTAATGCTGCTCTGCAGTATCATGCTAAACCCATGGGAATATCTAGGTGCTGAACTTCCTTGGAAAGAACATGAACACTTCATGTAGGAACCAAGCAGCAGTAAAAATCTGTCTGAAAGACCTGAGCTCTCCCACGGCTGCCTAAGAGCTCCTTGGATGCTCTGGAACTGCCTGCTGGTGCCAGGGTGGCCCGAAGGGGCCTGGAAGCCTGACTTTATGCTGTACGAGAGAGATTGAGCAGCATGTTGCATTACATCAACAGGCCCTCAATGCTCAGTCCCTCTCTTCCCTAGTTGTAAAGGAAGTCAACAATAAATATAGGTAAAAAGCCTCCCAGAAATAGTATTCTGCTGTCCTACTTCAATTGCACATAGTCTGCAATGAATTGGAAGTGGAGCAACCAATTTGTTTTTAAATTAATTTTTCCTCTTTTATGTGAGATGACAAAACAGAGGCTTCCTGTATTGCAGTCCGTTTTCTAGAACTGCATGAGAGGAAAAGGTGATGCTGAATTGCACTTCACACAGGGGAGCTCTGAAGCCTTGCATGTCTCAGAAAGTGGCTAAGAGCCCCGCACTATTCTGTTTAGAGTCACAGAATCATTTAGGCTGGAAGAGACCTCTAAGATCGTTGAGTCCAATCACTGACCTAACACCACCATGTTCACCACTAGATCACATCCCTAAGTATTACTTGGGAGAAGAGACTAACCCCCACTTTGTTGCAGCCTCCTTTCAGGTAGTTGAAAAAAAGGGATAAGGTCCCCTCTCAGCCTCCTTTTTTCCAGGCTGCACAACCCCAGCTCCTTCAGCTGCTATTCCTAAGACTTGTGCTCTTGTGGTGAGGAGCCCAAGTCTTCTTCAAGCCTGTAGTGTTTAAAGGTGGCCAGGACTTTGGGTAGAAAACATTTTAAGTACTTTAACAGATGCAAATGAAGGGGGGGAAAAAAACCCCCATCTATTTCTTCTGATCAAAAAAGGCAGAGTCCCATGTACAGAATTTCTTTCCCCACATAAAAGCAAGTTAACACCAATTAAATCCACAAAACAACGGCACCTTTAAGCCAGCATGGCTAGTGCTTACCTGAATTGGGAATTACTAGGTGGCCTCCTAAGGAGTTGAAGGTCCCAAATGCGGTGCATGATGGGTCAGTTTGCCGAGCAAGGCTCTGGTTCTTCATGTTCAGGGTCTCATTCTCCAGCAGAGACTGTGTAATCTGTGGGGACAGCTTGGAGGAGAAGTCAGAGAGGTCATCCTGGGGAGTGACTGCACCGGAGGTGTTATAAACCTTGATCTTCAAGTTGGGGAGCGGGTCCAGGATTGGAGAATTGGTCATTGGGATTTTATCAGAGACATCATGTAAGGCGTACACAGGACCCCTGTACATGGCTGCAGCAGAAGTGAGGTCTGGTGGCACTGCCAGGAGGTCTGCAGTGGAGATGAGAAGGAAGAATCATTACTTCTGTATTCTGATGACTTTATTCCGAGCAACAATTTGGGTTTGCAGTCTGCGTTTTGCCTTTCATTCCAAACGCTCAGATATGCAAAGTCCCTGAACCTTCATCTCCATTTCTATGAATCTCTCCAGCAAACTCCCAGGGCTCGTATTGCCCCAGCTGCTTTGGAATCCAACTGCCATATGAAATTACAGCACATTTCTGCTCTGAAGAGTATTCACTGGGATTATTTTTCCAGGCTGCACTCAGATTTCAGATATGACACTTAGCTTCAGGGCAAGATGTTTTCACCGCTCAGTAGATTTAGTTTTAATTAAGACCCCCTCCCTAAATGCTATGCGACAATCATTAACCAATTTATCTAACTAGCCTAATGACAGCATTCCTGAAATAAAAGAGACAAAACACCTATAAAGTCATCATGCCCATGACTTCCTGCAGTGGGGGATTAGTACCTGCATCACACTTTTCTAAGATTTGTTTTAAAAGTTTCTCCAGCAAAGAAAACACTTCTCCTAATCTTACATGTGACAACTCTCTTGTCATCTTAACTCTTACTTTGATTTGTTCTTCTCATGTAGATATTGGGAAAAAAGAGGAACTCTTCAGCCTAAATAAGTGTCTTGATAAAGGCAGCACTACCTTTAGAGTGTTTTTTCCTGGCCAGTGAAGTGAGGAAAAAACCAAGCTGTTATGCACCAGTGATAAACATATTCATTATTAAATGATGTTCCACCACAACTTCGTCTACATTTTCTATTAAAAGCACAGTACTTCTCAAACTATTATTTATACCTATGGAGGCAGGGCATAGGAAAAAAAAGCTATTAGTGAAATAAAGGGGAGGGAGACTGGGATAGAATTACTGTAGTATCTCCTACACTCACTACCTCCTCTCACTCCTGTGACGCATCCTGCCTTCATTGTTTCTGTCAGAGCTTTGCCTTTGATTTCAGCTTGAGCTGGGACCTGTATTTCCATAAAAGTGTCTGAGTTTCACTCTCACATTCATTTTCTCTCTTCAGAAGTCAAATTCACCTGCTTTATACTCTTGAGCACAGCTGAAAAACGCCACCATAGGTTTTGAGCACTTGACAATCAGAAACAAATGAACATGATCTTTCTCCCCTTTATGAAGTGTCAGCAGGCATCCAGAGATATCATTCATGCAGCCCAAGAGACCACAACCTGATAGCACCTCCCTGAATTGGTCAAAATGGAGTGAAATGCCAACTAACCTTGCCTTGCAGCCTTGATGTTGACAGGCTGAAATCCCCCATTTAGTGCCGAGGAGTCAATAATATCTGACTCAAAGTCACGGTGGTTCTTGCGATAGACAAACAGGGCCACGACCACGGAAATAGCCAGGCACACGATCACGGCGATGACGATCCCCACGTAGAGAGCAACGTCATCCGAGTCAGGAGCAGCTGCAGGGAGAGAGGCCAGGAACCTTCAAGAAATGTCCTCCTCACAGGGACTTTCAAGAAAACACGTTCTTATTATTCTCGTTTCCTGCAGATATTTACTGCCTTTTTTATAGGCTAATTTAAAATCCATTTCCAACACCATATAGCAGGTCTATGCCCTTTTGATGGAAAACAATCTTTGATTTCTCTCTAACTTGTGTTCTAACTCTTTCCCTATCCACTTGTCCATCTAGCTAATACTCAAGCTGTGAACTACTAAGCAAAACATTATAGACTTAAGTCTCATGAACCAAATTCACCCTATGAAAGGAGATAGTATGTCTTAGTGACATAATGTCATAATAGTGGTATTTAGAAGTTCATCTGATACCAAAAACATGTGGGTTTTTAAACCTCAGAAGCCTTATTTTTACTCTAAAAGAAGTAAAAGAACCCAAAATTTCCATTTTCTATGGAATACCTGGAATATCAGGACATATCTACGGTGGGTTTGGTTTTTTTTGAACTGTAATCTGTCATTACTCCCTTCCATCCATTTGCCTTTAAAAGTATAAACTAGTAAATTAGTAAAGCAGAGAATCAAACATTGAATTCTCATCTGTGGCATTAACACATACATATTTAGATAGAAGCTGAAGCAAGCACAAGAAAAAATGTGGTAATTTACCAAAAGGAACCAAAATTTATTAGAGCTGTCTTGTGAGGAAATGGCTATGATATTTCTACTAGCTGCTTGTACCATATCTTCAGCACCAATTCCAAGCTAATCTCTAGCATCATTATCCACCAGACATTATTTTCCCAAAAGGTCTGAATATGTCTTCAAAAATTGATGTATTTCTATACAGGGAAGATCCCATTTTTAGAAATAGCCTAATGAAAAAAGGAAGTGCGAAAACAAATCAGACTCTTTTAGTACCCCATTTTTGTTAGTTTGAGATGTGTGAACTCGCTTTTACTTTATCTCTTTTAGCCATTTAAGCCAAGCTGCCCTCCAGCTGCAGAGGTGAGAGCTGGCAGATGCAGAAAGGGACTGATCAATCTCCGACAGCTCCAGGCCACTAGACCTTCGATTTACCAACCTCGAAACATCCCATTTTTAACCTAGCAGTTCAGGAAGCAGAACTCTTGAGTTCCGGCTCAAAGACAAGTTACCCTTCCACCACACTCCTTCTAGTTGCTAAGGGAATTTTAATGAGAAGATGCCTCATTCTCTCCAGTCTCTGTCTCTGAGGCAGTATCTTCTCCCATTTCCCTCGTGCACAAGGGCCCTTATAATTCTGTGTGTGCTGCAAAGCACTGTGCCTGCTGTCAAGCAAGCAGAATGTCACTTACCCTGCTGAATGGGTCCCTTTTTTGCCTAGTCACACTGAGCTTGCCTAACAGTAAAGCCTGACCCAAGGAACCGCATCAAATTAGCATCCAGGAACATAAAATCAAACACTGAACTTACAAGAAAATCCATATTCATTCTGGGTTCTCTGTTCAGTTGAAATAGGATAAATGAAACCTTAAAAAGAAAGAAATTAAACAAAAATGGGAACAAAATCAAATGAGGAGAACAAAAAAATGAAGCATGAAAAATAGTTTAATTAAAAAAAAAAAGAAAAGAAGGAAAAGAAACTGATGGCACTTTAAAATTCTGATACAGCACAGAATTATGATTTTGCATCCCCTGTCTCCTCCAGAGCCTTACTAAGAATTAATAAGCAGGCAGATTGAATTTCTAAGCCAAAATCGGTCTCGAGTCACTAACTTTGGAGTGCTTAAAGTCTTTCTTTTATTGAGCATAAACTGTAATGGATCTAATTTATTTCAGACATCTAGGGTCATTAGCATATGGAAAGTCTTTTTATCCTTATCCCTGCCATATGCTTTAATTCCCAGGACATGTTCGGTGAGGCTCTAAACAGTTTTTATATTTAATTATAATAGCTTGCTGTTGATCTAATAGAGCTAAAGGAGACCTGTTGTCACTGGTCAGAGGTTAAATACCGATTCGTGGAGCAGTCTATGCACAAAGCCCTCTCTCTGTATTTCCTTGGAATTATTTTATCCTGTCCTTAATACATGTTCTATAGGAATTCCTTAGGGAGCAAAGAATTTGTCAGCAAACAGTAAACGGAGTGGTTTCTCTTTGAAATTATTACAAAATCAATAAGGCCCCTAGGGTCAGAACATTATTTATTTGAAATCTTTGCAAGCACCATATATCGACAAAATCATAACACAATTTACAGCTTTATTTTGGGATGGATAAAGAAGAGATATTGTTTCCTTTGTCTTTTTCTTCTGCAGTTCCTACAGTACAGCATACTGGAGCTGCTTAGTTCAGACACGAATCCTGTGAACTCACTACCTTACCTGAAATACCAGAGCAAAACCAGCTGATTTTTGATGATGGTGTTTTTTTTCTGGGACATCGTGGCACAAACTATATAGCCTGCAATCTCTGTTTAAAGCTTTACTTCACAGCAAGGATTCCAGCCGTACCATTGTTTTTAGAAATATTATGTACTCACATTCTTTTGCTTGATTCTTTGAGGCAAGTTCACCAATGTGTACTCTCAACACGCATACTCAATCTTTTGTTAATAACTGCCTTCTCTTTCTACCAGTGTACCTGAGGCATTGGCCATGAAAAGTCTGGTGAGTAAATTCTGAGGGCTTGAGTGAGTGCTCAGCAAGTCTGGGCATGAATTTACAGTACCCCTGTTGCTCCCAGTTACTCCCCAGCCGAGTGCTGAGGCCCATAATTTGGTAAACCTAAATTTCAGCTATAGGCTTATGCCCAATATTTCCTTTGGCAAGATGTCTCTGGAGAGGCCAAGAGGCCAGCAGAAGGAACTTTAAGGCCCAAGGACAAAGTGGAGTTTAGGCTGGATGCATCTCTGAATAATTTTTTGCCTCATACTCAAATCCACTGGGAAAGCTGAGGATGTCTCCTTGCACTCACTATGACTTCAAACAATGAAAAAAGGACATTTTCATCAGATAATGACACAAACCTGCTGGGATTAGTAACTGAAATAATGAAGAATGACTTCCCTCCTCTCTTCAAAGTAACTGCAGTGAAGAGAGATCTTTTTCACGTTTTTTTTTTTCCTTCCTCCTTGTATTAACAGCACTGCTTGGCAAATACCTAACGGACTTCTACCAGGGCGATGAACATTTTTAATGAGTGTGAATTTAGAAAGGTGCTGGAGGGTTTGACTCTAAGAAGGCTGCTGACTCATACTTACAACAGCTGGTTTCACAGTGAGCTACTCTGAGAAAAGTAATTTAAGCATCTTCCTACAGCTTTTTGGGAAATACATATTTTCAAGAGCGCTTTTGCTATTTTGTTGTGTAACTCACTGTTGAATGAGTGAAGTAGCAATAATCAAACTTGATGCTTGCATAGTGCCTGCTGTTTGAGGTTTTTAAAGGCTTATCAAAATGGGTGTTTGTTTCCCTCATCATACCTCACCCTATGTCAAACCTGGAGAATCAGTGGGAAGCTCAGCTTAACGCACGGAAATTGAACCACTGTAATTGCATGGTAAAGGCATTCAGTAAAAAGCCTTCAGTTAAGTTAATGTTTCTCCATGTACTCTACTTTATATTCCCATTTAGGTTTGCAAATACATTTTTTGTCCCTGTGGAAGTGTTTCTATCAAATGTCAAAGATGAGGTTTTTTTAAACTAAATTAATTACACTGGCACAAATCCTTTGTACAAAGGCAGATGTATCATTAAAAAGGTGCTTTAAGTAGACATTGCCTATTTTGTTTCTAGAAAGCATGAGAACAGCAATTTAATTACCTTTATAATGTTGCAACACACTGGGAAAAGTGAAGAAGGGTCAATATGTCAGATTGTACTTGAAAGATTAACCAGTCCAATGTTGACATATAGAAAAGGCTACAGCAGGCTTTTTATCAATTTACTTTAACTCAATTTAAGCATCAGTCACACTTGGCAATGGTTTGGGAAATCGTGACCATTTAACTGAATAGATTGTGAAGCTCATTTAATTAGTTTAGAGCAGTCTGTGAAGGCAGATGATCCCCAAACACTGGAAGTCTAGCCTGAGCATTCTGGTCCCACACGTCTTGCTCTGACCTTCTGGGAACACGTTTGTGCCAGAGGCCCCGGGAGACACAGCGGCTGCTCTGCGTGGCAGAACAGCCCTCAGCGTATCTGCACGTGTGGGTTCTTCTGCCTGCGGGGTCAGCTCTGACAAACAGCCACTGACCCCTTCCACAGCACCAACTCATCTGCTGCAATTTGCCTTGGGAGGAGCAGATAAACCTTCTGCCAAGCTGAGGTAAAATAAAGCATTTGGGAACAGAGAATCTCAGACTTATGAAAGATAATTGTGCAGAGATTACTGCACTGACTCACTTCAGACTGACATTTAGCAGACTGTCACCAAAGAGTCACCAAGACAACTTTTCTAAGCTCTTCTTCTTCCACTGGGAAAGAATCTACTCCTCAGCATATTCACGGGCATATACACACACACAGTGCTCAGTCTGGGAACTCAGGATCATGAACATGGGCATTCTGAAATCCTGTGTTTGATTTTACCTAGGAAGCCATGGGAATATACTGCCTTGGCCTGTGAACTGGCATATTTTAAAGAGAACTTTTATCCCTGTGGTATAAAACACTAGGTCACGGTTTCATGCAGAGGGAACTTTGTAACTGGCTCCCCTTTTCGGTCCTTAATTGGTTTTGCTAGCTTTCTAGTCATGCTGTATTTGTATTAATGGATATCAGTTTTAGAGTGAATTGATCAGATTATGAAAATATTTTACTCTGCTGCTTGCAGAAATTAAAATATTTACATAAGAGAGAAAGAAAAATACCCAGTTTTCAGTTTGTATTTTTCCTGCCTACTTTCCCTCTTCCCAGCAACTATCTAGGTGAGACAGGTGAAGTAGCTGAAGAAGACCTTTCTGGCCCCTTATTTACTAGGGCTTATACAGTTTTGGTCACATTTATGAAAATATTCACAATTATCCTGCAAAGAAATAGTTTTATAGCATTAGCTGCTGAGGTCACAGTTAAAGAGACGTAGTTTGAGACTGTATCGAGATCAGTGAGAACCGGAGAGCCGCACTTCCACTTAACAAAGTGAAGATTGCATAAAGCACACCATAACTGCTAGTTTCTTCGATGAATCATAATTTAATCTGGCACCGCTTGCTTCTAATCTATAAATTCTCTTTACTCTCTCTGTAGCAGTTTCAAAAAGAGCTGAGGTTAAGTAATGGTCCTTCTGAAAGCCTAGCCACATGATGTGCCTCAAGATCATCCTGTTGCAAAGAACTCAACAGGTTGAGCATAACATATTGTAACAGCAATTTTCCCCCTTTTGGCTCCAAAATTAATGCCCTTGAAATCATCTCTGAGAAAAGAAGACACCACATGATCAACTGCTGCCTTCCTTTCTCAGGCAACAGACAAATAGAGACTAATTCTTACATGCAGGTGCTTAACATTTGAAGGAAGCAGTTCTTAGATGATTTAAAGTAGGTGTGTATATAAAACATGACATGAGTTTACTGAAACAACTCAGTAAACCTTTGTTTTGCTGTGATACATATACATCAGATGAATTCCAGTATTTGATAACTCAAAGCCAGCAAGCTGGTAATTATTTTTCATACCAGACCCAAACAACACGCACCCAATTGCTTCTGTTCCTAATTCCCAAGATGAGGTCTTCTTTCAGCATTAAGTCATATTACCCTCCTCACTGGGCCAGCTCCAGTAGCTCAGAATTTAATTTAAAATCTTTGGGTTTTGCTGGAGTTTTCTATAATGAGCCTCACTCTCAGAAATTATCCTGGAAAGTTTGAATAAAATTGGTTTAAGAACCCTAGTAACTTTTTTTCTTGTTGTTAATTTCCAGTTCAATGGATCTCAATGATTAAAAAAATCCTCAACTCCCCCAAAGTATATATGGATGTTTCCAAATTTCGAGTTCTAGAAATTCAGCCTATCTCTCTTTCCCTGTAAAAAGCCATTCTCAATTCAATGTTGGCCCAATTTCAGGCTTCTTTTTTGCACTCATGGGAAGAGACATTCATCAATTCTACATTCTGAATTCCATTATACAGAGAGGATTTTGAGACAAAGAAGAAAAGATGTTATATGTCCCTGCAGTGTTTGCAGTGCTGCGACTGTGGCTGTGACCTTGCACTACCAGTCCTGCTTCCTTCTGCCTTACCTCATTCACCAGCATTCCTACAGCCATCACCAGCTTGCTTGAGTTTCTTCACTACTTTTAAAGGGAATTCTAGATGATCAGCACAGTGTGCAAAGGCTCAAAGCTTTCAGAAAAGACTTTCAAGGGCTTTCAAGCTATTAATTCAGATGCATTGCAATGCTATTGGCTTCCATCTAAGTCCATCTAAGTTTCCATCGATGATGGGCAGTCACATATTCCCAGCTTAAAAGAAGAGATTTAATTTGACATTCAGGAGTTTTAAATTGCTTTGTGCAAGTTCCACTGTCCAGAGGCTGCATATATTTCCAGTATTTTCTTTTCTACAAGTGTCAGAGTTAATGGTACAAGAGCAATCTTAAAGTAAACCCCATATTCTAACTGTTTAGTGTCAAGGCTTCATGTTCACTTAACGTGTTGCTAATGCAGATTTACCATAGGAAAAGTATTAACAATAAAATTTGAACTCTAATTGCTGTTAATTTTTTCTCTCCCTTGGTATTTCCCAGGAAATGTATCACAAAACCAAGATGATGTGATATGTTATACCTTACTTGTGGTGGTTAAAAATTAAAAAAAAAAAAAAAACAAAACCAAAAATCCAAACCAACAACAGAGTTCCCGGTGCAGCAAAAATCTTTCAGACAGAATGTGCCCAACTTCTTCCTACACTTTCTATTCTAAAGAAAGACCTTCATGTCTGTAGTAATGATGCTGAAGGTCAGATATGATATCAGGCATCCCAGAGATAATGCACAGCAATTTATTTTCCTTCTGAAGGACTAATTATTGGCATATTCAGGGTGGGCTAATAAACAGGGAGCTTGAGGTTTTGTGACTGATTATTTACTCGAGTATTATCTCAGATCTTTCCTGAGTGGGTGAGTTAAATGGGGACACTCTCCTTGAACAGGAGTTCATGATATTCTATAATTAAGACTGCAATTATGTTTTCATCTTAAATTAGATCCTGACATTTTGTTAACATTGATAGAAAGGTCTTGCCTGAGTTTAAACATGCATGACATCTATACGGGAATAAGGGAAGATGGAAGAGAAGGATAACTTGTTGCTAAAATTTGATGTGGATTAGAATATCCAAGTTTGACATTATGAAGTGTTTTGCAGTTAAGGACTTTGACCTTTTGGTTAAACCTTGTGTCAGTCTTTAGTAGAATCTCAGTGTTGGGTTTGTTATGCATGTTTGACAGCAAAAGTAAACACACGCCTAGCAGTGCAATTCACTACATCGTGTATTTGCAAATTCCACTCTTGCAATGACTGAATGCTTGATAGACTTCCTGGGGGTCACTTTGTAGTAGTGGGACAAGAGTGCTGAAATGAGGACAAGGGACATCACTGAAGAGAGGATACATGGCAGACAGCTAGATGAAGGAAGCGACAATTGGAAGAGGATCTAGGAGAGGGGATCAAAACTGTTAAGAATGCTGGACAAAAAACGTAATGGAAAGCATACATTATCCACATGGAACAGGTATAAAAATCTTTGGCAGGTTTGTAAGCTCACCTATAAGCTCAAAAATCCCAGAGACTCCAGAATCAGCTGCTCAGCCCAAAGTTTGTTTCCCAAACTCTAGAAACTTCCTTCTCCAACATGAGTTTTCATCGAAGCATGCTGCCAATAATTTTGTTAGTCCAGATTTAGAAATAGAGAGCACTGAGTTTTACTTCTGATTATTTCACTTACTCCTTGATGAACCTTCAGATGCTCAGGTAACTTTGCCCTGCCTGACACCCTGACAGGAAAGCAAAAATCATGAAATATATCCACCCTTGTATACGAGAAGGAAAATATAAATGTACATTATTGTCACTGTATGGGGTGGTTTTATTCTACAATTAAACCAATATATCAGTTAGACTTCCTAAGATTTGAATTCTTCTTTCATCTATCTGAGTAACTTTTTGAGTTTTTTAATGTGTAGAGGAATAGAGAAGAATAAAAGAAAACCTAAGAGAATAAAGAAGAATGAAAAGTACAGATGGACAAGGTTGTCTTTTTTCTCCTCTCTGCATGCCTATAATATTTTTTTAATTAGTGCAGATTTTTGAAAACAGCCTAGAGATCTCACAGCACTTGCTTTCTTTAAAAATAATGTGGAGGTGGTTCTTTCTGAACTGACTGGGGTTAAGACACAGGTATTTCAGTACCCTGGGTTCTGCCTGTAGCTCTGCACTTCTATTTTCTCCCAACACTTTTATCTGCTTCAAGCAGTTGGTTTTCTAGGCAAGAGCTTTCAGTTGCACAGGGCCCATCAGAGCGTGGATGCTTCTCAGCTAGGGATTTTTCATGTCACTACAATAAAATAGAGATGAGTCATAACTCTGAGATGTGTGCATAAACTCCCTTGGCTGCTACACCATTACGTAGTAGCTGGGTAGAAAACGGAATAATACTCATATCAAATAACAACATTATGGAAAATTTCCTCTAGGAACAGATGAAAGGCCTTCTTCAAATGAATGAACTCCCCCTGCTAGGCCAAAACAGGCCAGGTGGCTGTATCATTATGCTGACAGAAGGAATGTATTAGAAGTTCTCTCTTGACCCACATGCTCTTAATAAAAGGTTTTATTTCATTCCTCTGCACACACAGGCTTCTGTTGCAGTCTCCCTTGAGACAGTTCTGCTTACCTTCTGGAGCCTGGAAAACACTCCCCAGCTCTTTGCACACTGATCTGCTCTGGTGGACCTGTGGTCCTCATCAAGCTGCTTTGCCCTGTAATTCTTCCCTGAATGCCGGCTTTCAAATCGAGTCAAAAAGGGAAATGAATACTTATTCCATCAGAGGTTCTGACATGTTACATTAACCAAGCAGGGCATGTGCAGAATATGTATGTTTTGGGACGAAAGAGATGCTAGTATCAGGGTAACATTACTTTCTGCTCAGGACCTGTGTATAAACAGAGACAAGACTGAAAAAGGGCAGCATTTTGCCATTTCATGCCCAAGCAGGATTAAATGCATCTTTTTCACTTGCTTAGGCACTATCATTGCAAGAGGGAACCTTACGAACGTCATACTCCCTTTCAGACAAGGATTTCAGAGCACTCAGAAAATACAGATTTGCTGTCACCATGTCACATCAACTCACTCTTGACTAGAAGGCAGCCTTTCCTAAGAAGGAATGGAATTACTAGTCTGGTAATAAGATCTTCACCATGGTATTGTGCCTTTTCCTCCAGTGGTGCATCTGCTACTTGCATTTCCAAGTAGTTAAGCTATATGCAGGGAGAGGACCAGAGTGACCTGAGAGTTAGTCCAGAGTACTGTCTGTAGCAACAGGTGAAGATATTTTGAATCTTTTCTTCCATTTTTTTAAATGAAGTAAACATTTAAATGAGTAGAACATCTCAGTCTTTTCATGCTCAAGAAACAAAGGGAAAGCCCATACTGGATCTGATGACACTTGGCAATGATTCACAGGTGGAAATTTCCTTTTGTTCCTATTCAGCAATAGATTTTTATTCCATATTGTGAGACTTTATAAAGTAAGCAATTTTACTTCACAGAGCTACAGTACTACTTGTGTAACTATACAACCCACAGTCCTCAAGCAACAATATGTGCTTCTGTATTATCTTGCTTGTTGCTGTAAGACAGTTAGCTTTGTGTTTCAAAGAGAAATTAAAGCACAACTTAGCCAGCCTTTTATGAAAAGCCACAGTGGTCGACTAAAGCCAAGAGTGAGCAGAAAAAGGGGCACTGGTTATCTCCCTCTGACTGTGTTGGTGCCAACCCTGCACATCCCAGGCATGATTTCAGAAAAGACCAGAAGACCAGCAGGCACCAACCTCATGTCTATGGACTTGCTGTACTTACTCATTCAGGACAGGACAGTACAAATCTGAACACTGTCACTTCAGATCCTCAACAGCAAGGATATACGTGACATGCTGTGAGCATGACAGCTGCATGTCACAACTCAGCTAATAAGCCTTCAACCAACTCAGGTAATAAGCCTTCAACACAACCATGCAGCACGGCTAACTCTCCTTATAGGTTGTCCACCTCTTCCTGACTATCAGCAGAATTTTACACACGATGCAAAGCAGAAGCATCTGTTTTGTACCACACAAGCGATCTCGCACTCATTCCAGACTGAGTCCAGCAAAACACTTCCCCTTGTACGTTGCTTTAAAAATGTTTGTGCCCCAGTGAAGGGAACTACTTGTACTGAAGTTTGAGGCAGCAGGAGAGTGCTTTGCTCTCTTATTCCCCTCATAGAACACCCACCAAAGTCATTAGGTGGTACTAGTGAAGGGCTAATTGCAGTGCTTCAGTTTACAGCAATCCCCTGTGAGATGCAGTGTGTGCCTTTAAAAGTGTTGTTCCTTGCACTGAAGTATTTACCGCAGTGCTCATACGTCAAATCGGAAATAATGCAGCTATGGAGGCAATAATGCAACTAGCGTGGGTGGTAACCAGCCAGTTCTTCTGACACCTACAGCAGATTTTGTTCCAGAAGATCGTATTAATGCTATTATGGGAATTATGAAATTGTTATAATGGGAACTGCTAGACAACATTGTGTACTTGAAAACTTAAAATAGCAATGACTGCCCTAAATTTTCACTGCATCTGCTTTTCCTCTTCAATTCAGCCTGCTGGCTCTCTGCGGGCTCTCTAGTTTAATGACTGTTCATCCCTTCATGTTAACGGAAAAATACTAACTACTGGATATGGGACAGTATGTGTGTACCAGCAAGACGATTAGTCTGAGTAAATGCAACAGCCGAGTTGCATGAGAAATGCCACAGTTAGTGGTAAGCACAAACTACAGCTTTGGGTGTAAAATACTGTAATTACAAGGGATGGAGAAAACTCCACTGTTTTTATCCCCACAGAAATCGATAGTGGTACAGACTTGTGCTCTTTGCTGGAGCAGGGGCAGTCTGATGAAAGAGCTTATTGATTTATCCAGCTGATGCTACTGAAGTGAATAATAGACTGGAAGAGAAAGGGCTTGTAAATTAGACTCATTCAATCCAGCATTTTCTAGGATATCTTTTACATGCAGCTATATAGAGATATATATTTACAAGTGAGTTTTTGTCAAAGCAACAGGCTAGTGACTCCGGGCAAGAGGGTCTGCCTACTGATTCTTTGACCTCAACTACACCCATGGTGTCAACCTTCAAGCTCTCACTAAAGACTGACAGTAAGGAGGCAGCACCAGGGCACCTAGGAACAGGATTTGACTATGGTGCAGGTAAGCAGCTGGCCAACAGATCTCCCACGGGGCTGTGGCAACAGAGAGAAGGTGGCTGAAGCTTCCTCCATGCCACACGAGCCATGCCAGACTCAGTGGCATAAAGCCACTGGAAAAGACTGTTGTGAATCTACAGGTGCCCAGGCTAGGAGAATTGTCAGTTCCATGCCAGACCCCTAAAGCCTCAAATAATGTGAAAAGAGGCATGTTGTTTCAGGAATGAAAGGAGTGCTGTGTGTCTTCCTGGCTCAGCAGGTAGATTTTCTATGAATCTAAATCCACATGGGCAAAAAGGTAAGTGTTCAGATTGATTTTGCATAAACTGAGAAAGGGAAATAAAGAAAAAGAGAAGGAAGGAGAGAGAGAGAGAGAGCAGCAGGCACACTGCCACGAAATACAGCAAATCAATCTTCCCAGCAGTGATGGATCAGGGAGCAGGACTGGAAGTTTTACAGGTATGTGAAACCCTGGGAGTATAAAGACACCATTAAAACACTGCCATTAAATTCCAATACTGAAGGATTATCATGGCCCCTGGAGCTAAGCAGGTCATTATGTGACTGCATATTTTTCATTACCATTTTTTATATACATATATATGATGCAGAATAGGATTCACAATAGTTTCACCCTCTCTCCGGCTGAAGACCTCTGCTTTACACTCAGCATCCACTTTCACAAATAAAATGCAATATACCATCAACAGATAAATGAGATCCCTGCAGGGCTTTTATTCTGCTGTACTATTATATCTACTTTTCCACAAGATTTCTGCTTAAATGGCTCTCTTTATGCACATACACAAAGATGACATACACCTGCCTAAATATAATCTGATAGTGAAGAGCTCTTCTGTGTGGGGAAATGCATCTTTTCCTCCTAATTTGCCATAATGACTTATTAACACTGCTGGAACTAGGGGTGCATTAGCTTGCCTACAGTAAAAGTCACCAAGGAGTTATACAGTAAGACATGGCTGGATTTTTCCCCCTATCTTTAGAAACGAAAAAGAGAGGAGCTCTGAATTTTACCTTTCCGATTTCACCACAAAAGCAAGTGTTTTGAGGGATTACAGCTTTATAGATGGCTGACATTGACTAACAGCTTTTAACATGATGGAAATGCTTGTGTGAGCCACACTGAGGGAGATATTTGTAAATCTGGGAAACCTCAAAGTAAATGGTCATGCTGTGCCATAGGGTAGCTCAGAGATCACTACCAGCATAGCAGCTATCCTATATAGCACTTACTCAAAGAGCAGAGCAATTTATTAGCTGGTGGTGTCATTTTCTGTCATCACGAATATTTCAGTCAAAAGTAACCTGCCTCAGAGAATAAAAATTCTTTACTCCTTTTTTATGATAGAACTCAAAGCATTTTATGATCTGGACACACAGGTACTGGGTGGGTACAGCTACAACTCTTTGGACAACAGAGAGCTGTGGCTTGACAGACAAGTACTGCAGAGAGATGGGATGAAGCAGTAGGAAAGAGGTGTATGCAAGGATTTTGGCTCAGATTATTGTACTAATGAAACATCAAAGGGAGTTTTGATGTACCAGCAGACCAGGGAAGACCTCACTTTTGAGAAAGGATGGAGTGTAGAGCCGACTAATTGTTTATCAGTGTATACCAGAATTACACTTAAAACCTGTTTTTCCTTATTTCTCTCTCTATTAGTCAGAAAGGCAGGACCACAGCGTGAATAGGCACAGGTGGAATAGACTTCAGTGCTAGAGCTGATCTTCATGAGGCTGCAGCATGCTAGTGACCAGATAGGAAGTTTGCATCAGCACTGCACAGATGCAGCGTACCTCTTCCTACCACATGGCACCCGAAATTCAAAAAGAAGCATAACTATTATAAATAGAAACACATGCACCCACCATTCCTGAGAGTAAGAAGCCAGAAGCTGATCTGCTTGGCCAGATTTACTCTTTTGAAAATGCTGGCTTTGCCCTAAATGATCTATTTTTCCATTTGCAGTGCTGCAAGAGCCACTGCCAAGGTTCTCTGGACAGATGCTGAACCAGTACAGAGACGAGGGCTGTTTGGTGGAGAGGGCCAGCAGGAGAAGGCTCTGTTATGACTCTTTCTAATTCTTCACTGTTTCATATTACAGGCAAGAAGAGTGGGGTGTCCAGACTGGCTGAGAACTGGATTAACTCATTTTTCCTACAAATGGTTCTGTGACTTTAGGTCATTGATGCTGATCTGCAGCTATTTCAGGGTTTGCCACATATGTCCCAGATCCCGGAGAGAGCACTTACCCTGCATGCAGAGCCCATCTGTGCAGTTCTTGGACTGCAGCACCAGCCCCTCGCAGTCTTTCCCCCCATTCTTGGGTGCTGGGGCCGTGCACTCTCTCCGGCGCCAGTGGGTGCACTCCGTGCCACAGGTGGACCACTTGCTCCAGGATGTCCACTTGCCATCCACTGAGACAAGGAAAGGGCACAACTTGTTAGGGGTACACGAAAGTGAGACAAAGACAGAGCGAGGCACATGTCGGCACACGCCAGTCTGCAACCCCCAGGCCACTCCTGGCAAGGCAGAAGGATCATCAGCCTGCTCTTCTCTAAGTTCTACTTCTGGCCTGTAAATGCACGTTCACCCCCACATCTCCTGTCTCTCTGCCCCGGCCCCATTTCTGGTCTTTCTTCCCCTTTATATAAACTTCGAACCAGTTTATCTGTGCTCAAATTGTACAAGCAACAAGTCAGGAATCTGTGATTTAATTTTTTGGTGGGGGGGTGGCATTTTTTAATGCAGAGGTTAGACTTGTCCAGGAATTCTTCTTTAGTAAGAAGATATTTAATGTTAAATAGTCTCTATTAAAAGAAGTATCTAGAGGCACCAATCTATTTCACATGAGCAGAACCAGAAATGTGTTTACCACCTGACAAAATCCTGCAAATTATTTTCGAAAGCACTAAACTGAACAGCTGAAGAACAAAATATGAAATTATTCCAGTGACAGAGCTGGATTACAAAACTTCACAAGCTGAAGATGGCCTCACTGCCATCGACTTGAGTGGGTCAGTAGTAGCAGAGCACTGGACAGTAGGACAGACGGCAGAATTTTATCACAGAAAAGTCACCAACTACACTGCATGTCCTGGAAAAATTTTGTATTTTTCAGAAGTTTACATTTAAATAACTTTTAAAAGTATGGATACACATCTCTTTCCAATAAAAATGCCTTTTTTTTTTGACAATTGTATATGTCAAGTAAACATCTGCCTCAAATTTAATATCCACATCCCAGATGCTTTACTTGCTGAGACAGCTGAACTAAACAGACATTGCAAATATATTTACACCACAGTTGCTTTCTATATTCAAATCCCAATTCTTTTCCAGAGCTTTCAACCTTTATCTCCTACATTTTGAAGCTCTGAATGTCCCCCAAATCCCCTGAATTATAAGAGTTGAGACCACAGTGGAAGCAGTGTGCAAAAGAAGGGCTGGAACCCATGCTGCCTGATATGATGTGCTCACTATTTCATCTACTTATGCGATACAATTACATATTAATTCCCTGAAATGTTGGATTTATTAATAATGAGAAAGAGGCTTTTGCAACTAATAGTGTTCTCCTGATGACAGACAAAGTATTTATGTGTGCTGTTTGCTGTTCATACTGAACCTGGACACAGAGTGGTGCAGGCTATTTTCTGGACGCTCTGGCCCTCGCAGAAGGCGCCGCCGTTGAGCGGGGCAGGGTTGGTGCAGGTCCTCGTGCGCTTCTGGAAGCCTCTCCCGCAGCGGCTGTTACACACGGACCACTCAGTCCAGGTGGACCAGCCTCCGTTCACTGCAAAGCAAGAGAGAAACAGCATGGTCACACGAGCAGCCCAGCTTGGGCAGCCCCAAGGCGGCTCTGGCTCTGTCTCGTGCGGCCTCGAACAGCGCCCACGAGAGATGGCTCGAGAAACAACTCTGAACAGGCACAAACCCACGCATCCAGCGCACCAAGCGTATGCCAGAAGCCATCATACAAGTTGAAGAAATGCTGATGCCGAATGAAAAACACCACGTGATGACTATCAGGGTTGGCAGGTGACCTGCCTTATCCTGAAAACCAACCTGATCCAGCCTTAAGTGCCTGGTGGAGTGTGTATGACCAAGACCCCTGCAGGTTCAGAGAGCTCTGGCAGCCAGAAGCCTGTGCTCTGAAAGCTGCACCGTTTTGCAAAGGGAGATAACGTGCACTCCCACTCATGCTCAGATGCACCCATCACCTACGCATGCTGAGAGATCTCCATGCTTTGATTAGCTATGGAGAATTTTCTTTTCCTTTCTTTCAAGAAGGTGACTTCAGGATGTCAGGAAAACTTCACTCACCCCTCTGTGGACATAGCTGGTGCATATATGAATGTCTCAGCACTTCCCTAACAGATATTTAAGCTGTTCAGAATGAGCTAACACTAAATACATTTCTTTCTGTTGGACTTTGGGAAGATATTTATTACTGGGAAGATAGTTACGCTGACTCTCCTTTTCACCCACCTCAGTTCTGGGATAGATGGAGGGATGAAGAAGGAGTTGTGCTGCTCTACAAACTAATGTCATTGTTAGGTATGGCTAATAACATACTAACTGCTTGGATTCCCTAAACCCAAATGTTTGTGATATGACACAAGACTTAAGCAGCTCTGGCAGCAAAACCCACAAAAATGCCTGCTCCCTACACATGTCTCTTGAATACACTCTTGAAAAAAATTCTGTATGTGTAGGAGGAAGGGTTGTAGTATCTACATCTTTATATTTCTGCATTCATCTCAGTTACAAAACATGGTGCTCTTGCATGGTCCATCCCTCAGTATCAAAAGCACTGCTAATCAACTCAATTCAGTCAGTTTTCTATAAAAACTGAAGTAAAAAGCCCTCATTGTAACTTCAGAGAAGCAACCGCTTACAATTAAATCTAACTGCTACCCTGAATATGAAATGAATATTAGGGATAATCATAGGGATTTTTTCCTACTTGTCTATCCTATAATTAAGCTGATTGTAAGAAACACCAGTTCAGTCAGCTGGCACATAATCAGAGCAGGTTTTGTTCTGGTGGATACCCCCACCTGGAATGCATTTGGGGCAGTAACTCTGCAGGGGCAAAGACTTGGACTGGTGGGGCAGAGCTGCAGCACAACACAGGCTGGAAGAGACCCTAGGAGGGCATCTCATCCTTTCCCAGCCAAAGCACATCCAGCCTCAGTCATATCAGGACTGTGGATACTGACACAGAATAGTGCTATCCCATGCTTTATATTCCCCTGATGTTTAGTTTTAAGCTAGGCTGTGTGCCTATAAAGTGCAGTCCCAGAACACTTTGCTACTTTGCCCTTGATGCTGGGGTATGTTTTGGAAGTAGGCACCAAAAATAAGCTTATTTAAAGAGATAAAAGAAGATGGTGGATTCTGATGAGCTCTGACACTCCTACCAGTCTTTGGAAGCACAAACTCCCTAGAAGTTTCACTCTTATTTCTGAAAAGTGTCACCAAGAACATGAACTGTGTTGGTAGTAAACCATGCCTTGGACAGTCCTGCTGGAGGATGTGCCCTTGTGGCTCCAATAAGCCAAGCCATCAGACTTCTGAGTGATTTCAGCAGTGCCCCCTGACTGCAGTCCCTGCGTGTGGCTGCAAGTCACCAGGCAGCATAGGCAGCCCAGGCTGGACACTGACCGCAGCCAGAGCTGCACAAGGGCATTGTGCATCCCCCTCCTGCCCCACCTCCTGCTCTGAGTGTGTGTCCATCCACGTGCAGCAGTACAAGGCATCACTTACCATAGACTATCACAGTCGCCGTGGTGCTTTTCCTTTTGGCCACGATGTTTTTTGCGACACAGGTGTAATTGGCTGTGTCAGAAAGCCGGGCTTGCTTGATGATCAGGTTGTGATCAATGGTGATGTAAAAGTTTCGGTCTTCCACGGGATCAATCACCTCTTCATTCTTCAGCCACTCCACCTTGGGGTTTCAAAGGGCCAGAGAGGAGGCAGTGAGTCAGCACCAAGTCACACCAATATGGACAGACACAGTATCTGTGACTACACTGCTCATCTCAGAAAACACTACGAGCCAAGGCACGTGACGAAGGACTCACCTGATGAACGCCACCAACTGAAACAAAACACCGGGGCAGAAACACAGGAGAACACCCTTCATGCCTACCCTTTCCTTCAAGTCCCGCTTCGTCCTGCCTGTCCACACAACAACTGTCTTGCCTTGCCTTGAAAACATCAATGCATTTTCAAAGGCTGCCAGGTACTGTACAGAGAAAAGCTGATCTGTGCTTTCAGAGTCTGAGACGAGGCAAAAGGAAAGGGTGATACCTTAGGAGCATATCTACAAACAGAAAATTCTCTTACAACATCAGAAACTCTAAATCAGAACAGATCTCACCTGTTCTTTTCCATATCTTGCCTAATTAGGCAGTTAATAATGCAATAACCTTGTACGTACCTGCCCTGGGTCTAAAACCATGAGGCTCTATACCGGAGTGGGTAGCACTAACAAATCACAAACCCCAATGTTTTTAAGTACACTTGCACTCACAGGCACATGTCATTGTCTTGCTTCAATCAGAATGAAACAAAATAGTCAGTTACCAAGGAAATAGGAAATCACAAGGACACCAGTGCTTATTTTTCCTCTTTATTTGTGTAAGCTATATTTTACTTTAATAAAGCATAATTTCCTTGGTTGCACAGAAAAATATTTTCATACGTGATTTTTAATCTAGACAATATTCTCTTTATTGCCTTCCTAAGAAAACACCCTGTTGTATCCCAGCTGACTGCTGTGAGCCACTCTAACGTAATTTGGCTGCAAATCTAGTAGCTCGTTTTCATTTGAACTGAGTGCGCTGAAGGACGGGACTGGGGCCCTGGATGTCACTGCATCACTTCAGCCTGTGCCCAGGATTTAATTAAAGAAAGAAACACATAACCATAATCAACCCACCGGACTTGTGAGGTGCTAGCTGCCAAGTCCTTCTCTCACAAACCCCACTTTTCTAAAGACATTTGAGGAACTACCCAAGCACTGACATACCCCAAAAGCCACCTGAGACAGCTGTACAGACTGCCCCAAACCATGGTGAGAAAAAACAGTGATTTCTCCTGGTGTTCACCCCCAGACAAAGCAAGTCAATGCTGCAAGAGCAGTGCTGGCAGCAGTGAGCTTGGATTATTTATAGGTGCCCATCACCCACTCCCCACCTTCAGCCCTGCCCTAAGCATCTCCAGCTCCCCTACCCCAGTTTGGGTGGATGCACTTCAGGTATGAGCTGCTCCCAAAGATTTATGCCTTAGTGAATGTAGAGCCATTGCTCCAAGGAAGGCTTGATTTAAACCCCACTCTTTCACAGCAGATCACTGCGGGATGTGGCAGCCTCACAGCTGTCAATACTGTGGAGCTTAAAGCTGGTGGTGTAAGAAGGGCTCTGGAAACGGATACGTGTGTCTGCAAGGAACAGGGGAGGAAGAAAAAGACATAAAACTTCGGAGGCTGTATTTCTGTCACTATCACAATCATGTTTCACCATGGAAGATACAAGATCTTAGTCAATAATCTGTTTTTCCTTGACAGAACGACTAAACTTGTTTTTCCACCTTTCTTGAATCCTAATAGGTTTCAGGTATAATCAAGACAGACAGATTCCTGTTCAGTCAATGGCAGTATTTAGCTCCTTCCTCACCTGCAGGCTGAGCCTGCATGCATTCTAGACTGAAAAACAAGCCAGGAGCTTATCTCCACCAGTGGTAGGCTGCCATTTAACTGCTGCCTCTCACACAAAAACCCATGTATTTCTTTGGTTTTAATGTCATTATTTATTTCTGGGATGGTTATTCCAGGGCTCTAAAAGATGCTACACACACTGCCAGAGCTGTGTACATCCCACCTTCAAATCTGCCTGTACTCTTCCTCTGCTCTGCACATTGAGGACACCAGGACACCAGTAAGGACAGGACTACAGTCTACATGGTCTAAGGCTCAATTTAAAATATTTCTGGTATGCCCATCCAAAATATACTCTAGCAGACTTCGGCACCCTGAAAGCCCAAGCACATGGTACTTTTTTCTACCACTCTGCAACATTTTCTGTCTCTGTAAAAAAGCACATACATATTCACTCTGGGTCTCAAATGAGTAGACAAAATTAAAGCTGTAAGCATTGAATTCCCTATCATCCCTGCAAAACCACCAAAGATAATATGAAAAGAGAAGTTGCCAATACAAAAAAAAAATCCCAAAACATAGCAGCTCTGTAAAATTCAGTATATTGCCTCTGGCTCTACATCAAATCTCTTAGGAAAAAGATTCTTTTCACCTAATGTCTCACAGAATTTGCTAACAGTAAAAGTTTGAAGAACAACAGGATGCCTTTTCTTCTGCCAGTACATCAGTACTGTGTGTGCATGTCTAAATGCCATCTCTTTTACAAAGTATCTCTTTAATATATTCAATTCAGTCTTCTGGCATCCAGGTTTTTACGATGTCTGTTAATGTTGCAAACTCTAATGTCAAATCTGAAGGAAGGAACTGATGGATGATTTGACAAGCAGTGGGAGTCTCCTTTCACACATATTTCAGCCATCAGTAGAGCAACACAAAAAAGAACACCCCTCTAGTGGTTCTGTTTTCTCCCTCAGTCCTTGTAGGAATGGGGACTAATTAAACACGCTACAATATGTGAGACTATTGTTGGTACTTCTTTTCAATTACTGTTGGACCCATTTTTCATGGTGCAGGTGACTTCAGTGCTCAGCGCCTCCAAACCTCAGATTATTTTTTTTTGAGGTAACCAGAGTAGGTGGGAGTAGGGTTGTTCTGTCACATAAGCAGGAAGAGATCAGGTGTCAAATATAGAAGAGAAGCAAGCAGAATGAGACAGTGTGATTTACGAGTGACAAGTACGCAAACTGTTATCACAGAAGTTAAAAGCAACGATCTCTTTTGATGCCATGTCATTCCCCAAGGTGCAGCTCCCTTGCTGAAAAGGGCTGTTAATCCAGTCAATGCAGAAACTTATCCTGAATTTAATTCTGCAGCCCGAATAATAGTTACTGGCAGCTAAGGCACTGGACACTTCTGTGCCAGAGACCTGTACACCTGTAGGCAAGTGGGCAGAGGAGCACCAGGATATTCATGGGCACTTCAATGTGCACTAAAGCCTGACTTCAAGGTCATACCAAATCACACTCTCATGCCTCCATTTTTCACCTCTCTGGAGATGTTCTAGAGCAGATGTTTGCTTTTGCCTAAATGTTAAGGATGTATATTTACTGGCTATAATCAGAACAATTCTTGAACATGTACCTAGCTCTTTGTATTCAATTAAATCAGGCACATCCCTCCAGCTGTTATTGATAAATGTACTGATGGTCATGCGTATATCTAGAAAAAGCACAGGATCAGTTTTTCCTTATCGTAACAGCAATCATTTAAGTGGCAACAATTATACCATGAAGGATGGGGTAAGTGTACCCTCTGGGGGATGACAGCTATGGAAAATTACAACAACATACGCATGTTTTTCCTCATATACCAAACCCCTGGAACAAAGCAGACACAAAATCCCTTTTCTTCTTGTTAGTTTTCTACTCAAGAAGGTATTTTTGTTATATGTTTGCAAACTGACTAGCAAGAGCAGGCCACTCTGTTGAGGTGTGGGAGTGGTGAATGAAAACCTGATCAACAGAATCTGCAGATGCTGAGAAGTTGGAGCACACCTGGAGCCAGCTACCTTTTGGTCAGAGCTCCTTAGCACTCTGGATGCAACTTGCAGAGCCATGAGGCACACGGCTCCTGCCAGCTGCACCAGAGCTGCACGTCCAGGGCTGCTAATGGGCTGGCAAGTGAGCCTGCAGGAGATTGAGCCATCCCTGCGGCAGGCAGGGAAGGCACAATCCAAGGTGGCTGTAATTTAGAACAACATACCTTGTAGCATCTTTTCTGTCATCCCGCTCCCTGGTGAGAGACAGATGTGTTGTCTCTAATCATTCACTGATTGGTATCGGGAGATACATTAACATAATTGGCACATTTGTTCTAATTAACAGAAGGAACCTGCCACATGCCACCCAACATGAAAAGCAAGACCATCAGCAAGAGCAGAAAACTGCAATAACCACCTCAGCTCTACCTGGGAGCTGCAGCCAGACCTGTGCTGCCACGGGGTGTTTCCAGCAGCAGCACACACAGACACTAAGACTTGCAAAGCCAGGCCAGGCTTCTGTGCAGACTAAATGAACACAGGGAACATAAATCACACAAGCGATTACACACGCAGGAAAACCTATTACAGAAGCTAATTGCTGATACAAATTTAGCCATACCAAGTTTCCAGCATTCCTAGGCACTTAAATCTCTTGGCACACTTGCATATGCGTGACTGTTTTAGAAACTGGTAGAGCAGAAACACATCTGCTCTGAAAGAAACCCAAGGATGGAAAAGGAATATGATCTCATCTAGATGCTGTCCTCTTGATCGTACAAGTTGTTCTCTACACGTCTGACTATCTCAAGAGCAAAGTCAGCAGGGTCTGAGTTCTGGATCCTCGTCACTCATTGCCTCCTCTGCACCAACCTGCCCCAGAGTCATCTTCAGAGCCAGGAGCACCTGCTGAAAACAGCAAGTCTTCTACCCTTCAGACACAGGAAAAGCCCGCAGTGCAATTTTCCACAAGAAACAAGACACAAACATCTGGGAGCAGCAAGAGACTTGCCTTGATGAAAGGTAATTTGTAATTTTGGAAGGCGAGAACATTGCACCCGTGCCTTCCCCATGCCTGGTTGACACAGCAGGATTGCTTTCCATCTGGTTCCCCATCCATGCTGGATTGTGGCTGGTGCTCTCTGCAGCTGTGCCAACTGGTCCCAATGGCACTGCTCGCTTCGCAGCAGTCACTGCTGAGCTGGGACTCACCTCCAACTGCCACAGGGATATCCCAGCTCCCCGGCTTCACCTGAATCGTAACACACATGCGTGCCAACCCATACTGATAGTAAGGGCACACACACACACATTCCAGTAAGAATAAAGCATTTGTGGAACTAACTAACTACTGATCTGGACACAGTACAAGATATCCAAGTGAGACTGAGAAAACTCTAGCAGTTTTCATATGAGCCAGAGGCAGTTTTAGGTACCTTGAGACTTGAGTGCCTCTTTGAAGAACATTATTTGATTTTGGATCTGGTTTCATCCCAGCAACTGTCTGCTGAAGAGGATGCTGTCCTCTGTGTACTATTTACCGGAAAGATATTTCGTACATATTTAAGATTGAAAACAAAAGGAAAAAGAAGTGATCTCCAAAGAGACTGAAATTACAGCTATGAGAGACTGCAAAACATACAGAGAATGAGACAGCAAATGCAAACCACCACGGCATTTTGTTCAGTTGTTCTTATTGTGCTTCTGCTGCCAATAAGGAGAATTGTTGTTCCTGCTGTGGAAACACTTCCTTAATTACACATATATCCAGCTTTCTGCTTGCAGGGTGTATGTACAGATGCTGGCTGTCTCCAGCCCCATTATTACAGCTTTGCTTTATGCACAACTGGGAAGTTAAGCCTCAGACAAAATTTCTCAGGTGGACTGGTAGCAGCAGATGGAGAACTTTATTCCATAGAGCCTCAAATTCAAACACAGATCATGGCGTTATTAAATGAAAACCACGGCATCTTCTACATGGCCATCAGAAGCTGCTGGGCTTCTTTTCCCACCTAAAAGAGGAGCTTGAACTGGAGGCCCATAGCTCACATGCTGACTGGCACTTTTGGCACCATGTGGGCATGTGGACAGGTAGGTTGTGTAGCTAAACCAGAATCCCAGAGCTGTCTTTGCCACAGAAAGCAAGCTGTAGAGAAGAGGATAAGCTAGCAGGGTTCATGTCAGTGTTTTTGCAGAAAATCTCCCATTGTAATACTTCATGGAGGAACTAGAAATCCGACTGTTCTCGAGTCCCACAGATCATCCTTGCCTGAACCTAATCATACAGCAACTGGATTCACTTTGGAGCATGGTCTGCCCTCACTTACATTGGCAACAATGGAACTGCACTAGAAAGGAAAAGTACAGGGGTATTGCCTGTAGAAAATTTAGGTCTCAAAAAAGCAGTCCTGCAAGAAAACCTGTGCCCTTTGGCATGGGTTTCTGCACTGTGGAAATGAACTGGTAGCAAATGTAAAAACAAAGCCATCTAATAATCTAGTAGTCAGCGTACTTCCCAGGAAAGCACAAACCCAAATGTAAACCTGTCCTTCAAGCAGGAGGATGTAACCTATGTCTCACGTTTTGCAAGAGCGACTCAACCACCCACCAGTAGGCTGGGGGGTAAAAAGTATGTAAAAAGGGACAGAAATGTAGGGGACCAGGTGCTGACAATTGCAGGGTGCTTTATCCTGCACTTTTGGAGAAGGACAGGCCTGCATGTCCAGACCCTACCCAATGGCTCTCCAAAGCAAAGGATGAGCAGCTCTCATTCATTTTGGGCTGTGCTCCTTCTGCACACAAACCTGCTTCTCCCTCCCCCCTTTTCCTCCCACTGACACTCGAAGGTAGTTCTGCTGTATGTCACAAGGCACTGCAAAGGACAGCGTCACTTCTCAGTAATTAGCATTTGTGGCCACAAACTCCTCTACTTGTCTCTGTTAGAGCTCACTTTCCTGCTGTGAATATAAAACAGTGTCTCAGTGACACACACCTGCATGGGAATGCACACACATGAACGCCTAATTAAGGGATAACTGCTGCAAAACATAAGAGGCTCTCAGGAAACAACGCAAACAGCAGTCATATTAATAATCAATTAGATGGAGCTGCCTATTTGGAGAAGTCCCTAGCTTCCACCAGCCTTTGCCTGTGCAAGAGCAGCTGAATAAAGTTTGTGTGATAGTCATCTTGACTCGGCAAAACATCCTCTTCTGCCTCTTGACTCAGCGATCCTTTCCCCCTTGCTCTAGTTCCTAATTAAAGCCATGAACGTGGATAAATATCACATCCAGTTTTAAACCCAACCGGGTCACAAAACTGTACACTACACCCTGTTCTGCAATTAAATCACTCTGTGGAACACCTCAATTAAAATTAAAGAAGCAATTACCCCCCTGTTAAAGGCACCACAAATCATACATTTCAATGCAAAAGTTCATCTGGCAGCTTATGGCATATTAACCAATCTTACATCTCATTTGTGTTTTGATCTACAACCTACCCAAATGAGCTAATTTGATGTGACTCAGTGTCTCTAACTATATTTTATCATGTGCAGTATGATGCCAGCATCTTTCAAAGAACAAGTTAAACGAGCTAAGGGGTTAATTGCTAACAACTTAGCGTCACAGAATGGAATCCTTCCTGCCTGCTCAGGTTAGGTTTAAAGAATCTCACACAGAGAGCAGAGTGGAATTGAAATGGATGTTTCTGTTCATGCTGGGGAGCTGCAACTGTCTGATTTCCACTGAGCGTGAGGCTGGCGGGTCACACTGCTGATCTCACCACCTTACCTTACTTCTCCCCATTGGGGAAAGGCAGAAGGCAGAGAAGCACAGAGCTAGGGCAAGGTGCTGTTTGTTCTTATGTCCGCTCATTTTTCTCTCTCTTTGTCACAGCAGGAATATGTGAGTTTTCCCCTTCACCCCTCAGCTACCTGTGGAAACCTGTGTAACAGCACCTGTGCTGGTCCTTCTGCTCCTTGCCTGGGCCATGCATTGGAACAGCCCAAACATTTACCTGAGTAGTTCAGAACCTGTAGGTTTGTCCAGCCTGATACTGGCTATAAACCTGGGAGTGGGGAAGGAAACCATGGTGTAGCTGACACCCATGCTGGTTGCGGCTGGTGGGCGGGGGTGTAAGATGGCAGAGAAGCTGATCTGGTTTTCCCAGAGACCATGGAAATCCTCAGTTCCTTACTTTGTCCCAAGTGAACAAGGAGATGTGCTTTCATTTGACCTCAAGCCACAAGGCTGCTGTATTTTAATACATCTGTTTGTATTTGGCTTTTGCCTTTTTTTTTTTTCCTAGCATCCATGACCTGAGCCTGCTTTAATGCTTGTTATGTACTAGTGGATCTGAGGGACTGGTAAGTGTTGCTTTAAAAGTTTTGCCTGCCCATCTCTGTCTTTGTCCTTCTTGCCCTCTAGAGAAGCTGTAAGCTGCTATGTGGTTCAGCTTTTCAGTAGTCCTAAGATCTGCTCTAGCATTGATCCATAAGAGCTTGACACAGTTAATTGCAATTAAATATGCTGGGAACGATAAGACTGAATTCCCCAGATACTGAAAAGAGGACAGAATTTATCCCTGAGCATGCTTGTTCTCACCACTTTGAAATACCAGGAAAAAAAGAAAAACAAACTAAACGCCCAACAGAGAATGAAGGGGGAGAATAGAATCAAAGAGAAAAAGCAAGCGAAAGATGCCGGGACTCTGGACTCCAGCACTGCACCACATTACACTGAAGGTGCATTTTGTACAGTTTCACAGTGTAAGCTTTTCTTCATCTGTTTTGGTGTTAAATCCAGTGGCTCCTTCAGAAGCCAGTAAGTAAAAAAAAAAAACAAACCTAAACAAAACACAGTTTCCAGAGTGTGAAGAACTTGAGGCACATGCTCACCAAAGCATTTGGAAATGCTGCTCACAGCTGCAGCATATGCATTACCCTACTCTCCCTGGAATCAAAGCAGTCTTTCAACAAGATGGAAAACAGCCTCAGTCTGCTGCCTGCCTTCTCCCAAGCCCTTCTTATAGTTACCTGTACCATCATATCAGAAACTTCTCCAAACAAATAAATGAAGTCTTAAACAAAGAACTCATTCATCTTCAAATTAAAATAATCATGTAATCCTTCAACCCACCAAGTTATCTTTCATCTTTCCTTTTTTTTTTTTTAATTTATCTTACTAGCTTCAGCAAGTGGCTGTAATAAAGTGTCACATTAAGGTATTCATATTCATTAGTGTTTAGGTCTTTGTTCTTTTAATAGTGTTGGAAAGAATCTACAAAGAGGCTGTATCAGGTGGCTGTCCAATCTGGGTGTTTGATCTCCTTCTGACTTCAAAAGTCAGAAGAGGAAAAAAACCCACATTGAGAATGGTTCTTTTGAATGTCAGATAGGGAGTAAAAGATTTCTGAGCCTGCCAAGTGTTAATTGGTGTCTGCCCTGACCATGGCACAAATAAGATTCAGAGCCAGTCAATGCACCGTCATGAAGAGCTATTGACAGAGCAAGCAGGATACTGGAAGGCAGGAAAAAGCACAACTGTTATGGCAGCAGCTCACAGAGGATTTTTTCAGAGATCACTTTCCACAAATCATGTTAAATTACGCTGTTTGGGTCTCAGCCACGCGACTGGGTATAAAAGACCTTTCCGAGGGAACAACCGGCCTGGCTACTGAAATTCCAGAGGTGCTTGTAACACTGCATAAAAACAAACCTACCCGTCAGCGTTAATCTCTTTTTCTAGCAAAGGTAATGAAGTTCCCCAGTACTAGCCTGCTCTGCCTGAACAACATGTCCCAGTGCAACAACTCCTGTCATGGTACAAGAAGTTGATTTGACGCAAAGAAACATCAGAAAGGAAAATAAAAACCTGCTGCTAAGTTCCTGACGAAACCCAACTGATTAATATTACAGTTGTCAGCAAGCTGGCTCGCCAGACCTAAACACTCTTTACAGTTTCAGAGATCTTAATGGGGAAAGAAAACAGCCTATGGAACAAGAAAATGGGAAAAATCTTCTGTGCTAATTATACTTTCTGATGTTTGTGGACACGTTTCTGCAATTCTGATTAAATCTAAACTTGGGTTAGATGAGGAGGTAACACTTTCAGCTTCATCTCCTGAGAAATCAGCCATCAGCGCTGAGTGACAACCACTTTGCTACTTAGCCATGACAATCTGACTTATCCTAATGCAAATTGGCAACAGTTTCTTCAGTGCGTGGTAGAGGAAAACCGAAGAGAATTCAGATAGGGGAATTACCGTCATTAGCAATCAATTTTTCTCTTAACAGTCGCAGTGGATTTAGGATTTCAGAGGCCCCCTGTGACTCAGGGACCCCCCTTCCGTGAGCTGTGAGTCTGAAGCTGGAGCCCCCGCTGCACCTAGGGAAGCTGCTGCTCACTGCTGTTGTCAGGCACAGATTCTGCTGAAGGGCAGGCTGGCTCCTGCAGGTGGAGGGCAGGCTACTCACTCTGGGTTTGCTTAAAAGATGGTAGGAAAAACAGCTAAGTCCCTGAAGATGGCTTATTAGGCAGACACATTCTCTGCTTTCCCAAACCTCGTGCTGCTTAACCTCGGAGCCCGTATCGTACCACGATACATCCTCTCATGCCAAGTTGGCAGGGTGGTGCATACAGATGCGAGTGATACATAATCTGGCAAACTAAAAATTAAAACATCTTTATGCTATGTTTGAAAGGTGCCCCTCAGAATAAGTGATTTTTTTTTCTTTAAAAGCAAAAGGAAAAATAGCAGCCTGATATTAATATGTTCCCCCAGCTACGTGTCCTCTGGATGCCAGATATAGTTGTGATCTTTCAAAGGGAAGAGAAAACTGAAACCAAGCCGCCTGCAGCTCTGCCCAGCAAGGCAGCTACAGGCCAAAGCCATTAATCAGATCCAAATCAATCTTGTCTGTGAGCAGCAGTCAGTCAGCTCTCCATTACCACCCATTCATCATGCCCCGCTGTAAGTCACTGCACCATTAGCCACCCATCAGGCCTTATTCAGGATGCCACAGTGCCAGACACTGCTGCTGTTGCTCACCTCAGCTACTGGGATGCCTTCAGGCGGACGGCACTGGAGCAGGACCTCTTGCTCCAGGGACACTTCTTTCCCCAAGGGCTCCTGCTCGAAAGTTTTCCGGAGATCTGGGGAGGGAGAAGAAAAAATGATTAGCATTATTATCAGCTGGTCATTTAAATTACATTTGACTGAGATACTGGATAAATGCAAGAGACAGAGAAAACGGCAGTTCTGCTCCTTGTAAAATAAAACACTTAAAAACGTCTGTGTCATGTTTTCCCTTCAGTCCAACATCAAGCAAAGATTTCATAGTGGATTTATTACTTATATTGTGATACTGCACGTGAATCCAGTGAGGAACCAAGGCTTCCTGTGGAAGGTCATGTCCAGACACAAAACAAAAAGTGAAACAAGTCCCTTCTTCAGACAATTCACGTTTGGTAAACTATACCAGTGAAGTACTAAAGAAAGTTTTGGAAAATTAAATAAATGTGTAAAGCTACAGCATATAAACTGAGTTGCCTTAAACTCATAGATGAAAGAGCTCATGCTGTGATTTAATGTACTTTTAGCTCATAAGCATTAACTTTACAGCTTTAGCTATTTTGTCTACACCTTATCATTATCCCTGTAGCACTAAGTTATTACTATTATTAATAAGAATGTAGTGGTAATAAAAATAATAATAAAAGGTCACTGTGAGGAGCTGAACCATGCTTGGGTCCCTCCACAGCATGACAGAAATGTGGCAGACTGACAGGGCATCAAATGCACCTCCAAAGATGGGACCAGTTCATTGTAGTGGACAGCTGGGAAGCCTGGTTCTTTTGTACTCTTCTGTAATGTCTTTGCGCTGATGGTAACATGGACTTGAGAAGTTCCCTCCTTACCACTATCTCTTGTTTTTCTGCCATGGACTGGCACTCTTTCCACTGTGCCAGGGAGGACGTGGCTTTGGAGAACTGAGCATTCAGCCTCAGTAGCTACTGGGGATATTTCTGCCTGCTGCCGGTTCCTTCTGCAAATGGATGTGAAGCCATGCTCAAAGTCATATCAAAGAGCTGGCCTGACTTCAAAAACTTTACAACCCAGTTATTTTTGTTTTACTTCTTATTCTGAAGTCAAACCATCTCCGTACATCAGCTCATGGTGAGGTTGCACAAACACTTGTGTCATATTGGCAACAAGACACAGTCATACGGGAACAATTTAAAAGCCAGGTATTTCATATTTTGAAGCCATAACCTGTGACTGGGCTGGAAAACAGATCACTGAATTGAACCAGTTTACAAATAAACCATACAAAGAGTTATTTCTCTTCTAGATTACCTCCAAGACCTGTTTTAGAGCTGACCCCACAAAGAACTGCATCAGTGCTACCAAAAGGCAAAACCTGGGGCTGGCAAATGCAGAGATGGAAAAGGAGATGGGTGGCTGCCACCAAAATCAGCTCCTGTGATACCCTGAAACTCTGAAAATTTGAATAGCATGAGTTCTCTTTCTCTTACCCTATATTGGGAAAATGTGGTTGTTCAACTACCTGGAATTAAGTATCAGTCTAATGGTACCATGAAAAAGCTCTGTCATAGCTGGAGATGCTCATTTTAACTTGGTATAGTGGTAAACTTCTGACATCCAAGCATTTCCCCAGTGCAACTGAGGCATCTCAGTCCTTCCTCTGCACCACATGCATGAAAGAAGCAGCCGCACACTTCACTGCTTTCCCACCACCGGCATTCCTGCTCCCCCTGGCACTCAGGGCAGGGATACTGAGAGCCCCTCCAACAGGACAAGATTTATGGCCACAGTTTAAGGCACCAAAAGAGAAGCATTGGTACATCTTACTGCAGCAATGTAAGAAATTGCTGTCTCCAGCTCTCTGCTTGTTTGGGGTTACCTTCTGTCAAAAGGAAGAGCATGCCAATGTCACAGCTACCTCACTACAAACCCCACCATTCCAGCCTCAGTTGTTGCTGAAGGGGGCTTCACCCTACAACACCAGATAACTTAAGGCAAAGAGGAGGAGCAAAAATCTGGATATGAACATTTCTTAGGATGACATGCCAAGTTTCACCAGGCTGTGCCTGTCAGCATCCCTGTCGCACTGGAGTTATTCCAATCCGGTGAGGCTCATTCGTGTGACAGCAACCACAGCGAGTCTCTGATGTCTGTACAGAGCTCCCAATGCATTGCCAGCTCCAGCACCATCAGTTTCATCCCACCCTCTCTGACAGGACATTTGGGTTCTACGGCTCCATTTGAGTAAACCTTAAAACCTCCAGGTGCCCACAGGTGGGAGTCATTCCAAGGACAAAATGCTGAGTTTTGGCTTGCTGTAGTTCCGCAAGTGAAACTCGGAAATGAGCAGCTCTTTCAGGAGCTGGTAGGTTTCTTGGGAAGTTACATTCTTCCTTCAGCCCAGGCTCCTCACCCATCCTGTGGGCTTGATAGGTATCCTGGGCACACATAATGTCAGGATAATGCAGTTTGCTTTAAATTAGCAAACAGCTGGGGTTATATTGCTAGCAGTACCCATAAGATCGTATTATTGCTAGTTCCACAGGTGTCTTCAGAAGAAAAGGATTACCTCCACATCGGGTACACCTAAGTGCATTTAGCAGGTACGCACACGTGCACAATGCAGACAATTATTGTGCTTTAATATCATGGCTGAGGGAAAATGAGAAAGTTACTGTAATAGTAATAGAAGCTTATAAGCACAGCATTGAATAGCATATTAATAATAGCTTTCAGGTGTTCAGATACAGAGGGCTGAAGACTATAGAGGGAGATTAGATAATAATCTGAATTTTTTTTTCTTGACATGTTGATTTACTGTCCTGCCTACCTTCCTGAAACATTTAACAGAGCTCTGGTGTTCTACATTGCCTCACGTGCACAATAATCACCCCTCCCATAAAGCACTTGCCTTTAAAAAAATTCCCAAGTTTTAGTGCATACAAAAGTAAGTAGCATTAATCTAGAAATGTCTAATAACAGTAAAAAAGTTCCCCTTTAACTTCTTTGTCATCAACAGCTGGAATTGGTGGGTATGAACAGCCCCTTTTCCCTGGGAACAGCTGCAGTGGTGCTGCCACAGGTGAGATGAACTCTGTGGGACACTGGCTCTCCCGGCTTCCCCCACCCACAGGGCCCTGCTGTGGGAGGATGCTCTAATGGCACTGTTGGATTCAAGCATTTCAGTGATCCACAAACTAAAAATACACTAAGTAGGGCCTTTGACATAATAGGCAGTAATGTTCTCAAAGGAGCCATTAGATACTATTGAGTAAATTATACTAATTTGGCAGGGGTGAAGGTACGTAATTGTGTATTTACAAGACTGGGAGCTCTTATATCCTGTTGACTCCTTCCCACGTGTTCACAGCTTTATCCCACCACCTCCCACTGCAGCCATGCACCCACAAATGGCTCCAGATGGCAACAGTGCAGAGCGCTTATGGTTAGTTGACCTAACCAAGAATAAGGTTGGCTGGTTGTGACACACACAAGATGGGTGTTTAACTGATGAAGAAGCAGAGGGCCTGGACAAACATCTTCATCACCTGCTGTAACTATCATGAAACACCCTGCTTGGACAGCACTAGGTTTCAAAATGACTGCTTTTTCTCTATGGCCCTTGTTATGATTTCTGTGGGTAACAACGACATCCTTCTCATTCTTCAATACTGTTTCCTTTGCCATTTAACAATTATAGTCATCACAGAAACCTCACATTGTCAGCTGGGAGTGGGTGAGCTTGCTAATGTACTGAGGGACTTTGGATCTTTCCCAAGCACAGTATTTTTAATAACACTTTTCAATTTCTCGAAGTGTCATATAAGTTACAATTGCTTGTGAGGACAGAAGGGATTCATTTTCCCAGAGAATGGTAAGAGACTAATAAAATATTTCCCAGTTAAAAAAGAAAAAAAGAAGCTTTAACAATCTCCAGAAAATATGCCTGGAAAAGCAAATCAGTAAAACATTTGATCCATTCTGGATCAGGACCTCTCTGTCTGTGAAGAGGCAGTGTGCATTATTAAAGCCTCAGGTCAGCAGCAGCCCTGTTACTGAGACGCTGAGAGAGCACCTTCCCTATCCTCACTGTCCATAGGGGGGATGCGAGAGAAAGGCAGCTGCACTTTCTTTCCATTATTAGTTTGGTAATGTGGAATAATCCTGTATTGTCTGTGTTAGCAATACTCTTCCTTCCCTTATGCAGGTAATATTCTGCCCCAGCTCATCTCTCCACAGTGGAGCAAGCCGGGGTGGACAGTGGTGCTGAAGGGCCCATGTTGCCGTTCACCAGCTCTCTGACATATCTCACCCAGCTGCAGGTAGGGATGTCACTGCCAGGCTCAGGTAACAGCCTGCACCCCCACCAGGTGCTTTACCCAACCTGTACCTTCCCTTCAAGGCTGTCTCCATAAAAGAAACCAAAGACAGCAATTAAAATTCTGGTCTGCCACCTTGAGCCAGACTATTTTCCTTACTGATGCACGGTCCTAGTAAATTCAGAGGGGGCTCTTGTGGCATATATGGCAGCACGTTTACAGCATACTTACGGTGAGACTTCCCTCCAAGACTCCTGAAAAAACTCCTGCACAGCCTTCTCTGGTAAGGACATATGGCTGCGTAAGAGCTGCATGGAAATTAGAGAATTTTCATAGGCATAAAATTGAAATAAAGTAATGGGAAATCAGACTCTTAGTGTACACCATATTAGTTAACTTTACTTCTGAATTGCTATGCTTTTTGGACAAAGGGGCATTAGATCTAATTTTTGATGCACTGCTAAATTACTTCATTATATGTTTAATGCATTTTTATCTTACAAAACACTCAGAAGTTGCATTTTTGCCTGCCAAAGGTAATAGATTATACAGGAAGTCATGTCATTTCCCCACTTCCTTGCCTACCTGTCAGCTTCTAAGAAAGAGCAAAGAATGACCCTATTATTTTTTTTTTAATCAAATATATTTTATCTCTTTGTTGTTCTGGGTTTTACTGTGATGTGTGGGTGGGTAAAACTATAAGGATATCTTTTATCATTTCTGAGAAATGTGATAAGAGGCAGACCAGGCGCTTCAACGCGGTGCTAATACAAGGGTGACTAATGAATGAGCATGAAAAACGGACACTTGTCAGCCAGGAATTAGATGCAAACCAGACGAACAGAACAAGGCAGCATTACTGTCAGGGAAAGATGGATTTCTGCCCTTGGTAGACCTTTAAGACTCTCTGCTCCTTCTAGTAACTCCAATGTCAACTTTCCTCCTATAACAAACAATCTAAAATATGAGCAAGCTTTAAGAGCACAAAAAGAAAAAAAAAGCACATCTTTTTCTGTGTAACTGTCATCTTAACTGTGGCCATTGAGAGAAATATGTTTAGTGTGTCCGTTCAGAGAAACAAGAGTTTGAGGACATGGAAAGACCTCCACAAAAAAATTATGTATTTCCATACAGAAGATAGCTTGCTTTATATAGGTAAGTATATACAGCCATCCATATAAAACCAAATATGTCATAAGCAAAAAACACAATCGAAACACTAGAGAAAAAGTGAATATGGCTTGGAATAATTTTAGCTGTTATTAGAGGATTGATATGCGATACGTAACCAAGATTTCTCCAATGTCAACTTCCCTTGAGAGCGTTCCCAAGAGACAAGGTTCAATTCTGTTTTAATTTTACCTGCCCTAATAAGAACACCCAAACAGAAAAATAATTGTGAGAAGAGACTGGTAAAATGCCAGTGATGTTCTACAAAGTGAGAGAGAAGCCACATGCTTGTGAAAACACATCTCAGTGCATTTATTCCCAGACTTGGATGACTTAGTTTGAGAAACATGACTAATATCATAAAACTGGCCTCTTCCTCTTCCATCGCCTTCCACAATGCAGATAGAGTTGAGACACCTTTTTGCTTCAAAAAAAGCCATTAAAGACTGAATTGCAAATCTAAATGTCAGAAACCATGCCCTGTCAGGCATACTTTGGCCTTGCTTTTCTGTTCACAGCTGAGTCTATGACCTTTGTGCAGGGATCAATCGCACTGGTGGGTAAGCAATGGAAAGGTTAGGTACAAAAAACTCTTTTTTTCCATTTTGTTCCTGTGTGGTTCCAGCTCTGTGGTATTAATTAGATCAAACCAGATTTCCAGTGAGACACAGTCACAGGAGTGTCATCAGTCTGTAACCCAGGGGATCCCCCTGCAACCTCTATCAATGGCTTTTCTAAGTGTGGTGTCTCGCCCTGCAGAGTCCCCTGCTGTATCAGCTGCACGCTGGGCATTGATCAAAGCCTCCCGCCCTCCTCCAGAGCACTGCTGCTCATGGAATGGGATTGCAGCTGGACAGAGCTGTGCTCTCAGCTGGCCCACGCATCAGCAGCTGGAGCTGAGGACTGAGGAAATAAGTCAATGCCTCAAAACTTTGTCTTAATGCTCAATACACAACTCTGTGCTACTCTTTCCTTCTCTAGAGGGGCTGTTTCACTTCTGGCCAGTCCTAAAGACAAATGCTGCAGCACTACGAGGCTGACACAGAGACCTTCTCAGTCTGGAAACAAACATCACGGATGGTGGAACATCCACCTTTCCAAAGATGCCTGGCAGCTCGTGGCTTGGGCTGAGCTTGTCTGTAGCCCTCTGGTGGCCCAGGCAGTAAGGCTGACACCATGCATAGCCAGGAAGCAGCATGAGCTTTCACGGCCGAACAGCTGAGGGGGACTGAAGCAGCTTCTTGGAAGTGCACACCTCTTTTTGGGGAGGCAGGCTGCTCTATCCACTGACCTGAGCTACAGAATGAGGTGAGGAACACCCTTGGCTTGCCAGGCTACAATCTGCAAGACACTCTGCACAAGCCCAGGACCTTCTCTCCTCTTTTATTTCCTTTGTATTTTCAGCCTGAACAAATGGGAGGTGCAGACTGGCCAGCCCTCATTCTGTCAGTGGCATTTTCAGCCAAGTGGGGATAACACTATAGCCCAATGACTTTCTGGAGACTCACTGCCTACAGATTTGCAAAAAACCCATTCTTTTCCCCCTCCTCTCTTTAGCTCTAAGCTAATTCAGCCAGGTGCTCGTAAGACTAAACGCTCTTTTTCAACACGGCTTCCTTGTGGGCTGTGCTTATAACGAAGAATGACCCACTCAATATATTTGGTATTGAAACAACTGTAAAAAATACAAGCAAACAAACTTGATCAAGAGTTCACTTGAGCAGATGGGTTCACAGGTGTACACTGATCACACTGTTCTCCTCCTCTTCTATTTTTACCTGATAGCTCAATATTTTGTTGTAAGCTTAACCTGAAAACCAACTTATAAACTTAATTCTATTCATTATTTTATTTGGTGATTGAAGATGAACACCTAAGTTCTTGCTTTTCAAATAAATCTAAATGTAAAGTTCAAATGACCTAACCTCAACAGGTGACCTTTTACATGACAGATGTGCTAAAGACAGACATTAGAAACATCAGCTGTACATTACAATTCGTATGTAGAACTGAATTTACAAGACACTGAAACACTAAAACTGAAAACTATTTATATAAGTGGTATTTTGTTGTTGCTCTTCTGATGCACTGACCTAACACTCAGCTGTGTAGTCACTATTAAAATACAAGCAAAATTTTGTTAACCTCCTGGCTGGATCTATCAGCACTATGGCCCTAAGCAGACTCTGCTTAAAGATGATAATTTCTTAGGCATGACAGTGTAGGTAGGATATTCCCAAGGCTCCTACAGATGGATTAAATTCATGTAAATTCAGTAAAGGAGTTTCCTTTTGGTTTTTAAGCAATGCTAACATCAGGTCCACCCTAATTTATAGAGTCTTGGCTCTTCAACACAATGCAATGTAATTTGTATTTATTACTGTTACAACTGCATTCTTAAATTTGGGAGTGGTCATGCCTGTTAACTTGAGAAGTGGTACAGAAACGTGCTTATCAGGAGCACAAGCAGAGTGGTAGGTAGGATTGAACAGGCTAGACGCACAGTTAACCTCTCTGCTGCCCTTTCTGTAATCTGCTGTTCTTCAGTAATCTCAGCTCAAGACCACGTGCCTCAGACATCCCTTTATTCACTACAAGCGGCGGATATTGATTAGTAGCAACTTAAATGGTACACAAGGAAGGAAGGAATTAAGGTCCTGTCTCTTCTAACTCTCATACACACTTACCAAAGTACACAAACTACATTTTTACGGTATTTTCTAATACTGGATATCCTGCACGTACCTTCCTATTAAAATTTTCAAGTGCTGACCTTCCCAGCTCCCTCTGTTTATCTCAACATCCACCCAACTTTGTACCTATTGCAAAGGGCTCTAATGCTTTTGTGGCCGCAGAACGTGTCCTCACAGTTCTGCTTGATCAGGTATGTGAAGAGAGGGAAGAAAGGCACTGCATCCATGTGACACGGAGCATGGGCCCCAGCACTAAAAGGTGAGATAACCAAGTATCAGTAAAGAATATGTGATTGTTTTTCATATCTGCTTCTTTGCATAACTGCATACCCCTTTTAAGCAGAGATAAACCATCAGATGAACCAATCTATTTTTCTGTACTGCATTTATCTAATCAGTATACAGTATCTGACATGCATATATTAACTGCATGCCTTTGAAAAAAATGTCTGGGAGAATCAAGGCTTTCAGATAAGTACATGGGAAAACTAGTACAAAATTATAAAAAAGATTAACAAGCACAGTTCCTTACTACAGCAGGACTTTTAAAAATCTTTTTTCTTATTTTTTAAAATTCTGATTTTAAGATAATGAAAAAAGGAAAAGAAAAAACTGTTCACATCTATTACACCAAAAAAAGATCAGGTGATAGAAATTACAGAAAAAGCTTCTCTTTTCTCATAGATCTTCAACAAATCCAAAACCTGGGAGCAGATTTAGGGCTTGAATTTTTACTATATTTTCTCAAGGAGAGCATGGGTTAACATCATGAAGTCAGTGAAGCTACAGCAACACCAAAGTGGTGCAAATGAAAAGTGAGGTTGCTCTATGCACAGGGGCTCAAAGCAATTTGTCTTAGCCACCCCTTTATTATCTGATCTAAAAATTAGGTCAAATCCTGCAGCTATTGTTTAGTCTTTATCAGACTTATTTTCCAGTGGGTTTAACTCTACTTTCTGTTACACAAGCTCAGATCTCATTCATTGTTTTAACAGGAATTTTGCCCTGTTAGGTTTTATCTGCTCAATGACATCAGCTCTGTTACAGAAAATTCACATTAAAACTTTATATTCGGTTGTATTTTTCACAGCCAAAGGTAAAGCTGCCCAATCTCCCTTCTTTCTCCCTCCCTCCACAACAGGAAAATTTTTTAATTGAGCAGGAAAACTGTATAAAAATGTATTAGTGACTTCTAAGGCTCCTCATAGGATTTGCCTAGAATAAACCAGAAACGTGTGAATAAATAGGAAATGTGTTTTAGCACTTTCCCAGGCAAATAGCTCAGAAAATTTACTGTATCTTTCCAGCTCCACCAAGATACATACATTAGGTGTCACTACTTTGTTGGTTTCTGATATATCTAAAACAGAAAAGTGAAAATTAATCTCAACAAATCTGCTGGTTTAAGAGGATGAAATGCTCAGCTCTGCTCTCATGGGGAGACCAATGCCCCAGGACAATGAATTCTGTGAAATAGGAAAAACATGCCTTTGCAGAAGCAGCCTGCACAGAAGGGAGTCATTTTGCAGCATACTCGGATCCAGGAGCGCAACAGTGATTTGCCACTCAATGCCCTGAACACTTAGGGAAGCTGGAATGTTGTCTTTAAACTCAGACTCTTCTCGTGTCTATATTGCCAGCATGGGCAACTTTTGAAAACCAGCAGCATCTTTAGTCCATATTTATAGATCACTCCTTTCCTGAATAACTGAAGCTCTTGGTCAAAGCAATGTTGCAATTGATTTTCACCGAGAACTTTCGTTGACCAGGTTGTTATGTACTTTCTGACACACGCCTGACCCTGTATTCAACAAACACAAGCTGCTTTTCCAGGATGCACATTTTTCACACTTTCAAATTACTTTTCAGTTAATTCTATTACACGCTCAGTGAACAGTGATGCTGGGTGCTATTTTTCTGTTTGTTTGTTTTAATGGAGTGCAGCTCCAGCCCTTGAGAGGACACAATAATTCCAGAATGAGACGTAAGGGTATAAGGGAGAAAAGACAGAAAGGGGAGAAGGTGAAAAGGAAAAGGAGATGAACAGGGAGAGGGAGAAGGAGAAAGAGGGAGAGAGAGAGGAGAGGGAGATGGGGAGAAAGAGAGAAAGAAGAGAGAAGCTTTTCCTAATGTGCTAGATATGACTAGTTATACTACAGTTGTACTTGTCAAGATAAAATCACCAGGTTCGGGTATTAAGATAAATAATTCCACTTAAGCAGTTTACATGCTCCATTGGCCCCTCACCTTTCCTTAAGGTGTCAGTGCTCACTCTTGTGCCAATTAAAAGGGTGATGGTGACAAATAAGCAGCTATAGCTGCAGACTGACGTGGAAAGATAGACTCTTCTGTCCTTTTTGGACATCCTTGACTGCCTGGATTAATAAATACTGCATAGACCCTACGTTGTATCCCAGCCCCATGGCACACTGTGTTACCATCAGAATACTTAACCAGCTGTGTTGAAAGTTTATTATGACACAACTATTATATTGCCAGTGCAGATTCAGTCCTAAGAAGTTGTGAATACAGATGAGTGTTGGTGTAACTGAGTTTAAAACAGAGTTTAAAATAGTGATCTTGCAGACCAAATGACATCAGAAAGTAAGGCATATTCCCCACATCATCTGTCTGAGTTCCTAAAAAATAGACCTGAGTTACCTGAGAAATTTATACAAATCTGTGCATGGACAATTGTGCAAAGAATGTGCTTTTGCTGCTGGTTTAAAATCTGCAGATTGAAGGACTCATACTTCAAGCCTTAATCCCAAGGAGTCTGTGACTTGCCTGGGTCACAGCTGTCCAAGAACCCCAAATTCAGGGACAAGAGGTTAAAAAAACTTCAGTAAAATACAAAGCCACATTTGAGTTACAGGCCTCTAAAACTCCCTGGTGTTTATTTAATTAGACTTTTCTGGGGGGAAAAAAAAAAGCCACTGAGACTCTGGAAAAATCACTGAAATTATTGTTCCCCTCTTTCCAAAATATAGTAAGAAAAATAAGCAAACTCTGTATTATGAGCACCTTCAAGAGAAATGTGGACACCTGGGAAGAAATGTCAGTTGATATAAAATAACTTGCATTCCCGCATAATGATTATGTGTTATATAGAAATTAGGTGCACAGGTATGCCAGCACACAAAAATTATTTAAATATCTAGTAAAATACACTTAAGTATATATAAAATACTTCCAAACTGTGTTAATTTAATGGTCATCTGTCAAGGGCTACCTGGCAGGACATGAAAATCTACTGAATGAGTTAACTGCAGAGTCATAATCTAAAAAACCTGTTCAAACATTGCTAAGCCTCTCTGAAGTGCTGACTGCTTGGAAGAAAAAAAGAATTGAAATCACTCTCTTTTGTTTCAGTACAAAAAAGGAAAACCCTCAAAGTTTTCAAAAGCTTCCTGCCACGGGAAAGCAATATGCACACATGTAATGGCATTGCTGCTTTTGCAGGAAGACTGTCTTGTACAATAATTTTAATTCCCCTTAGCCCTGAGGAAATTCTTCTCTGAGGCCAGGCCTGTACTTAAAAGTACAGGTCCCTATTTCCTATTTTACTTGGACTAAAAGCATTCAGGAATGGGTATTTAAATGTCACCTCCGAGATTTGTATCTGGATGTTTATACAGAAGGTACCTTCTCTTTGAGGATTTAACCAAGTAGTACTTTCTCAAGAACAGAAGGAGAATCAAGCCCTTAATGGAGAGTTACAATGACATAGAGTCCTTCCTCTAATGTGTCTGTGAAAAGGTTTATTTGGCTGGAAGAATTCTCTTATCCCATTATAAATTGTTAGGCACAGTGCAGGAAATATAAGTATGCTGCAAATCCAGCTTCCAATGACCTTTTCTCACAAAATGTGTTTTTGCTGAGGTGCAAGCAGTGGAAGAAAGGCAATTCTAGATGATATATTTTGTTCCTATTATACAGAACAGTATTTCATCATATGAAAGAGAAATGGGAGTCCCCTGTGTGACTACTCTATTACAAAGAAAAGCACCTCTTTGAAAATTAATGAACATTAAATATTTGTACAGTCAAATGAAGATCTGTTTTCAGGGAACTGGTTGCCCTGTGTTCTTGGGGTCTAAGCTGGGAATGGTTCCAAATAAATACTGAGGTTAGTAGCCATGAATAACAATGATGAAATACTAGGGTTGAGATGACCACTTTCAAACTCATATTACCAATCTGATTACATGATATGCTAAACACACACTTTTTTCTTTGCTAAGGAACAGCAGCTTTATTATCTGACTGCAGTGATATATATTTTCAGCATTACAGAAAAAAACCTGGGTGTTCTGATGGACACCAAGCTGATAATGAGTCAGAAATGTGGCAAATGTTAGCAAATATGGCTAATGCTGTCCTGGGCTGCGTTAGAGAAAAAATATTGATGACAGGTGAGGGAGCTGATCCTGTCCCTCCATTCAGCCCTTGTGAGGTCACACCTGGAGTGCTGGGACCAGTTCTGGGCTCCCCAGTACAAGAGACACATGAACATACTGGAGGCAGTCCAGCAAAGGGCCACAAAGGTGGATAGCAGCATCTCCCCTACAAGAAAAAGCCAAGAGAGCTGGGACTGTTCATCCTGGAGAGGAGAAGGCTCAGAGGGATCCCATCCATGTGTATAAACACCAGATGGGAGAGTGCAACAAAGACATAGCCAGGCTCTTTTCAGTGGAGCCCAATGATGGGACCAGAGGCAATGGAAAGAAGATGAAACACAGAAAGTTCACTCTGAACATCAGGCAACATTTTCTCATTGTGAGGGTGACAGAGCAGTGGCATAGGTTGCCTAGAGAGGTGGTAGGGCCTCCTTTGTTGGAGATATTCAAAAGTCATTTGGAGATGATCATGGGTAACTAGCTCTAAGTGGCCCTGCTTGAGCCAAGGGTTAGATGAGATGACCTCCAAAGGTGCCTCCCAGACTCAGCCATTCTGTGGTTCTGTGAAAAGAGCAGCTATCGCCTCTTTCCATAGCCTGCTTTGTTAAGGTTCCTACTCATTAGCTTCAGGCACTTTTATTGAGACATAAAATTGCTGTACTCAATAAATAACGGTTTTGGTGCCATACATAGGAGAGGAACAAGATTTAGCTCTAAAGAAGAGAATAAACTGAAACTCTTGCGAATATTTCTGAAGGCCTCAGTTTCAGTATGCATCAATAACTGCACAAAATACAGAGCCTAAGTGGCTGGAAACGAAATATCTCCCTGAAATGGCAGAGATTGTGCTTCTCCTCACTTAAACACCACGGCCCCAAGCTGCACACCAAAGCACTCACATGCAATGCGGACGTAGGCTTTCCGGCTCTTGGTGGTGCCTGCGGAGCTCCAGGCAACGCACTGGCACCAGTAATCCTCCGGCCCAAAGAGCTCCTCCACTTGCTGGCGGGAAATCTCGATGCTGACCTCGCGGACAATCAGACCTGTCAGGATGCAGGGAACACTGGTCAGTGCTGGGCTTACTGATGGACAGAAAACGAGCGTAGTTACAGAAGTCTGCTTGCAAAGTTGCTGGGAGACCTTGCAGCTCTCTACAAATATCTGCTCAGCAACACAGACTGTCATAAGGATGGGAAGGGAAAGAAACTCCCACTTTATCTGCATAATGAGGGATGTGGGTGAGTGAAAAACTAATTGCTGAGATTTTATCACATAGAGCATGTATTTTAGACAAATTAGAGGAACAGCACCTCAGCTAATATAAATTGTACCACATCTCTAGGACAATTTACATCAAGGGACATTCCAGACCAGTTCTATTTTGATGTATCATAAAACCACATAATCATTCAATTTATATGACTTCCCTAGCCCTTTTGTACTTCATCTCTTTTTGCTAGACAGACACAGCACAGGGAGAAGTCATGTTCACTGTGACACTGAACTGCCCAGGAAAATGGATTTTAGGACTGCAGAAAATGTCCTGATACTTCATAATGATGAGCACATGTGCTGCAGTATGGTTATTGCAAGCTGCAAGACGGGCACCACTACTGTCATATATGCTGCAAATACTGGGATATTTTTTAAGGGATTTTATAACACAGAGAAACACAATTCAGTGCCTGACAGTCTCTCTGGCCCTAACCTCTACAACCCATCTCAGCACAACCCTCCCCCAAACCCACAGTTGCACCCACGAGGACAGTGACCCACTTGCCATCCTTCCAAGCAGACTAATATTTGCCCACGTTTCCCACACAGTGCTCTCTCTGAGGAAGCTGTTTTGCTTCTTCTAAGTGCAAGGAAATTTTGTGGTGTCTCAGACACCACTGTGAGAACTGCTGGCAAAATGCGTAGATCCTCTAATGACAACCACTGTGTTTCATACTGATACAACCCCTTTCTCTGCCTCAAAATGCACTGCCTGGTCAAAAGGCTCTTAATTACTGGGTGGGGGTAGGAGAGAGTGCTTACACCTTTTCTCAGCATATTTGGTCTTTGCTGATGATGCCCAAGCATCAACAAATTTCTAATGTGTGTATGCCTGTAGAGAACACCACTGCCATTTCAAAAATGCACTCTTGCAAACAGCCTTGAATATATAAATTCACATACAAATCCTCTGTGTAGTGAGATTAATTTTCTTTTTCTTTCCAGAACTGCCAGGAAACTGAGCTGAATTATCCTTGGATCAGAGCATGCACAGTTTGTCCCCATCACCAAACACCAAAGGGCACGTCCTTCTGCTGAGCACAGACTTGAGCCTGTGGAGGCCAGCTACCCTCAGCCTCCTGCCACATGGCTTACAAGGGGATATTCATAACGTGAATGTTCCCAATTGTGCTGCATGGCGTGTTCCTCAAGCGCTGGAAACCAGGCCAGCCCTTTGATTTGCCTCCAGCCTCACAGAGGCTCCATTCAGGGAGCCAGCGATTAATTACTGTTTGCACACAGTTATGCACTGTCACTGTGCCTGCATGCTGCCTGCATCCCAAACTTGGGCAACAACCTAGCAGCAGAAAGAAATTAAGGCATGTAACACCACAGACTTCTCTGGTGGGAATGCCTTCTAGTGAGATGCATTTTCCTGTTAGAGACTATCACAGCCCAGCTCCCTTTTTATTTCATTATCCTTGACATCTTTAGCCATTGAATAATCAGCTTCTTTGGGGGAAACACTTAATAGCTCTTCTCCTCTAAATGAAATACTCAAAATATGGCAACAGCACTCCACAGAATGGAAATCAAAGCAGTGCATGGGCATTTGATATGCAGCAAATACTGTGTTATAAACTTCTTCTGCTTTGATGAGCTAATTTGGCTCCAAGAGGGGTCTGAGGGATAGCTTTTGTCCTGGTGAGAAGAGCATGAAGAGGGTGGGGAGGGAGCATGTACATTACATGCATAAAAACTGTTATATTTTCCCAGTGCAACTGCTGTTAGCCTAAAGATTACTTCAGTTCATTCCCACAGTTTTTATTGCACTAGCCCAGGGAGCTTTTGAAGGTTACAATATTATGTTTTTATAATAAGGCTGATTATGACAGAGCTTGATGGAGCAGTGAACTTTGTTACCCAAGGGCCAAAACAAGCAGGCTCATAATGACCATACTGGTTAATAATGATTATGAAACAGTCTTAACATTCAGGACACAAATGCTGTTTTCCGATTGTCTGTGGAAGATACAAAACTATACAACAAAATAGCTGCTCCCTCTGAATGCACCAGCAGAAATTTTTATCTCTGACCTCCTGAGATGCTTTCTAATTCAAAAAAACAAGCTACTCCAGGTAATGTCTTTTGGGACAGCTGTGAAGTCCTGACAGGTTTCAGGTTATTCAAAGGAATTTGGTGTTTGAGTAATATCAATAGTTGTGCCATGACCAAAGAGATGCACACATTCTTTACATAGCAAATAAATTTTACCTCTTTCTGCTCATAAGCAAAAAATGTCATTGTGTCTTTAAGGTAAACTATTTTTCCTAGAGCTCAAAATGCATCAAACCAGTTGGTGGTGCCACAAGATCATATGGGTTATAAGGATCCATGGCCAGAACTCAGAGCTTTGATTCCACCACTGCTTCCCAGCATTGCCCACTGGCACCTTAGTGCACAAACGGCCACACTGATTTAGGGGAAAGCCCTCACCAGCTGAAACGCACCCACCCTCAGACCCTGGGGCAAGCACAAAGGGACACATTTCCCTTCTTGTACCAACTTGCAATCTTATTCCTTCTGCTAGCACACTCCAACATCACCCCAAACAGAAAATCTCTTTCTAGGCCATATTGCAAAAACTGCAGTTTGCTGAGATATCTCAGATAGCAGCTTGTTACCAGCTGACACACTGCTGTACATCAGATTTCACAGAGGAGCTGGCACACTCTGTCTGCTTTCATTCAGGAGCGTATTGCTTATCCGTCTCATGTGGGCACCAAGTGCAGGAAAACCCTTGCATGATGACTTCAAATCTCTGTTGGACCTGCTTCTGCTTCTACACCAAAGAACATTAGCTAGAGGAATGAAAAAGAAAAAAAAAAAGGAAAAAGGAGAAAAAAGCTGAACAACCCATGTCTCAATATTTCCAGACAATGTGACATGTTGCACCTCTTATTCAGGCAACTGTTCATCAAATTGCTTGATTATAGGTAAGTGCACAATCTCTGAGAGCAAAATTAGAAGTTGCTTTATAAAACGAGTCCCTATATTTTGCCCAAATATACTTAGGACAAGATAGACTAAGAGATTAGCAGTAATTTCTGCATCATATAACCTACCTGGTACTGGCCAATTCTACTTTGTCACTGCACTAAGTAACAAAATGTCATCTTCTCACAGAGAATAAATCCTCTACCTTACCTTCTTCTTCAGAAATATATTGAATTTTTCAGTCTAGTTCTTCATATGGCTAAGCTATACAGCAGGTGAAGATACACAGCATAAATGTGGGGGTTTTTTGAACACTTGAGTAAGCTGCACATTTCCAGAATTACATAATAATCGCTTAGATGGTGGAACAACCCACAAAAAGTCAAAATCTTCCTATTTCAAGCAATGCAATAACAACCACAGCTGAAGGGAAATAACAGCAATGTGGGCAGCTAGAATGCTTGACAGGTTCCTTCTACAAATTCACAAAGAGCTGACCAAAGGGATATCCCTGACCATATGATGACATGCTCAGCATATAAAGCTGAGAGAAGAATACGGAAGATGTTCGGAGTGGTGGTATCTGTCCTGCCAAGTCACCTGTGATGGAGCCATGCTTTCCTGGGAACACCTGCCTGCCTACCAAGTGTTGAATAAATTATTTGTTCTGCTTCGCTTGTGCGGTTTCTGTACTACCTACTAAACTGCCTTTATCTCAACCCATGAGTTCCCTCACTCTTACCTGTTGGATTCTCAGCCTCATGCCACCAGGGCAGTGAGTGAGTGAGTGGTTGTGTGGGGCTCAGCCACCTGCTCGACCTAAAGCACGACAACCGGTCTAAGATATTCTTCTGCCCTAGTAGTCCTCTGTCCAGTTCAGGATGGAGGAAAGCAACAACAAAGGCTCGTGACATTTATCATAACTGGTCTGCAATTATGTCCCAGTCCAGCGAATTAAGAAGTTGTCCATAAGTCACAATTTTTGCCTCCTTACTAGAACAGCTTATTCAATCATTCATTTCAATAAAATGAATGTATTTCTGGGACTAATACAACTTGGGCTCTGGAAAGCGGTAGGAAGGAACCAGAACTTTACTTATTTCTGTATTTGCACGTTATGAGGGATTGATGGGCAGAGAGAGGCAGAGGGTGGAAGGAACCTTGCTCAGTCTGCCTACTGCTAATGCGTGCAGCTCAATAGGCACGGGGAGAGGCACTAGCTTATGGTGTATGTCAAAATCCAAGTTACTACCCCTCATGGAGCAAAAGGAAGTGTGAAGAGGGAATCATGCCTTAGATGCATGGTCTTTTATTATAACTGTATCCTAGAAACACAATCAAGCAAAGACACACTTCATACACACGGTCCCCAAGGGCTTAACTTAGCTGGCTATACAAACTGTGAGGGAGATTATCTGGTCTTCAGAGGCAGAAATGTTATATTGTTTAATGTATGCAAATGTAATGCAATAGTAGATATTATGGCAGATTATTGATAACTGCAGTTATAACTCATGGGTTCCATATTGCATCCACTGAAGTAATTGACAAGTTTCCCAATGATTCTGAAAGAAATGGATTTGCTGATCAGACTCATTTCTTTCTAGGGAAACAAAAATATCTCAGTGTTCTATGACCACATAAGACTGTACAAGACAATAAATGATCACCATAAACACGAGAAAACAGAAAACTATTATCAATTAATCAAATGTAATTATTCAGCCTGGAGTTCAGTCTAAGTCCCAGAGTTAATATCTACACCTCACCGGGCATCATTCCGCCAAGAAACTGTTTTGATATATTTTGGCTGTCATGACTGTTCGGCATTTGATATTAATACCCAAGACGTGTGAAAATACTCCTCAGGACTTTGATAGAGCAATTTTGGTGAAAGTGCTACACTGGTATGTGTTTGAACCCTCTGGCAGAACACTAAACAGGAACCATTTAGTCGCAAGACTAAACTGCACTTACAAACTCTCAGAAACTGCATGGATACTTTGCTTATTTTCTCTGTAAGCAGAAGTTCAAGCAGTTTCTGTGCTTTTGTGCTTTCATTTGCCCAAAAGGTATTTCATTAATTAGTAATCACATACGCCAAAGAACACATTTCTCAAGGAGATGGAACTTTATGACCTACTGGTCTGGAAAAAGACATTACAGTAATACCTGCATATAGATGGCAGGTATATCGCAGCCACTGCAAATAAGTATGGAAATACAGCCCACTTTCACAAAGGTAACCTGCAACCCTTTACACATTCAGTTTTGGGAAGCCAGTTCTCAGAGCATCCTCACAAACCTGATATTCCGTGCTGTTGGTTCTCTCCCTGCTTAGACAGGACCAGGTTCCCCCGAGCGAATGAGACCCCAAATCTCCCTTCCCACTGCTCAGTGGCGGCACAGAGGGCAGGGACAGTGTTTCTGGTTGAGGTAGAAGAGGCTTTGGGGAGCCAGCAGCAAAACAGCTCTGGGGCAGGGGGATTCCTCTGCACACCCATGAAACACATGCTGCTATAGAATCAAATTATATTTCTCACATTCCTCATCTGTCTTAAGATTTCAAACAAAGCCTCACCAAAAAACCACTTAAAACTGTAGCATAGTTTTTGCCTCATGAAAGTGGCTGAGACCATAAGTCAAAGTGGTATGACTGTAAACAGATTTAATAAAAGGGAGACAGATTGGTTTCTTTTTATGCAGTTCTTTGTCCTTTTACCTTTAATGGCAAAATTTAAGTGACCAAAGCCAAGAATTATGATCTTTTTACTTATGGATAGTCTGGAATGACCTGTCCAATTTATTTAATTGCTCATCACAGGTGCTATAAGCAACCTGTGTCTGTTCATTTTACTTGGTGAAGCAAATTTTTTACAAAAGTAAAAAAAAAAATCAGTGCTATGCAGGAATTTAAATTTATTTACCCTCTTGCAGAGACGGATCCCTCACAGTCAGAGAGTAATTCCACTCGAATATATCAGAGTACTTAAGCTATAGAATTTGATGTTTAAAAATGAATAAATAGGCTATGCACAAGAAGAACGGCTTCAAATATTAAAGTTCTTGCTGAGAAAAATGTATTCTGTGTACCATAATGGGACTGAGATGATTGCAGAATGGCACACTTTGCCTATAGCTTATTTTCTATATAGAGTACCTGTAATCGTAACAAAAGACAGATAGACAGATAGATATCTAAAGATAGTTTAAAAGAATAAACAGCTTTTACACCCAGTAATCCTTCACACTGTGACTGCCTACACCTGGTTTTGTCTCAATATACTGCTTTTCTGTAAATTGAGGCTGGCTGGAGATATGAAATGACTGCGTGAAGATCACAAACAATCTTCCACAAATATTAGCTTAAATATTTGAATTAAAGGCTTCCAGCTATTTTTGGTCTCTTCATAACTTTCTCTTTAGGAAACAGATATATTCTTAACTCAAATTAACCCAGGTGAAGACAACAGCATAAAAAAGCCAATATTACTTTAAAACCCATGTCAAGTTTTTACTCGTTTGCATCACCTACCTGTTATCTAATTGCCACCTAATGGTATTGAGTTAAGCTAAAATCCCAGCTCCCCTAATATTTTTTAACTGACTGACTTACACAAAAATTACAAAGGAGTGCCTTCAGAGGGATTTTACTTTGAGCTGGAATTAAAGAACGTGCATTCTGTTTGGGTTTTGTTTTCTTTCAGTGAAAACAAGGCTGTTCTGTTCTTTTCCCATTAACAACTGAAGGACCAAGTTGCATAAGATGCAGAGGAGATTTCAAAACAGAGTTCTTGGATGCTGGTGGAAAACAAACCATGTGCCCTGGTCCCTGCCAACATGGTGGGGGTGGGCAGTACAGCCTGTGGATTTGACCCCTTGGGGAAGGTAAAATAGCCCCTCTGCTATCTCCTCCCCTAGCCAACCTCGGCAGCTGATTGCTTTACATCACCCTTGAACTACTGCTGTTTAATACCTTAGAACAGCATTAAATTGCTTGTTCTCAGCCTATAAACCATTCAGAGATAAAGGGAAAACACCTCCCCATTTGTTTCTTAATGAAGGCCTTTTTCTGGTTGACAGCAGTTTTTGCAAATATGTACAAATTGCTCCAAAATTCATTGCTCTTCTTCCATATACAACAATATGTGCCTACAGTTGCCACATTCTTTCTTCCTTTTTCCTGGAACAAAAGCAATAAGCTCCAGTGTAGCAGGACTCCAAAGAAAAACCTCCCTACAAATACATATTTACATTTAACAATGAGTGTCATAATTTCTGCACTCACAGAGGCTGAAGTCTAGGAGCAGAAACAAATGCGACTCGAAGCATCTTGACCCAAAAGCCATCCTGACACTAAGAAACCCCAGGTGGCAATACCCAAACAATTCCCTGCCTGGCTAGTGCTACTTACAGGGAGTGGGAAGAAGACAGGTTGTCCACAGAGAAAAGCATGGGTATGAGCTCTTAGCAGCTCCAGCTCTTGGGTCATAGCCCAATCTTCCCTTCTTTTGATTGAGGAACATGCAGCTGAGAAAAGATGTTGGTTTAGTTTTTTTCAAGGGTCAGGAAAAAAACATGCCAATGGTTCGTGTTTTACTTAGAGCAGCAGTTGAGACTTCACAAAGAAAATCTGTGCACTTTTTATTTCTGGTTCAGAGAATTTACATGCTCTTTTTAATGATCTGGGCCTTCAGAAGTGGGTAATGCTTCCCAGTCCCCAGCTTAGTGCTCATGCAAAATTGAAGCACTTTTGAGGCAGTTTAGAGCCTACAGATGAATCTCAATGTGCAGGCAAAAAGAAATAATGGTTGTTTAGCACTTCACAAGAAGAAGCAGAGGAAATTATGAAAAAAAAAAAAAGAAATCTATTGAACTTCAAACATCTGGGAAGCCAACCGAGAGCATCTGAATTTTGAACAACATGTTTACACTCCCTTTGCACAGTGGAGGGGGGGCAGGGAAATGAACAATAAATGGGTTTGTGTGTAAATTTATATATAAAAATATACATCAAGTTGCTTATTTTACTGACTTACCGACTTATACGTGTTATAGAGGTAAAACATGTATCTGCACATGTATGTATGTACCACATCCACTCTGCACGGTTTTGAGATGCAGAGACAACATGAAAATGCCTTACTTCTGTGAACTTGATGTGATGACACAGTTCAGTGGCTGGTGCAGCTATTGTGGGAACAAGGACAGTCTCAATGTGACACAAGGGGTCACTCGGGAGCCTCCTCAGGAGTTGTTTTCCTATTTTTTTGGTCTGCAATGTGCAGGAACAGAAGACTAGGGGAGAAGTTTAAGACCCCCATCATTTTTTCCCATTGTTGTTCTGCACACAGGGGATGGCAATTCACAGCTGACCCGGGTATCTTGAAATAAAAAAGAAAACTAAAAAGAAAAGAAGAAAAAGGCTAGCAGCTGCTTTCAAAGCAGCTTTGTCCAATGGGCTGTCAAGTGAAGTGACTTCCTCCAGACAGAGATGAAGCTCTGGGAATTTACTGTCTGCTCTCCTACCCAGCAGGTTATCAGGGTTGTGCCAGGGCAGCAGTCAAAACACCAGCTCCTGAACACCAGGAGGTTTTTCTTAGTTTGTAGTGAACAAAGGAATCATGGCAGGAAGGCGTGCAGAAAGGCAGCCTGGTGGTCACAGAAGCCCTTTGGTGTGTACATGTTTCTGGGTACAGCGCAGTTCATGATACTCGTCAGCTGGAGGGGGGCACCAGGGATGAAAGAAAGTTCCTCTGCAGATCCATGTGACTTCGACATGAAAAAAAGACCTTTTCAATTATGGAAGTAAATGCCATCGAAGTATCCCTATAAGTCTAGATGCCTTCTTTTACTCTTTTTCTTCTAGCTACCCACCACTCTTGGTTTCCACCTCAGTCGAAAACCAGAAGCACTAAACCTAACCCCCAAAGCAAACCTGATCCACTCCTAGGCACTGCTGTTCCTCAGGGCTGGCAGTCCTTACTCCTCTTCAGAGGAGGGTGCGGCAACCAACCCAGGTGCAATGTCAGCCCTCATTACAAAAACATCATTATACAAGTCACTGGGAACTCAAAAACTGCAATCAGCCAACCAAGATCCTCTCTGAATCAAAACCTAGGAGCAAAAAATAGAAGACACTGCAAGGGCCTAAAGATTTGTATTCAGGGGGTAGAAGAGACACAGAAGAGTCTGACAAAAGACTCACTTTCTACTCTTACAATCAAACTATGAAGGGGATGAGAAGTTCTGAGGAATTGTGAAAGGCGTTCCAACAAAACCGGAGGAGAAAGAGCTGCACGTAACCTTGCAGGTGAATGGCAGCTCTGCTGGTACTTACCACATCATGCTGCTCATTTATGTACAAATTGAGAATGCATGGGAATGACAAAATGAATACAGCCAGTGAACCTGTAAAGGCAGCACAAAATTAGATCCTGTATGGGTCAGAGCTGCGTGTGACAAGCACCTCTCTTTCCCTTCAATGTTAGCGATGATTTGGCACCCTACCTGCATAGCAAAAAAAGCCTCGCTAAATCTGATCTACGTGCAAAGCTTTGCTCCATACAAATGCTTTTTTTCTTAAAAAAAAAAAAAAAAAGAAAGGAAATGATTTCTCCAATGGGGTTTTAAGGAATAGGAATTCTTCTTCAGAGGATGATTTCTCTGCCTAACGAGCTAATAGAGGAAAACATCGAAGATACCACTCAGGTAACTGCGATACAAGTTTAGACAAGCATCAAGGGAGTCTGGGAAACACTTAAATGTTTAGCACAGTCACTAAGACCCCAAAGTCTCTAAACAGTGACTAAAGCCAGATCATCTGGCTACATCAGACTGTTACTTGTTTGCATAGAAGAAAAAGTAAGGTGTAATTTTGACCTTCCATTTCCCTGAGTATTTTCAGGTATTTTTGCAAAGAAACTACAGCTCTACTAGTCCTACTCATTCCAATATTTAATTAACTGAAAAAGCTACACTTACAGGATGCAAGTGTTCCTGCCAGGGTGCTACTGAGTGCAGCACTTTTGTATGACAGCACACAAGACCTTGGTTGTGCTCCTCTTTTCCACCATTGCTCTGTCTTCTTTTCTACCATTACTGGATCGGAGAAATATCTGTTTTCCATTTAGGCCAGTGGGTGCAGGATGGAGACTACGCTTTGGGACTCGCTTCCAAATCAAGATCACATTTATGAGCCTTTCAGGCATCAGACCACCCTCGCCACAGGGGCTCCAGATCCCACACAAAGGGCTCAAAAGGAGCTGGGGGCCATGGATGGAAAGAGGAAGCATTGCTGTGCAAAGCTGTGGCTAGTCGGAAGCTGTGGTGGGTGGATTGATGTCAGAAGACATCTTTGGGGAATTAATGGGATTATGAGTGTGTAACAAAGGGTTTAATGAAGGAAAAACTTGGAGGACATAAGATGTAGGCTGGAAATATTCAGGGGGATATCCTCAAATGCTTCAGATGGATGCACTAGGCATCCATATTCGTCTTCTAATTATTTTAAATAACTTTATTTCCTGTCTCAGATTTGTTTTTCTAGAAACCCACAGGAAACCTCCAGGACAATTAGGCAAACAGCTGCAGATAGGAAGTTAATGCTGCAATAAGAAATGAATAAAAAACCTAAAGCTTTTATCTTTTGGTCCCAAAGCACTTTGCAGAGGTAAATAACAGAGACACTGAGTGATTTGCACAGATACATGGTGAATATACAGAAAATCTGGAATGGGCAAATGACCCTTCCCTTGGGCCCATCATTACTCAGAGGAGGAGCATGAGAGGGATTAACTTGCAGGAAGAGTAGCTCCCTCTGGGCCCCCTGTTAGCATGCCTGAGTACCCTGAAGGACAGAGCAAGGCTGGGAGAACCTGCCCCAGTCAGCTTAGCACCAGGAGGGCAGAGGGTTTGTGAGGTCCACTGCTGCCACCTGCAAAGGTGGCTGGGCACACACCCCCACAGGGAAAAAGGAAAGGGCAGCAGTAGCAGAAGGACAGGCAGGTCTCAATGGCTGTGAACACAAAAAAAAGATGTCTTGGTCTAAGAGCTGGAAGCAGCCTTCCACAAAGGCTTAGAGGGACAAAACTCCCAAATACAACAGTTTGATTAAATAAGAAATTAATGATACGTTAATGCACATATTGCTAGTGAATCCTATACTCAGTAGAGTCTAAACTCAGAAACCCTCAAGTCTTTTGCAGGCCTCTAAACAAAAAGATTATCTCCCTGGCCTTGGGGGGTGGCTTGGTATTGCCTATAATATTTGCTTCCAGAAGCAAGTATCTGGTCCAGCAGTCTTGTTCCGTTTACAAAAGCTTATTTCCCTTCTTCAGGTATGCCCCGATCTTAGCAATTTCTCCACTCACTTCAACAAAACCCCCCACTATTTTAAATGTATATCCTAGAAAATAGTGATTCTCTGCCTCTCTGTGTGTTTCTTCTGATGCTTCCAAAATGGCTATTTTTTTCTATCCAAATATACTAATTACTCAAGATAAAAGTGCAAACTTTGTCTGCTCGAAAACCCTGTCTGCAGCAGCTTTCTTGCTGGGTATTCCCTTGACCTGGGTGAGGGGAAACCACGCTCCCAGCAGCTGATTTTGAAGATGCAATCTGGGAGAAAAGATAACTTCTCTTGCAGCAGTGATGGCCACAGGGCTCCTCTCCCCCAGGAGAGCTGCCTGTCAGGCCACAGGGAGTGACAGGCAGACAGAAGATGGCCCAAGTGACAGCAAAAAATGTCTGCAACTTAAATTTCAAATAGGAAAAAACCCATGGGTTTCTTCATATATTTTATGGAAGTAAAGAGCCTGTATTTCCCCAGAGAGTTCCACTTCTTTGGAGAAACAGAGTAATGTGCTTCTTTCTGCACCACCTGCAGCCTTTCAGACCATACATACATAAGCATGTTTCACTTGCAGCAACCCTCCAAAGAGGGAACAGACTCCAAACTACAGAAGAAAACAGATTGTAGTATCAATTCTAACCCACATTTCAAAACTATTAATAGAAGCATTTGGGAAGAGATACTCAGACATATTTTTAAATTTCCTTGAAACGAGCTGGATTAGGGCAGAGTATTGAAGGAGTAGAGCTAAAAACTGGCAATATGTTGCTGAGAAATAATTATTTTGTATACGGGTGCTTGATGCCTGTAATGGATTTGATCCAATGATAAACGGAAAATAAAATTACTTCTGACAATGGCGGAATGAAAGCAATCCTTTTTTATGATGTGTGGCTACCCTTACTAACATAACCCCAAGGTATTCTACCCCAGAGAATCAAAATATTGCAGGCTAAGTCTAACTGCAGCATTCAGCATCACTTGTTATGTGTTTAGTGAAGTTAATAGAGACATTGGCCACATTTGCTCAGAAGAATAGCTTTTTCCTTATCATTTGGATTCTTCAAAAATAATACGGAGAATTAGGAGGCTACAGCACATCAAGAAGCAAAAAGAGATTAAGTAGAAAAGATGTGTAGAGAAAGAAAATACCTGTAAGGAAAGGAAGATCTAGGGGTAAAAGAAATGAGTAAAACATTATCCCTCCACATCTCTCCCTGAGCTGTTCTTACTTGGGGACTGGGGGCACTGGAATTTTGTATTTGGGCTGCCAAATTAAGTTCTTCAACACTGTTATTCAAAGACATGCAATACTAAGAAATAATGGCTTTTCTTTTTTATAAAAAATACTAAGACAAACAAATGCAACTTCTCAAAATGAGAGGCTGTATGATGACCTTTGCTGTATAATCAGAAGTCCCAGCTTAAACAATGTCTGTGACTTTTGCCATTAGGGCAATGCAGCCTTCTAATATGTGGTGTGACAAACACCAAAATAAATGGCTTTCATGAGATGTACACACAGAGAGGAAGATGAAGACAGAGCACTTTGTGCTGGAAATGATTTTCCTGCCTCTGTACGTGGTGCGAGAAGAGCACAGTGACTGTGAAGGTTTCCGCACTGCTGTCTTGGCTGCAGGATCTTGTAAGAGCTGTTTTAAAGGCAAAAGGGCAGATGTCAATCCTTGATCTTTCTGTTGAGAGGGTGATCTATTAAAGACTTAGCTAGCTGGGTATCTACTCCCTCGACAGGCTGCCAAACCCATTGCTTAAGGTAACAAACTCCTATTTTCCAGATCAATGCTGACCCTACGTCAAAAGCTTGCTCTTCTTTCGTTGAATCTGCAAGTCATCCAAAAATACTTTTATAATTGGGAAAGGTAGTGGTGGGAGGTAAGCATCAGAATCTCAGTGGTGGCTGTGTAAAGAAACTGGAAAAAAGAAGTCAGGTTTCTCTCTGAAAAGAAGTGCTTATTTGTCCACTCCAAGTGCAGTTTGGTATACCCTCTTAATCAGACAAAAGGAGGGGGTCATCAGCAAACTCCCCAAGCCCTCCTCTCCTTATGCATCCCAGCAAAAGAAGACAGACAATGTAGGCAAACAATAATGCTGGCTGAATTGCCCAATATGTCTATTTAATTAGCACTTAAAGAATCACAAATGTTTTCTCTTTGCTTGAAGGAGAGAGAAGAAGAACATGTTCCTGGCATTGCAGAGGGCAAGATGGGGTTTATAGACCATTTCACCTCAGTAGTCAAGGAGAAAGTATTACAATGCATATCCAAACTGGAAAGACAAAAAAAAGCTCTAGATTTTTTTCTGCTTTTCTCTTGTACATCACTGGGATGTGGGGCTTGATATAGCAGCATTTAATCCCTCTGGGCAAATGAAAGGGGTGCAAGACACTGATTTGCTGTACATTCACAATTCTCTCACCACTGCAGAACTGGTGCGTGTGTCTTGGAAAATAGTTCTCCATAAAAGCACACACGCAAAATAAAATCACAGAATCACAGAACAGGGTGGGTTTGAAGGCAGCTTTAAGGTCATCTAGTCCAAATGCCCTGCAATGAGCACGGACATCTTCAGCTAGATCAGGTTCCTCAGAGCCCCATCCAGCCCGGCCATGAATGTTTCCAGGGATGGGGCATCCACCACCTCTCTGAGCAAACACTGGTTCAGTGTTTTGCCACCCTCACTGTAAAAAAAAATGTTTTGCCATAGTAATTTTCAGAGGTACAGTAATTTGGAAAATGTGCACAAACAGCTCTAACAATTATTGATGCTATTGAACTTCCTGCCCTGTAACAACGGAATTTTCTTGCCCCAAAAGCATCAGTTCTGCAGGGCTCCTTTTATTTTTGTTGCTGTTCTCTTTTATGACAGTCAGCCATAAAATCAAATGTGTTCCCTCAAAAGAACTCTCATCTTTGTTTTTTAAAACCGGTGTTCTTATTCTTTTTTACATTAATGGGAAAATATTCCAGAGACATAAAGGCATAAAAAAGACAATGCCCTGCCTTGTATTTCACATACACAGGAAATGAAAGAGTCAAAGATGTGCACTAGACATTTCCAAAGCACCCGTTTGACATCTTTATGAAAACTCTTAGCTTTTTCCATAAAGAAGAAAAATTCCAGTGAGTCTGAGGATTTAAAAACAGAATGTAATGATCTTCTGTGTAAAGCCTCAGGTTTCTCGGACTTGATCAGTGTAAAATATTTTTTCAGGCTAATTTAATTAAATAAAGTGGTACTAGAACACCCTGTCACTATTATAGTTCTCACCCTCTCCAACCAGAAGGAAACAACTCCCATGGAGTCCCCGTGCATGTTCTTTACAGCAATGCTTTACCCACTGTTTAAAAATACCCCCAAAAATTAATTATGTATAAAATATACCGCAAAGTATATATAACTATTACTCTTATTTTGTACCTTCTCTCTCTCACAAAGAAAAAAAAAATACAGGGAAAAAGGATATAAATATTTCTTTTCCTCTCTTAAAAATTAATCTTCTTAATACATACAACATTTCTATCTAAGAGCTCTCTTCAATGAGAGCATGGCTGCACCCTAATTCCACCTCGTGTGCCATTGCTATTGCTGTGCTGTTTTCTCTGGTCTTATCAATGACAGAAACAAATTTGCCTTATAAGAAGAGTTAATCATCTCTACATAGATTTCATTCCTGGGCACAGGCTCAAAGTCCATGAACACATAATCTTTTGCAAATCAAAACCTATTTCTCTCTTTCATGCATCATTTACAATCCCAAGATGATGTACTGCTAGCATCACACCTGTATTTTAGTTCGCTTTCTTCCTGATTACTCATCCTTTAGAAAAGAAAGCACAAGTGACCTTTACTCTTTTCCTCTCATATTTTATCATCTGTTTGCCTTGTTTTCCCTTGCTTTGCTTGTCTATGTAAAGAATTGAAATCCTGGTTCAAACCCAGCAGCAGTGTATCTCCTCAGCACGGTCCTCTTTTCATAAGCAGGAGAACAGAATTTAGGAACAGTAAAATACCAGGAAAGAAGAAAGCACACAATTTTCAGCTGCTGAGATTACACGACTGACCCTGCAGAAACAGTATGTGAGATCCCTCTGAGCCCTAGGTTACCCATGTGAAGTCTAGACCTAATCTGTTTTGTGGGCAGTTTCTCCTGCCTCTCTAACCACAAGCCTGCAGGCAGCAGCAGCAGCAGCATAGGCTTGGACTGCCATCCTGATGTCACCCTCTGAGCAGCTCAGTCATTACTGCTGTGCCCTAGGTTACAACTGCACTACCTAGTCAGAAACAGATAAAGAAATCAAACTAGTCTCAAAAGTGATAGAGTCCAAAAGCTTTGCCAGCATGACTGGTGCAAGCTGCCAAGCTGATATCTTCTCCTTTGGGCACTGGAATGAACCTTCACAGTCACTGTCTCCTGCAATTTTTTTCTACAGCTTAATCTGCAGTGAATATATTTTCCTGAGCTTCCATTGCTTTAAAGAAAATACTATTTTACCACAACCTTAATTAAATTCTTCACCCATTGCTATACCACTTACGTGCTGTGAGCCCTAGATTCCAAATCTGCCTACAGGAAGGTGCACAAACACTGCAGCTGTGAGGTGCATTAAGCAATATTCTGGCAACAACCAGGCTGACTGACAAATTTGGGTTTTGATGACAGTTTCATTTTAACAAGCTATTAGTGTGACTCCGTTTGTGGCTCTTGTGCTAATAATCTGATGTACACAGCTTTTGACACCCTCTTCCCCCCACTGAACTCCAGTAGGTGATTTTATTTTTTAATTGGAGATGGTTTTCATTTGCATATAATTGCTGTTGTTTGTTTGGCAAAATATTTCTCCTCTAAAATATTTTGATGCATCTCTTTTAAAGACTGGCCTTTTACACTTGTAGAATGCAATTTGCTTTATAGCATCACCAAGTTTTCGCACAATGAGATTTTTGAGAAAAAATAATCAGTATTTCACCTGTGGTGAAAAATTTTCATGTTTCTAAATGGTGATGTACATGAAAGCTTAAAAAATTAACTCATAGCTGTCCTTCTGTTTGCCCTTCTTCATTCTCTTGCGCTCCTATGGAGTAAAAAACCCTGAAGATGTATTAAGCAACATGAATTTATTTTTTGTTTTTAGTGTTTCTCCAGCAGTCATCTTGTGGAAAAGCCAATTTTTACAAATGAATACACAGGCCCCAAGTCTAATACAGACTTTTTTTCTACAGTCTTTCTTCCTACACCCACCTTCTCTTTTTCAAATGGAAGTACCAAAAGCTTATGCTTTTGATCTCTGTGCAAATAAATGAGCTGAAACAAATAAAACCTGGTTCACAAGAGACTTAGAAGACATCTGGTGGAGTTATTTTTCTAAGTAATTAGACCAAGTGGTGGTGTAATTCCCAAATGGAAAGTACCTTCTCGCTTGGTATCCAGTTATTTCTCAGAGCCATCAAAACAGCAGTAAGTCCTGCTTCTCTCCTTGCTTGTGTCTCAGACTCTATTGATTACCAGTCTTCCCAAACACTGCTTTATTACTCAAGTTTTCAAACCCCTCCTTTTTTTTTTATTGTGCTATGAGGATCCTGTTTTACTTCCATGAATGTCGGTGGGATTTCTGGTATTGACTGAGCAAGGATGCTAACCTACTGTAGTTCTCCTTCATCCAGGCTCTACGGAGCAGGCAGAGAAGTGCAATGAATAACAGCTAGGTGCTTGCTCTGGATCAATACACTGCTCTGAAGTTTGCCCAGGTGTGCTTTCTCCTTCTTTCTTGCTGAAAACTGATTAAATTTCTCCTTTTTTTTCCACGTAGCTCCCCAGGAAAACATCATTCTAGTAACAACCCAATTGCTCCTTGACACTTTGGGGAGAATGTGGTTCTCGGTCTGTGACAACAACACAGTGCAACCACTGTGAATTTGTGACACTGGGGAAGTGAACTGGGAGTAGACCTGTCTGAAGAAAGGAATTTCATCTTGTTTGTGCATGGTTCTCCTGGTTTTTTGGTTTCAGATTTGGTCAGGGTGCTCTACACTCCTGTTTCACTAACTGCCCTGGATGCAGACACCACCTCTGTGCTATGACAGGAACGTTTTGTAATGCCAGATGTAGAATTCACAGCCGTAACAGGAGTAAAGAAAAGCAGCTGCCCTATGAAACTGCTGCTAGATTAAAACAGTGGGCTTGATATTAACGGTGTTCATTCTCATCCCTTCACGACAGAACACAAACTCACCAGAGGTTTCATCTACTCTCTCGTCCACCACATGGTCCTTCTGATGAACCCACTCGCTGTTGCACTTAAAATAGATCTGTGTGGCTGGGCTCGCTTTGCAGTACAGATTCACAGGCTTGTTCTTCACAATGTAAGCCTCTTCGGGTTCGATGAGGAAGTGGGGCAATGGCTCTGGAGGATCAGATGGAAATGTTTCTGGAAGCTCATGAAAAAAGTCATCATCTGTAAAGAAAAATGAAAGAATCAAAATTCAGCTGGCAGACACTTGCAAAAACTTTGTGAAAATTAAAAAAGGTGCATACTTTTTGAATAAAAATGTTATCGTAGGAGCATTCCTAAACTGAGGCTTAGATGCACTGCTTTTTCCAGACTGGAAAAAATTGTTCTTTACATCCCGAGCTTTCTTTACTCTCTGTGATGTGACAAGGATGTGCACATTCACAGTCTGAGATCAGTCCTTTGTTACCATCATTGGCAATACCAGCAATAAACCTTTGTGTTAGCACTTGGGAGAGTTGCCTGCAAAACCATAAAGAGAAATAATAGAAACTTTCGGAGGCTTCAAGGTCACATTTTCAAAAGTGACTTACTGCACTGCGTAATCAGGTGCGTGCAATAGCTACTGCCAGCTGAGGCCGGTCCAAATAGGAAATAGCACCTTTTGTTTCAGATGAGCAATTTGAAATCTGCTCTGAGGACAAAAGACTAAATGCAAGTCCAGTCTGCACCTTTTAGTTCGTACTCTGAGTCTCCTGCTAAGACTGCTGATGAAGGTGCCAAGCTATGCTTTATTCACTCTGTCCATAGTACATTGGTCTGTGCAGTCCTTGCTATGGAGAGGACGTGGGAGCTGGGACATGGGGCACGGCAGCTGCGAAATGGTGACATTTTGGGCCAACATGGACACATGCTATTGACATAAGGAACCTCAACACCTCTCTGGTGCTGCTGGTAAAGAATAAAGTCAATGAAAGAAGTCTGGAGAAGGAGGAAAAGAATCCATCACATGGGAGGCAAGACTGAAAACACCAAACGTGCATGTTTTCCTTTCTCCCTCCCTCTTCACAAATCCTCTTTTACAACCTCTGTGCCCCTTTGTGCAGAGGAAGTCTTCCACATCAGAAAGCACCAAATTCAGCGGAGAATAACCCTCTCCCCATCTCCCTCCCCACCTGCTGTTAGAGCACAAGAACATCCAAGAGGCTCCGAGCAGCAAAGTGGTGGGGGGGCATCAACTCCTGACAGATCCACCAGCGGTGAGCTGGCAGTTCTGAAAGCCTCATTCAATCTCCCCTTTCTGCCTCTGACGCAGTTATCATCATACCTAGCGACGGACGCTGATGCTGATCAATAAAACACCATGGAACATCCAACTGAAAATACTGGCTGGCTATCTCCTCCCTGCCAGTCTTCATGAAGATGAAATATCACACGGCTCCCTCCCCAAACCTGAGACTTCCCTGTGCGGGCCGTGTCCAGAATTACAAGGTGCACGACTCTCCTTCCAGATACTGCTTTTCAGAAAGACAAGAAGGAACAGGGACACATGAAGGAGAGAGGGGAAGAAGGTAATAAGTTACCCATCCATGCAGCTGTATGAAGGTAGACTGCATGTCTTTATCGGCGATGGGAATACCTTACACAGTAAACCATTTTGTGGTTTATAAAACTGTTATAAAACTCCTAAACTGTTTATAAAGAGAACATATGTTCACCATTTCTTTTTTCACTTTTATTTCCCATCCCCCCCCTCATATTAATTTAAAAATACTCCTGTCCGTCTCAGTGTCTCATTTTATAAGGACTATCAGGCCTGACTCATTCTGCATCACTCCCTGAGAGTTAATAGAAGTGAACTGGTTCAAAGATAGAAAAAAGGGCCAATAAATAAGGCCTGACATTTTTCTAGCAAAGGGAAAATCTGTGACCCACTATAACACTTCCATTTCCATCTCCAATTAATCATTTCCAGATACTCAAATTAAATTTAATTTTTTATCACTTTCCCATGCTTCCTTTTATTTCTGCAGTTTCCTTTTCACTCTGACCACACTAGCCGCCTTCTTCTGCAGTCCTATTTCCTCTCCTCATTAGGTATTTCTTCCTTGCTCCATTTTACTCTCCATTTTTTTCCAAAAAGAAAGACAAGTTACAGTAAGTTAATGGGAGTCCTCATTTGGTTTCATGACAACGAAACATGTCTGAACTGAATCAAGAGGCTTTCTGGCATTCCTCATCCTCTTCCATGCACACCTCCCCTCTTCCCCTCTCCCTCTCCCACACGCTGCTCCATAGACATCCACACACAGAAACATTAGGGATGAATCATTTCCCCTGAACTGCCACAGGACGTATCTTTTTCTTCTGGTCATTTAATTGCAAATCAGCAAGCAGACAGATGGAAACTAACAAAGCACACATATGTTTTATAATTAAACAAGTATTGCTTCACTAATTTCTGGTGACTGGAAGAACAAATGTATTTGTTTTCACCACTAAATTTCTGCACATTATCAAAGGCAATAATTACAATGCCTGACCAATTAACTGCACCTTATCAAAGATAACTAGAAAGTCTAAGAGGAGGAATCAGCAAGCTGCAAAAAAGAAACAAGGTGGTTTTCAATTTTTTTTCTTTAATGAGCCTGGAAAACTCGTGTGGGTTTTGACTTTTCCTCCTGAAGGTAACTGCTTCTAAAGTTTAAATATAATTTGCATGTATTCAAAGTACTACCCAGTACATTACAATCTAGTCTTACATTTTGATTCTGGTGATAGCTGCTTCCCTCCACCAACCTGGCATCCCACAGTCAGGTACAAGCCTATTTTCTTACTGTCTTCTTGCTGTGATTCCTCCTTACTCTTCTTGAGCAATAATAAAGCTTGGCTTTATTTTTCCACACTCTTTCTCATTTCTATCAAGAGGCATCTGAACCGCTCTTAAATGTTAGGGATATAGATGGAAACCATTCACAAACTGTCACACAAATAGTGCTCAAAGGCTGCCACGTCCCTGGAAACTGGCATTTAAAACCGTCACTTTCAGAAAAAATTCAAGACAGTAGCTAAGAAAGATTTTTTTTTTTTTTTTTTTGCTTTTTAAACTTCAGAATGCTCATTCAATCCCTGCCCTCCTACGGCTGCTGTTAATAGCAACAATGGTGTATTTTTATAGACCAGTTTCTCAAGAGGAACATATAGGATATCACCATGACTGGTTCTGGCAGAAAAAATAGCAATTCCACTGCAAAGCTAGTCTACCTCTGTTAGCAGAGGGACCCTTGCTCCTGCTTTTCACTGCTGAAAGGTAACAGGTGGCTTAATCAGCCTGTGTGAACCACAGCGGGAAGTCACTTGGTGTTCCCTGCATCCCCCAAAGAGATGGGGTCGGGTGCTGCAGGGAGGCAAAGCACCCCTCCCCTCTCACCCAGGCACACCAGCTGAAATGGCAGGATGGTGGTTTACAGGTAGACAGGGTGTGCAGCCCCAGTTTTCCTGTGCTGGGCTGTGATATTTGCTTCTCAGGATGAGAATCTTTTGAGGAGGAAGAGCCTTAATCCCCTCATGATGGTTTGCACATCACACCTGGCTCAGCGGTGTCACAGCTTAGGACAGCCAGCAAATCCAGCTGCTGATCTTGGACAGGGTTTTGAACCATCACAACCATCATCAACCTTAACACACATCTTGAAGCCCAGTCTTGCATTTCACTTTTTGAATTACACTGATATGCTGCTGTGCTTTCATTGTAATGCTCGCAGCGACATGCAAGTATAATTATAATGTTAGTGTAATTATATAGCAAAATATTCCTAAAAATCCAACACAGAAAACATCAATATAGGACATTTGACTCTGTTGGGATTTTTTGCAGTTCTCTAGAGAACAAAATACGGTAACACCAGAGCAATCTAACAAATCTGTGTTTTCATGAGGACACAGTTTCTAACAAGCTATTAAACACTTCCATAAGTTTCTCCTAACCAGCTCTACTTAAACACAGCTCATTCCTCTCCGCATAGAAAAATCAAACTCTGACTTCGATTTTTCAGGGATGATTTTGTTATAACTGTGTGGCCTGTTGAGCCAGGTTCTATAATTTGGATGGGGGTTGCCTCTCACAATATGCTCCATTGCTACATGAGGGGATAAATCTTGCCTGAGACTTCGATCTGCATCTTCCTGATGGTTATCACCAGTTATTTAAAATGCTCATCTCCCAGTGGTGCAGCAAAGCAGCAAACTTTATAACTCTCTTATTTAACTCTCCTAAGTAGTTAGGTATTTTTTTTTCTTTTGTCTGGAGGAAAAAAGCTAATTAAACCATTTGGGAGAGATCTGGGAGCGTAGATACAAACAAACACTAAAAATTCACATACTTGAATTCCAATCATTATGCCAATGTCATGTACAGCAAGTTCCCCTCACAACCTTGATCAAACACAAACACAAGACACACATTGTTCTCCCCTGTTGTAACAAATCCCCTTCTGTGCTCAGTAACTTTGAGCTGCAAGTTTACTTCTGCAGTATGTCACATTCATCTTTATTTTCATATAATAAAGTGTACAGCCCATCTGTTGTTATTGACTGATTTATATTAGCAAGACAAAAGACCTGATTAATGGTACTGCTAAACTGGTTCCAGTCATGCAATTCATTCATATTAAGAAAATAACTTTTTAAAAGCCACTTTAATCTAGAAAATTCATTTGGGATTTTTGTTTTAGTTGCTGGCCTAAATACAGATACACTTTTTTATTTGCCTTCTGTAGAATCTGACAACTATGTTCTTTAAAAGCAAAGTCAAATGCAAATCTAAAGGAACGGGGAAATGCCACTGAAATCAGCATTGATACAATCTGTCATGGACTGTCTCATATAGGAACTTTAGCTTAATTTTAGTTCAGTTTTCTTTTAAGGTAAAAAAAAATATTTGCCTAAGTCAGGAACCTTTTCATGTTAGGAAAGGTCTTTATTCTTTTCATGCATCTGCCTGTAAAACTATACATATTAGAGCTCTGCATGCATAACAAGTGAAAAGAGAGATTTAATGGTATATTTCCCCTTTTATGGATTAGTATCCCTGCTCTAATCTGTGGCAGGAAAATATTGTGCTCCATACACCAATCTATTCATCTCTAGATCACTAGTTTTATTACTATATACAAAGCTTTAATTCTCATCAACCCAGCATATAACTCAGTATATATCTGAACTGCGAGACTTGAACTATTATTGCTTAGATGATAATATATTGGACCATTATCTCTTCATGTGAGACCTGAAGCAAATTCTTCTCAAATGGAATTTACTTCAGAATGATTCAAGAGCAATTTAAAATGAATGGCTGCAAAGTTAATTCTATTTGCATTTGGATGCCCATCACTCGGCAAGATCATTCCCCGAGCGTCGCGAGAAAGGCAGCTGGAGTTCACTGTATGGATGGGATTTCTGTTCAGGTTTTAATGTTATGATTAAAAAGCTTTCTAGAGCAACAAGTACTGTTTACTGTGAAATTAACAGCAGGTGCTACCTCAGCCAGACAGCTTATCAGGATGGAGGCAAGGGTTTGGATTACAGTGCACACTCTTTCAGGAAAAGAAAATTGCTCGGCTGGAAGTCCTTTAGTCGCAGGGTTTTCTATCCTCCTAGGAAGGGCATGCAGTGCCATCAAATGGGAAGCAAGGAAGCAAAAAATACTGTATGCCACTGTAAGCCTGCCTCCACCTTAGAGGCCCATAACGCCACAGAGCTATGAATCCAATATTAGGCCAAGCTGAATAAAAACTGGGAGAAAACAGGACTTTTTCTAAGAATTACTTATGAATAGCTTCCATACCAAAAGGCCCTCTCAACCCTGCCTCAGCCTTGGAGACCACACAGGGACAGAGAATGGGCACAGCAAAGTGTAGCCTGTGCCCTGAAAGAGAAAGCACATTTTCTTGCCTTGACCCGGAGAGAAGGAGAGTGGCTTTCTCAGCACTTAACCCTCTGTCAGCCCTACCTCTGGCTGATCGCAAGGTGAGCATGCAATAAGGCAATCACTCCTTATTCTTCAGCACCTCAAAAGGGGAAGGTATCCCCAAATAGCCCAGGAAGACTGCAATTTTGCAACAGCAGAATATTTGGCCAACCTTGGAGGCTGGCATCCGCTTGCTTGTAGCTGAATCCACTGGCAGGCCTTCACGTGCCTAAAGATGAGGCTTGGTTTTGTGGCAGCCCACAAACCAGATCCTTCTGAACTTTGCTAGACCCTCCTGGGAGCAAGGTCAAGGGAATTTCTGACTCAGATTTACTGAGCACCCACAAAATTAAATGCTCTTTTCGTCAGGGAAGGCAGAGTACAGGCACAGTCTGGGAAAAGCGACAGAGAAATCGATAGGGCATGCAATGCTCATCTTTTTTGGGTGACTTCAGTCCAGAAAAAGAATAAATAAAGACCACAAAGAGCAATGAACTTTCCCTGCACCTGCAGCAGCTCAGTGAAGACTCTCCTAGCACATCTCAGCTTAACACATCCCCAGGAGGTCAAACCCAAGCTTTGCTTGCACTTAACAAAGAACATATGTACTGAGTGGCTACACATGCATCAGAAGACTGCTGGGCAAAAGTCTTCCCCTCAAACACAAGAACATCAAAGAAAAGCCAAACACATCCTTTCCTGTTCTTCTGTACCCCTAGAAATAAAGGAACTTTCACAGCAGCACAGGCATCAATACTTGATCCACGGTCAGCCATAGGCACCGACCTGGAGCCCTCTCAAAAACCCAGACAAATGGGCATCTCAGACACCTGAAATACTGGATTATTGGCTCAGCTAAAGAGTCCAGGAAGGAGGTTTCTGTTATTTGGAGACAGTCCTACTATACAGAGCATCCTAAATAAATAAGCCTAGCAATACCTAATATAGTAATCATGCTTATTACACCCACCATATCCTGACTAGGTTTTCTCAGAAGGCTGTGAAGAGCTGAAGGGGAGAAGAAAACACCATGCTTTCCCTTTTAACAGCAGTGCACAGCCTGGCATTACACTGGGGAACTGTTAAGAATGGGAGCTGCAGCTCAGAAGCACAGAGGTTTCACAAAGAAAGCAGCCAACTGAGTGGCTGCTGGTGCTCTCCTCTGGCAGCCCTTCGTGGAGTGGAGCCCTCTCCTCCGGTGCACTTCTCTCTGTGCTCCTATTTTATGTGAATGCTGCATGTTCAGATATAATGCCAAGGGCAGGGGAAGATGAAAGAATAAATGCTTATCACTCAGCCACAGACAATGTGGACATTGTGCAACCATGTTGCCTACAGCAATCAGCGTGTTCTCCATCTCCCCTGCTCCGATAGTGCCATCTCCTTCTCTCAGCCCAGTGCTCAGAGTACATTTTGCCTGGCTTACCCTGGTAAACTGCACTGCTGTTAATCAACAACTAATTCCAGTGGAGTCAAATCTGATTTGCATCAGGTAAGGAAAAGAAGAATGACATCTAGATGAAGAAAACACTGACTGTACCACCTTTATAAAGAGTTTTGCAAGTTATATCTTACTGTTGGGGAAAAAGGCATCTTCCCTCAGTTTGTTTAATTCATAGTTATAATTAAAGTTTCTGCTTTAACATCAAGCAGATGAGAGGAAAATTGAAAACAAAATTCCTAGTGCTCTGTAACAGAGGGAAATTTTTTATACATCCCCCTGCTAATTCAAGACAAAACCTGCAGGTATATATGTAGACATGACATTTAAGGTTCTGTATCCCGAACGTTACCATTGCCCTGAGACAAACTGTCAGACTACCAGCTGCTGCCTAAACATGCAAGGGATGGTAGAGGTACTCATTAGCATTGGACTCAGTGTATGGAAATGCCAGAACACGGTATGATTTCAGGCAAGGCAATTGAAAATACTTTCTGCTGGTGCATATGAAGAGCACCAAGCTGTTCTTTGAGCAACAAGGTTTATGAGACTTGTTGTCAGTATAAGAAACTTAATGCAGTAATCTGCAAGCACTGCTTACTGTGAGTCTGCCTAACCATGTAAATAGATAAAAAAAGCTGGAGGCAAATCATCAGGGGGTGAGGCTGACTTAGGAGCACGGAGAGCATGAAATGGAAAGTGAAGAGGCAAAGGCCCTGTTTCTTTGCTGCCCTGCCCTGAGTACCAGCAGTCACATCCCTCTTAGCAAAATATTCATTACTTCTGATGGAAACTCGTTATGCTTGTACAGAGCTACTGGATAAGGTTGGCTCAGTTACTGTGCCATGGCTCTCAAAAGTACAGCACTTGAAAATAAAATGCTTGACAAACAGCAGATGACATCAGTGACATTTCGTGGTGATTATCCTGTGGAAGATTGCTCTCTCCTTCCACTTCCAGGGTTGTTAAGCATTGGAACAGCCTGCTCAGGGAAGTGGTTGAGTCACTATCCCTGGAGATATTTAAAAGACATGTAGATGTGGCACTTAGCGACATGATTTAGTGGTGGATTTGGCACTGCTGGTTTAACAGCTGGACTCTCTGATCTTAGAGGTCTTTCTGACCTAAACTATTCTATGAATGTATGATTTGTTTATAACTAATAAAATATTCATACTTGAAAAAAAAAAGAAAAAGAAGTGGGTTACAGACTATCTCCAAAACTTTATCTCCTTACTCTGTCATGTAACAAACTCACAGAGTAACATGCAAGTGCTGAGTACACACACCGTATTCCGTAACTGTGAGCTCTGGGCATTTAATCTGCTTGGAAAATTAACACAGCTCCTGTTAGATATGGTCGTGCTGGAAGAGTTCAAGCCTATTAGTGCTAGATGTGTCTTCTCTGACAGAGGTGCAACATGTGAACAACAGAGAAACTTCAGTGTCAGCTCACGAGGTTTTTTGTCCTCCCTCTTAAGCATTTTACATTTTGGATTCTAGTTTGAGATGGGCCTGTGTGATGGCATGGGATCCCCTCCTAACCACCTGAAAAGCAAAGTCTAATTTGAAACATTTCTGCCACAGCTGCCATTAGTGGTCATAATGGTTGACACAAGGTCAAAAATTATGAAACCTCTGAGGAGCATCATTTCCTCTTCAGTGTTAGGCTTCACTTCCCTTTGACACATTAGTCCTGAAGCAGCTCCAGGCTCTTGACCCCTCCTTTAACCCTGCTAACTAATTAAAGATGGACAAGGCTTAGGCTAAAATACTTTTTGTTAAACCTATTCATTCTCAAGTCCCCTTCAGGCACTCTTTGTCACACAGGACAGAGCCTGCCATATTTACATGAACATGAAAGAAGGTGCCTGTTACAACAACACAAAAAAATCTCCTTTCACAAGAGCTGACAACCTTTGTAGTTAGATAGTATAATGCATTTTACAGCACATAAAATATATTCTCAACACATACTGGAAACAAGTTTCCTGGGTACAGTCCAAGCATACAATACAGGAAAAATCCAAGGATAATTAACTCTGTACACATTTTTAGAATTAGAAGTTCAGACTCAGGTCCTTTATCTGACTGCTATGTCAACAGTCCGAACATGGTGTCCCAAACATGACAACCAAATGAAAAATTGATCCTACCTTTTCTCACGCTCTTAAGGCTCTACCATGTACCAGAAACAAAGACAGAGCTCATGCTAGAGTAATCAGCTGCAGGCAGATGGATTTTAGGGCCAGTGGTAAATCATATTACACAGCACAAGTTTGTTTAATAGAGAGAAATCCCTGTGCAGTGCATTGTGGATGGCTACGGCACAATGAAAGGAGCTCCATACTGCTACCTGGAGTGAGGATCTGTAACTGAATGCGGCACTTTACAAATACTTTCTCTGCTTTTTATGTTGTTTCACATTAATAATTAAGCTTGCTTCTTGCATCAGTACGTTAGGGTTAAAATGTCAACCCTTCGTTTCTAGCAAGAATGGTTATTTTTATCCTTACTTTTCCCATTACTAAAACTGCAGCAGAGATTTGCTCCCAGTTTTGTAACACTTTCAATGAAAGCATTTTTGTCTCATCAAAAAGTGGTGATCCAACATATCATGATTAATAAAACTGAGATCTAGTGGGATGTCATGGATCCTGATTTCATGAGCTATCTGAAGTGTATAGTTAATCTAGTTAGCGGCATCACTCCATCTCAGAAAAACACAGGACACTTGACTATACGTAAAATAATAGCTCAGTCGCATGGCCACCTGGTTAATGCGTTGAGCTGAGACCCAGGGGATAGATGTTCTTGTGTAACCTTGGGGAAATCTAATCTGTCAGGTTCAGGGTCCCATCTGCAAAATGGATGTAGGAGCTTAATAGGTGGCACTCTGTTCACTACCTTCAAACCGAGCAAACAGCTCTGTACTCAGATGCTTCCTTCAAAACTTCTCCAAAATACCTGCCAGTATCATTTGCTAAACAGTCAACAGTTACACAAAGGATCACAAACAAACCTGTATTTATAAAATTACTTAGGGAACAAAGTCTGTCTATCCTGGAGCTGATGCAAAATTTGTCACTGGTCTCCCTTTGCATTGATGAAGCCGCCTGGCCTTGGGTGCTCTGAAGGGCTCTCTCCATGGGCTAGGGGAATCCTGCTGTCCTGAGACTAACATTAGTCCTCATGAATATCTACAAACTCACTACTTCTTTTCATGGTTCTTAATGAAATTATTATTTGCCTGGTGCTGGTTACCTAATTTCATCCACAGCAAATTTTTCAAGAACCATAAATTATTTTGTATGAGGCTGATTTATTCCAGCAGAAGTCCAAATTGAATTAGAAATCCATTAGCTAAATTCTAGGCAGGAGCTTCTGGGGAGAAGGGGGAAAGGAAGGGGGAGGAACTTGGGAATCTGAACACCAGATGTGGAAAAGGGGAAAAAATCCTTAAAAGAAGTAGAAAAAGAACAGAAAATATAAATATCTTCTTATTGAATTAAACACCTAGGTATTTACAGAGCCAGATGGAAAAACACAGATTATTGCCTAGGATCAGAAATATGACTCAGACATTTATTTATTCATTTTGACTAGCAACTGGTTTTGTAAATACATGAGACTTTGCAAGCAGATGAAAAACTCTGCTTCACTTGAATATTATAGTTTCCATCATGAAAATACCAACAGATTGTGTGTACTATATATACTAATAAAGCTAATAACGAGCTGTTCAACCAAATCTTAATACAAAATAATCAAAGGCATTCCTCCCTCTGAGGGAAAATGAAAGCAAAAAAGGTTTATTTGCTTTGGAAACATACAGGATGATTTAATCAGCTATCGTCCTCCATTCAGAGTCTGCTTATTTGAGAAGAAACATGGACAGTGTATCTCACCGGGCACATGTTTATTTGCAGGTGAACATATCTTCTCCTCTTGCCACTCTACCCTTTCCATCAGTAGACTCAGCAAAGGAAGGATGATGGAAGGTGAATGCTGCAAGTTCATTGGTATTAACACCCACCCTATCATTTTCTAAAGCTGGAAACTATGCTGGACAGGGCCCACGGAGGGAAACTGCAGTCCAGTCCCTCTCATATGAGTTACAGAAACAGTTTGCATCCACACAGTTCTTTCAGAAATTGGTTACAGACAGGAAACCTTCCCCTGCAGTGATTAATTTCACTCACACTCATTTCTTAAGTCTTGCTGATTTCTTACTCACGAGCTCTCTACAATTAAAAACCAGTAAAATCTTAACATTCAAAGAGAAGCCTGAGACAGCAGTGTCCTGGCTTTGGTTTGCCTCCAACTGAACCTTTATCTCAAGTGTCTGTGAACTATAACTCCTTCTAACATCAGGAGCACCCAGGACAGCTCTTGCTGTGACCAGAGAGCAAATGTGCAGTGCCTGTGGGAAGCTCTGACATCAGACTTCCGAATCCCAGCTGGTAAAACTCCGATACCTGCAAAGTGCATGGTCACCCTTCCCAGCCACCACCCTACCCTTTGCCTCCAAGCTCACTCCATGGACACTAACAAGAAAAATGAGGGGGAAAAAAAGAAAAAGAAGTCTTCTAAGTACTCATTAATAGAAGTTAGGACTGGAAATGATAGCTAAAGTAGAGAAATCTCCAGAGAGTGCTGAGAACAGATACAGCACTAAAGTTTTATAGAAAAACATCGTGAATGTTCAGAGACCAGCAGCTGAAGTTTAACCCCTGAATCTATGGATCACACACTGACTTGCTTCCGTCCCTTATCTTTGTTTAGTTCCTTGTCTGCTACATCCATTTTTAACGTAAGGTTCCTACAGGAACTGTTATCTTCTGATAACATGATGTCAACAGAAGATGCCACTGGAAGTGGGGCTTCAGATCCTGCAAAACAAAAGCCTCGCTACCAAGTTACATTGCTGTTTCTCAGCAGTGCTGTGGATTGGTTTGGACAAAATCAGAAGCACTCTGAAACTCACACCACAGGTCAGATAATAACAGTATTGTATTTCAGTAGCTGAAAGTACACAGCAGAAACAAAGGGAAAGGGCAGCTTGGAGTGTCTCTGGCTCGATGGCCTCCAGCAGCAGGGATAAGAAACACAGAGACATCCAGCTCTGTCTTGCAGATGCCACAGGAGATAACACTGCGCAGCACTCAGGACAACAGCATTTAGCCAAAGTGGCCCTTAAATCTGCATTGCCTGTACTGGGACACGGGGGCATTTATACCTGTTGTTGACTCCCTCCTGTCTAAAGAAAGCGGTATCATTAAGTAATGGTGCAGATTATCCCAAGAAATTGCATTTGTCTGTATCTTGGTCTAGTCCAAAACCAGTAAATCTCTGAGGTCTCAACTCCCTCAGCACAAGCAAGTGTGCTGTCTGTGCTAGAGCCTTGGCCCCAACAAGAAGCAAATAGATTCCTTTGGTTTTGATTTTTAAAATACAGATCTGCACTCAAAAAGACAGAGCAGCAGTGTTAATGAGTGAATCCAAAACATAAAGAAACACTGGAGTGGAATAGTGGAAATGCAGTTAAGTTGTAGGCTTTGCTGGGCACGTTTTGTGTTGCCGTATCATATTTATTTATTCAGCACTCCTCAGCAAGTCAGCTCAAAGCTAGGGAGCAATGAATCAGTGCTCTAATCTTCCTCCCCATCATCCCCAGCGTTTGTGAGGAAACTGATATCCGGCCCCAGCTGAATCTGTCGAGTTCTAATCATAAACACCATCACTACAGAAACACAGACCTAAGCTATCTGACTGATTTGAGCATAAGACATACGTATTTCAATTCCACTTTAGTTTTCTCATTTCTTTCTTCATCCCTTTTCTTAGGTTTTCTGTCATGTCTTGTCTCCCCCCATTTTTATCTTCTTTCTTACTTCTAGGCTCTCTGTATTTTTTTTTTTTTTAAATCCCCATCCCTCCCATTCTTTTTTTTTTCAAGTACAGCAAACCTGACTGGTCAGGAATCTCCTTATGCTGTTACAAATGGATAAAGATTAATGGCCAATAAGTGTAGATAGAATGACTGGGGACAGAGGCCTCACAAAAGCCAACATCAAAACTAAATAGCTGGACCTACTTTTAAACTCTCAGAATAACTAACAACAGTTCTAATTTATCCACATTCAAGGAAAATCCTCTGTGCAATAGTAATAACATTCTACCATAAAGGAAGAGGTGGCCCTGCTTTATTTTGGTGTCTAACCAGAGACAACAGTTTCAAGTGGTCCTCCAGTTAGGTTAAACAGCTTTTTCTGCTCTTCATTTGGCAAAATTGGCTCGAATAGCCCAAGTTCATTTTGTAGTTAAGTAGCCTCATCCAGCAGGTTACTAATTTGTGACCAGGAAACCACAGTAGTATTAAATCAAACATATCTAAATATATAGTAGAAGGTCACATTCTGTGATTGCACTAGGCTTGGGGCAGAAGGGATAGAAAACACATAAAATTAATTGTTAACCATAGTAAGTGGAAGTTTTCACCAAAAAGGTCATTTGCAATGGTTCCATTTCGTTTTCCAAGCCACATTGCCTTTTAAGTGGCAAAATCACAGCACATAAGCAAATTAATATCTAAAATAAAACAGCAGCTGTGCATTTGGGTAGCAATTGTATGGAAGAAACCTCAGAAGCTCGTTAGTAATACTTAAAGCGAGGGGTGTATTTTGGTTGGATTCCCACTGTACTCAGTGCTGATGCCAGAACACATTATAGTACAGCTGAAAACACGTATTGTATGAGCAAGACTTTCAGCACTTTGCTCATTCACACAAAACACTCACTCACTCACACACACACACACTCACACACAGTTACACACTCACACCCAGCTGAAAACAGGTATTGCATGAGCAAAACTGTCAGCATTTTGCCTCACGAATCTGGGCTGCAGCTTTCTGTTAATGAACAAAGTCTCTGTAAGATGACTTGCTTCTTTCCCAAGCCTACTTCTGCTGTAACTACTCCCGGGAAACACGTAGTAAACTGTCACCCTACTGACACTAAACAGAGCACAGCACTTCCCACCACTGTAAATTAACCTGAATTTGCCTCCTCCCTTCAAAAAATGTCCAACTGTTACATTAATCTCTGCCAATATGCTGAACTTACAGTGCTCTGCACAATTTACTCACAGCAGGGCCTGGTTTTTAAGTGACTTGTTCTCTCCCAGGATTCTCCTTCCTATACAGGATAGCTTATGCTCTGTCCAGGTGAGCAGAAACTCAAACAGATTGGAAGTCAACTAGGAAAAGACTCTTACACAAAAGCAAGGGAGCAAACGGGCCAAGGTACTGGGGACACACTCTAATGCTTCAGAGACAGCAAGTTACCAGCCTGTTTTTCCACCGCTCCACGCACGTCAGCTTCTTTCAAGTTCTGAGGACCTCCAGCACAGCAGCCCTCAAACCTATGACCTGCAGGCTTGGAAAGCAGACATCCTGTGCCATCCCCAGCATCTCTGTACTTGCTACAGCCATCACCTGGCCCTGTGGACTGCAGCACCTCCTGGCTTCATACTGCCCCAGTCTGCTGCTCCCAGGCGGAAAACTGCCATTACCCCAAGAACTTGCTTAATGTATGCAAAGGTGATCTTGGGCGCAGGAGGAGAGGGGACTGGGTAGCAGCAAGAGCAGAGAACAAGTTGCTGTACATGACAGTTCATTTCTGGATAGCTGAGGAGATTAATGCCTTCGCCTGCTGCTCATGCATTACTGTCCCCAGCCATACAGAGATGAAATGCTGTCATGTACAGCAACTTGCTCTTCACTGCTCAAGCGGAGAGAGCTCATGCAGTGACTGCTCTCCTAAACCCCAAACCACAGTGCAGAATGTTTAATTAAGGGAAGCATAAATACGAAACATGCATTGTATTAAAAAATGTACTGTAAATGCTACATCCCCGAACAACTCGAGGAAAAGAGTGAAAACTGATGATGCCATGAACTATCTTAGCACAGATCAGAGGAGTCAGCTATGAAACAAGTCTTCTCTTTGTTAAATGAATAATATCAAAGAATATTGTTCAAATCTTTCTTCATATTTGTCCCACTTTCCCTGGCTATATTACTGCTCTTATCATTTGCCATTTGTAATATCTCCTACAAACCTGAAAATAACTGTTCCCCAAGTTTTTTTTTTTCGAATTTTTATTTGTAGCATGAAGTAAATACTAGAGAAATTGCTAGGCTGGTTGCTTCAACACCCCAAAATGCACACAATCGAGGCGTTTCTGCAAGTGCACAGTAAACCTGCCCACCTGGCAGAAAACCTGTCCACTTCCTAGTGGTCTCATGCATCTCAAAGACAATTTTTAAAAATTATTTTCTGGTTTGTTTTTTTTTTTTTCAACAATGAAACCCTGTCAGACTGAGAACTGATTGAGTCAGGAGTCAAGTCCACCTTTCTGAAATCTTAGTCTAGTCTTCACTCTTCTAAATTAGCCCTAGTTATCACTTAGACAAACTTTTCCAGGGAGATAGGGTTGTCACTTTGAGTTGAGATTTTTCTCATAGTCTAGAGAATTTAGAGTCAATTATTCCTTGAAAGCAGTTTGTCTAGCTTTACTACACTGCTCTGAAAGACCAAACCTTATGTCTGAAGCAATCTAACTCCTGGGCTCTCTGCTGGCCACAAATGGTGACCAATCTAGATGCTGAGATTCATGCAACATAAAAGAGTTCAGTAGAAAGCCAGCACAAGCACAAATTAAGGTCAAAACTCTCAGGTATCATTCGATTTCACGATAAGCAATGTCAGACAAGAAATAAACCAAAAAATAAACCATACTGCTGTCTGTACCTCTTCCAAACAGCTCATTTCCAGTTGGTTGTTTTCACCTATACTCTTCAAGTCAGAATAGACCTCAGACTGTAACTCTGAACTTAATAAATGTCTGGCAACTAAGTTCATAAAACTACCTGAACATCTAGATCCCAGTACATATACACTGACTTTCTCTATCGATAAACTACTGCAGGATACACAAAATTTTGATTTGCACATCAGCATCATTACAGTACCCAGTTCAGAAAGGCTTCTGGCTGTTCCTGCAGCCAGAACAACTCACATGACAGCTGACAGCTTAGAGACTTTGGGGGGTCTAAATATATATGGGCAGTATAGATATATTCATCTATATATAGATAAAGAGATGCTTTTCTTTAGAAAAAAGAACTAAATGTTTTCTTAAAAAAAAACAAATCCAAACTTGCACTAAAATGGGCATTCTTGAGCTTGTATTTGTAAGTCTTGCAGCTGCTTCCACTAATGTCACGTGAAAACTATTGCCTTCATCAAGCTTAGCATTGATCCCATTATTTGGTCCAATTTTCTCCAATTATTTACTTCTAGCCTTATTGTCTCATCAGCTATATTCACTCATTTCTCTGCTACATGGCTCCCTTATCTTATTTCTGGGACGACTCAGGTTTCAACTGCTCAGAGAGATATAACAGTAAGTCTTACATACTCTGCAAATGCCCCTGTTTAGGTACACTAGCAGTCTTACTGAGGCAGTGCAGAAGGCAAAGCATTTTAATTCAGGAACACCCATGTGGATCTTGGTAGGCTGTGGACCGAGTAAATAGAATCCTTTTCATCTGTTGTGGGTTTTGCCATTTCTATGAACAGAATTTGCAGCATCTTCTGTTTCCTCTAGAGGGATAATGCAGGGGCAACCATATCTTGGGACCTTTGAAGGCATCGGCCAAGAGATTTTATGCTTTTTGGGCCACTCCATCCATATATTCCTTTGCATAAAATCTCTAAGTACCACAACGGGGTAAATGTAAACTGAAAAAGCCATCAGATAGCTAACAGCTCTTGTGTCAAATCCATCTGCCTGAGCTTGATCCTTGTTGGGAATAATACATCATTGTAATTATTTATTGTATAGAATTCCTCCCCATATTCAATTTTCTGACCACGATTCTCCACAGAAGAAGTGACCCAATTGAATTAAAAAAAAAAAAAAAAAAAAGGAGAGAGAGGGAATATGAAAGCTGGAGAAAATTAGCATGCAATAAGCCATTTCTTCCTGTCAATTTTCTCATCTCCTTTTATTAACAGATTTGTTTTTGAAGCAATTATACACGTGCAATCCATTTGTGGCATCTCTTTACTTGCCTCCTGACATAACCATTATTAGGGCTGTCACAGCTGATCGGCTGACAGCTAGAGAAAGGCACTTCTGCAGTGTCCTGGTACTGCCAGTCAATACCAGTGGAATAATAACCACACAGCCCGCGAGCTGCCTATTATTTTCTTTCCAGTGGCTGTGTTGCGAACAGTTCCTGCAGAATTTTGACAGAAGCAGGGAACAGTGAGGATGGTCTTCATGTGCTCCCTGAATCACGTGCCAGCCACAGATGCTACTATTTCACACACCCTCACAGGCAGGTGCCCACCGTGAGTGGCGCTGAGCTCTCAGCACGCCCCATTACAGCCTGACCAGTACATGGTGTGCTTCAGACATTATTCAGGCAAATTCCCACAAATGTATGGTGCTGCTGGTCCTGTCGCTCCAGAGCAAGCTGAGTACGCCCTGAGGTTTGCAAAACTAAATGCCGCCCAGCTGCCTGGATGGATTTCCCCCCAGTGAAGAGGGGAAATTGGTAAAGCTGTCTATTTATGAAGAACCTGTGAGAGCGGGGCTAGGAGTGCCAGCACTATTTCTTCAATCATACATCACTATGGAACATTTGATTATCATTGCTGTAAAGCACACTGTGTGCTGACTGTACCAATTTTGTCAGGAAATTTGCAGGCATGCTATATTACAGCTACCAACAGCTGTGTCCCACGCTGAAGTGACAACTCAATTCTCTGTGCAAGACAAGCCAGTCACGTGGGAGAAAGACTTTGCACTGTACTGGCTTTCCCTGTGCTCTCAACATCCTAGGCGAGGACAACATGGAGCATGCTCCTGCCAGGTGTGGAAAGGAAGATTTAACATCCCACATGGGAAATAAGTCCAGCCCAATACAACATAAACCCAGTGGCAAAGTCCTGAGCGGAAGGAAGCTGTGTGACAGATGTGTACGCAGGGCTTAAAAGGTCAATCCCGGCTGTTCTACCGACAACTTGAATAAGCACGGGCAAGCCATTCAGTCCGTATGATCACAGCAATAATCTTTATTCTTTCCACCCCTTTAATATTTTCAAGTCCTGAAGGGACAGCGATGACTTTTCATTGCATTCATGCTGCATCTAGAGCAGATCCACCTTATGCTTAAACTTAAAGCCATGGCTACACATCTACAAGAATCTTCCCGAAACCACATTTAGACACTGATGCAACAAAATATTTACACTTCTAGCAGGAAGACACTTGACCTTCCACTGATTACGCCTTTGATCAAAGAACCATTTTCCTCTGAGACAATGCAAATAAACTGATTAATATATGGGTTTGTTTTAAAATGAACCCTTCAAGAAATTTGGCCTGTGGGTGTCAGACCATTCCTTTCTCATGACTGAATAAAATGGATGCATTATGCTTCCCTTTGAGTTTAATCTGGGTCTGCGACACAATTTGAATTGTATTTGCAGGCACTGAGCCACTTTAATCTTTATGGCTTGGATAATAAAAGTGATGAAAAAGTGACAGGTTTGCCTTCAGTACATTTTGTGCTGGTCCACCTGGGACCCTGGATATTTAGCTTCCATCGCAATCTGCAGTACTGGATCTTCAAAAGTATTTGTACCAGTGGTACGCAGGATAAATACAAGCTGTGGTGTGTCTAGATACTGTGCAGTCAGAAATAGCCAGAGACTCACTGAAATAGCACACACAGGCTGGGCACATGGGAAGAGAGGAGACCTTTTAGCATTTTTCGTGTGATTCTTTTTAACTTGGAGCTTTTTTTTTCAGCATGAGCACATGATTGTACCATAGAGAATTTAATGTAGAATTGCCATCTTACCAAGTGCCCATAATTGCTCTGAAAGGGACAAAACTAATAATTTACTCACTGTTAGGTAGCGATTTTGAGAGTATTCATCTCCCATTCTTTACAATGGAACTAAGACTACAGCTAGTTTCTGAAAAAGACAAATTCACTATTTTGAAAATAATGAAGGAAACGGTCATGTAGATAAAGAGCACCATAGCACAACTCTGTCCCCGCTCTCTTGAAAGCAAGGGAGGATGTCAGAAGTCTGGAAAAAAGAAGAGCAGGCATTTACAGCTGTGAGATGGGAGGCCCTGGCAGGAGGGGATACCAGAGAGAGAGGAAGTGTAGGTGCACACTGGAACTTGTATGTTTCCAGGGGAAGTCTAGAGGCATGGGAATGCAACATAATCACACAGCCACAGAAAAGAAAAACCTGGAACTGCCCTTCAAGATCAGCTTGATTTAATCCAGGACCAGGAAGGTTAAATGTTTCACTTGTAATAATAGGGTTGTTAACTGAAGGCGGTGAGTGTTAAGCTTGTTTGGATAGTGCGCACTTCCCTACCTTGACAAGCATGGATGTCTGAACTGAAATCTACATACTCTGCATTTATAAACCTTGATTAGGGATAATTGTACTGGTTTTCAATCCAAATGAGAGACATCTACACGTGCCATTGCCATTGTGCAATTTTAAAACAGCCTTTTCCTCCTACAAGCGGTATCTCATGAAAAATAATACAAGTCCTATTCCAAAATATTGTTACACAATATGGAGCATCCTTAGTGACTTCCTCTGGTGTTCTCTCCTCTGGTGCTTATCTCCTATTCCTCCAGCAGAAAAAGGCCAACAACCAAACTCTTGGCTCCTGAAACCACTGCCTTGTACAAACTGATGAGCTATTCCAGTGTGTCATAATAATCTGTCCTTCTGGGACAGATATAACTGCTGGGACTGAGGGATTTGGGCCAACACACTGAGCGTACACGCACATGAGTGTTCTGTACTTATGCACCCAGGCACACAATTAATCTTCCCACTAGAAGGCAACCTTCATGTCGTTTGCCTGTGCAACATTATGCAGACCTGGTACAACCAGCTGGGACTTCCACTAAAACGGTCATTTCAATAATAATGAATAATAGTGGGTTTGCAAATGCTGTTATTGAAAGAGCCTGGGCTAAAGAAGACACAAACGCCAGTTTTCCCTTTGCTCCAGGTGTCTCTGTGCTCTAGACTAAAGAGCAACTGCAGACTGCTATCAACAGATGTTGACCATGGGGTTGCATGGAAGCACGAAAGCCTGGAAAGTCAAAACACCAATTTTTGTCCTATACCTGTGGCATGAGCACCATTTCAGTTCCGCCTGAGCAATGCAGCCTGGATAAACAAGAAGAGTCATTCTCTGCCTGGTTATCCATGAAGTCATGGGTGACCAAGAGCAAAGATTTTTCTGATGGGCAGTGTGTATCCCTACAGCACAGTCTTCACATAACAGCAGAGAATGAGACTGAATATATAATAAAGTTATGCTTTTTGGAAAGGGAACAGCAGAATGAAGCAGGCAGAAGAAAAAATTATCCTAACCATTTCCTTTGCTGGACAAATTGGTAGTCTATCAAGAATAAAATCAAAACTTCAATAAACAATCCATGCCTGAAATTTCTCGATCAAACAATACCTCTGAAAGTATATAATACGAGCACTAAGCTACTTTTCTCATCAAAGAAATAACTACATGAAAGCATGAGTCTTTGAAACTAAGAAAAAGTGACTGCTCGCTGTGCCTTCATACAAAAATACTTGAGTTTTTCTCCTGCCACTCAAAAAGTATTTTTGCTTATTATATTAATTTTATTCTAAGAGTTAGATTTTATCAAAATGTTAAGAGATGAAACACTGGTTTTTCAAAGCAACACATTAAACAGGCATTACCCTCACAGTCCCTCACAGCCTACAGCACTGGACAATGTTTAGGAGAGACTTGTTTCTAAGATCTTGCTATTCTCCCCTGTTTTACTCAGTCTCTCTGTCTCTCTTGCTGTTATTTAGATGCAATGAGGTATTGCTTTGGAATCGGGATGAATAAAGGGCCCTTGGCAGAACCTTGTCTGAGCCATATTAAAAATGCTCCTTCATTCCTCAGTCTGCCAATAGTTGAGTTCCTCACCTGTCCCAAATCAATACTACGATATAGATTGTACAAACTTAGCTATCGACCGTGTGAGACTTCTATTTTACTGTGAAAAATTGAGCAGAGCTTTAGAACAACCACATTAAAAAAAGAGGAGTTAAAAACAAACAGACGACAAACCAAGCCTCTCAGGCTATAAACATTCCCTACATATATTAATAAAATCTGTTGAATTCCCATCTCTTACATCTCAGAGTCTACATGTGACCGAGTCATAAGTCAAAAGATAATTTGATATTAAGAATAAACAGGAGTAAGTACAGGCTAGAGGTGCTCACTGATTCTCAGGTCTAGTTATTTTCACACGTGTTTATGAAACGTGTTAGATATAAGGCAGCCTTTTTCTACTAAGAAAATTGCTAGACACTCTTTGGCTCAGATTTTTTTAGATTAAAAACAGGATGTGTTTGAGATGGTTAACTACTTTCCATCAGAGCCTCTGTCATTACTTGTACCCACACAAGCATCCTTCCCTGCATCCTCTCATGGCTGGATCCCAGTGACTCCAGTCAACGGAGAGACACATCTGCAGGATTTTGATCTGAAACTTGCAGAACACTATTGATTTCATCTAGGAAAACAGCCTCGGTTAACGCTTTAAGTTCCATCATTTCCACGTTTTGCTATTCCAAGACTAAGGAAAGAGACAAATCTTCAGCTGTTTCAAGGGACACTTCAGTCACTATCAGAAGAGCAAAACCTTTCAATAGCAGCTGAAGGTTGTGTCCCACGAGGAGTATGGGTAAAACACATGCAATCTTGTCACAGTAGTGAGGCAAGAAATCACACGTTTTTAGGGTGAGAACGATATTTGTAAAGGAACTGTGACAAGAAATCATTGGTAGCAAAACATCTGCTTAGTTCCACATCTTAAGACATAAAATGCATAAAATAAATGCTGTAGAAAACACACCTATCTTTGCACACACGGACACAAATATTTGTACTTTTGTTCCCAACGTGCTTAGACACTTTTTAAATTAATCTATTTTCTGCCAACCTCTGCTTGCTATCTATTGAGCAGTAGTATGCTACCTGCTACAGCTATTTCCTAAATCCTGGAGCAGTCCAACCAAATAATCACATAAAACTTTTGCCGCTTTGTGCCTGTTGTTTAGTGCTAATTTCTTTGTGCTTACTAAGAGAAATTGCTACTGACTGCTTTCATTAGGAAACTATTGACCCTTATCCACTGGTACATCCTGGAGAAGAAATTCACTAAATGTGCCCATATTTCATTCTCCGAACATCAAGGTAAGAGAGTCATGCTGAAGGATACGGTTTATTTAATCCAAAATTAAAATTTTATAGGCTACATTACCTAAAGTAAATTGCTTAATACATTCAGTTGAACAGCTGCTTTCTAAGTGTTTGGCTTCCATGTTTTCAAAGCCTAAATTAAGCTAAACAATAGAACATCCCTGCTAGCACTGTAGACTTCCTGGAGATGAGCTATGCTATACCTACATTTAAGAGGCAGAATTTAGATTCAGCAGTGATTTTCAATGCGTTCCGTTAAAGCAGCACAAGATCACAGTCTTTTGAATTTAATTTTGCTTCAGTAATAGCATTATCAATATCTATTTTACATATTTATGAACTCTACAGCAAAGAAAAGTGTAATGACTTAGCTACACTCACATGTGCCATTTGCCAGCATTTATATAGAAAACCACCAGAGCACAGAGATCCAGCGCGCCCTAAAGATTTTTGAAATTGGAGCCAACATCATTTCATTTACTCTTTCTTCCCAGACAAACAGACCTTGCCATTGCAGAGCCATTTGGCCACAGTGAGGCAATCCAGCCAGATTTCTCTGTGCTCAACATTGTCCTACTTGTGCACAGAGCATTGTCCTACTTGTTCCACTACCTGGAATGTGCTGTGTGGAAAGCACGTAAGCAAAAGCCCTGCCCAGGCCCTTTATTTTATGGGACAAAAATGTGACTGAGAGACCACTCCAACTCCTGAAGGGCATCAATGGAAAGCTACTATTCTGGACCTTATATGATAGTTCAGGCTTCATTTTAGCAAATATAGAGTACCACTTCAGGACACAGCCACTGGACACAGCCAACATTGCCATAGAAACCATCAGGTTCATTTGCATCCCTGCCATCAATAACCTCTGCAAAATCTCTTCAAGTAAAGGGAGTCCTTCAAGCCAATAATGAAGGATATAACATCAAATTCACTAACAAATGCCAATGGCACAGGACATCTGCTAAACCTTCACAACCAAACCCAAATGTAACTTCCAGAACTGTGTCAAAGATTTATTTGTCCAAATTTTGACCATTTACGTGCTTTCTGCTCACTGATCTATCTCCCTGAACACAAGCCAGGGCAGCAGCCAAGAATGCCCACTCTAACATGCTGAGCCACTTCCATCAGCTGCTCTGATAATTTATTCCTCTTTTAAACAAATGTAGAACTGAAGAGTAGGAGAACACTATGTGTGGAGTAGGAAGCCATGCCATAGAACCTGAGAGGCAGAGGAGAATTTATCACACCTTTCATGAACTTCTTTGGATTCTGTCTCCTACTACATCCATCCCTTTAAGAATTCTAATATTACCAAACATGCCAAGAGTTGCAAATAATCAAGTCAGGTTTTTACTGATTCACTTGGAATTGTGAAGTTCTTTTGTCAAAGTTACTGCAATCTGTAGCACAAACCAGTCCATTTTCACAATGCACTGATATAGGCATAGGTATAGAAAAACGTGTACAGCAAAGCTATTTTATGTGGCAGAAATTACGCGCAACAGAAATTTTGATGTGATCACCAGAGGCTCATATCAGAAAATCAGTGAAATTTACCATAAGCCTGATTATATGCCTTATCCACAAATTAATCTCATTGAGATTTATTTCAGCATTCCAAACTTTTATACATGTGTCTGTGTGGCTCTATTATTGATATAATTATTGTTTGTTAGTACTGTTGTGATAGTGTTCAAAAAGTACAATTAAAACAAAGCCCAAACATGCTGTACAAACACCTATTAAATCTTCCTGCACTGGCAAGCACAGGGTCTAGAAAAACACAAAGGAAGATGGGAGAATAATGGAACAAAACAATGAAAAAACAGTGATTGCTGCCTCTTCTTCTTTCCAAACTGTTGTGCCATTTCCCTTGGCATGAAATCTTTGAAAGTTTAAGTACAACACTTCTTACAATAAAATAAACCACTGCTTTTCACTATGGCATAATTATTCTTGACTCTTTCTTGTCACTACCATTATTTAATGGCACAAAGCCTTCCGGGATAGTGAAAATGAGCATTAGTGATCTCTGTACCAATTCCCCCACATTACAATCTTTATTAATCACACCTCTCTTCCCAACATTCATTACATAAAGGCCCTTAGCTCTGCCTCCTCACTCCTGGAGTCAATAATGACACAGTGCTGCAGGTTTGGACCTGCCCCCAAATGTCCCCAGCTAGAGCTCGCCATGCCAACACCCTGCTCACACCAGGGGTCAAGGGCCCTTGCCAATGAAGGTGTGAATCCCCAAGCTCCACATAGCTTGGGCATTGCAGAAGTGAGCAATAAGCAGAATAACTTACTAATTGCTTTCCCAAAACTCAGAGAGACAAAACCATGTGAAGTTCAAATTCCCAAATGGCCAGGCAGCAGCCTGAAAAGTGCTGACTGAGCTAGAGGGGCTGTGGGACTGGATGAGGCTTTCTGAAAGGAGAGAGATGAATACAGGGCATGGCCATTTATTAAGCTGGTTCCATCTATTTATTAATCTGCCTCCTTTTCCTTGCAACCTTTCCTTGAAAAATGGTCATAATACATTTTTACACTCACCAGACTGTGCTGGCAGGAGAGCAGTGAGGATTAAGCAATTAATGGTTATGTGTTTCTCTGAGACCCTTCTAGGAAAGCTACTAGTGGCAATCAGAAGAATGATTACTGGCATGTTACTAGCACTACTGATTTGTAAAAACCCACACAGATGTAAACAGACTAAGCAGAAGAGGCCCAGCTCTTGTGTAACTTCTGATAAGTGATTTGCGAGCTCCTGGCAACTGATTTAGAAAACCTCCACACTGTACTCCATGTTCACTACTTTGTAAGATAAAATACCAAGAAAAAGGATTTATTTTCACTTTTTCAGGCATCTTTTAAAAAAAGCCTGACACTGTAAAGGGAGTAATCTGTACCTACATTTACGCATTTCCAAGGCTTGTCAAAAAGTTGTGTTTGCTTACACCAAAGTTTCTGCATTTTCTGCAAAACACATCGTCACTCTGGACATAACAACACTACAAGGGCAAACAAGATAAAACAGCAGCAGATGTTGTTTCTGTGCCCCTCTGCAAGAACTCCTGCCAGCTTGCTTTTCCTCCTCAAAATCTGCAGAAAAAGTTGGGGCTCTGATGTCACCTTGCCTGAACAGCTCTGGGCTTTTTGTGCTGTCGGGTGCTATTATCAGCAATACAATAAGCACAGCTACATCTTCATCTAATGCTATTCACTGCATGTACTTAGTGTCTGCCTGTATTATGCCATTATAAGTGGTGGTGGAAGAAAAGAGTAAGCAAGAGGAATAACAAACAGGATTTTCTTGGAATAATGTTTCTCAGCCTTAGACTGATAATGGGCTGCAGTCAAATATAGTCCTGTCATCATTGGCACACAAAGCTGCCTAGCTTTGTCACATTTGTTTTACTAATTGAACAATCAATTATTAACATAGATTAGTTTCACAGTCGTAAACAGCACCACATACAGACACAAAATTAATATGAGAGAGTCTCTGGTCCAATTTATACTTCTTCAAGCAACAGCCCCTGGCTTCCATTAATGCTCCTCTCTTGTACAATTTCAGCTCCTTGGACTTTGTCACCAAAAGAACACGCACTTTGACTCCAAACCCAGGGTCTCTCAGTGGGTGCACGCTGCAAACCACAGAGAACCTGCCTGACAGATGAGAATGGCACATCCCTGAGCTTCACCAGTCATCACCATCAATTTGATTTTACACTCATTAATTACACTGCAGCCACCAGCAAATCTTCTTGAGTTTCCCTCCTGCAGTGGCAGCCCCTCTGCCTGTCCCGGGGAGCAGAGAGCCCACTGGCCCTGAGCTCCAGCTGCTCAAGGGCTGAAGGTCAAGCCTGGGGCAGTATTTGTGCCAAAGTGTAAAATCTCACCTCAAAGCTGAGCCCACAGGCTGTGTACATGTAAGCAGGCATCAGCCCACACGGATAATGATTTTCAAAGCAAGATCCTTCTGTTATCAGGACATGCTTTCTGAAAGACAAACCCCACTTTTTGTAACCTTAGTGCAGTTTTGGTCCCACCTGGGATGTGTGCAAGCATGCAGGCAGGGAGGCAGGCATCCCTCCCAACGTGCCCCAGGCACTTTCAGAGGTGCCTCAACAAAGGGAAATTCATTGGTGGGAAATGAAGGAAGGAGAGCTGGGTTGGGAATAAGGTAAATCCAGAGCCAAGTTCTCCCGCAGAACTGCCGAAGGCCATAAACATGAAGAACACAAACCCTATGCTGGGTTTGATGTGTCTGAGGCAGCTTGGCTTGGCAGTCTACACTGAATGCAGCTTTCCTACGTGAACCCCATTTCCAAACTTCTGAGCAGCTCTCATAAAAATAAGGCTCAGATGCACAAAGTGTACAAAGACACCGAATATGCAGGAAAAACCTTAGGAATTGGGGCCCAGTCCAGCAGTTTAACCCATGAAAATACAGAACATCAGCCCAATGAAACAGCATTTTGTCTCACTTAGACTGGGCTTTAAAAGACTGAATGTAGTTAATCGCTGCTTTAAGCATTCAAGCAATCATACCAAGTGAGCTCTCAAAAAACTGAAATACCTCCTCCAAGTAGCCTACTTCTTTACCTAGGTGAACATGCGTGGCTTCTCACCAGTGCAGTCCAAATAAGTAACAGATGGTTAAATGCAGGATCAGCAAAATTTGCAACAGGTTGCAAATTTATTTTGCCGCACACTTCTACAAATTCGTACAGGAATTTTTCTCTCAAAGTAACCTCCAATACATTTTTTTTTTTACCCAGACACTTGTATATATGATCCACTGAAGCTGAGAATGAGAAAAATAAAATCAACCATTTTTTCTACAACTTCATAAAAATATTGATTGCCAAAACAGGTAAGATAGAATATTGTACATAAGTACACCGCTTTTATTTGAAAGATAAGAGCAGCTGTCTATAGTTTTTGTCTATAGTGTGGGGAAAACGAATTTTAACTGATTTTATGACAAAAGCAGCAAAAGCCAATTACTCACTTTCTGTTTCATTTTTCCAAACCCTGATTCGTACAGAGGAATTCAAGTGTTCACCATGCTTAAACAGCTTTTGGTAACATGATTAGCAACATTCCTGCTTTTTTCTTGCTATATATACTTTGGACATGATTAAGTGTTCCAGAGTCCTAAATGATTAAGGAGACAAAAGACAGACAGTGACAAGCAGGAAAAAAAGATAAGAAATGGATTACTCTCCAAGAAACTGAAAACTCCTCTAGAGACCCTGGGCCTTCAAGTTCATTTAAACATTAACGAACTTTACATTTCAAATCATATCTAGGAGGACAAGTGATAGGATTACACAGCTAAATCTATAAGCATTGATTTTGTCTCAGTCACAGATGCATACTGTGCAGCACTGGAAAATCTGCTAAGATAAGGTTATGACACATAGCAAATACAGCATGCAGCCTTGGTTTAGATAAAACTTTAAAAAAATCACACCCGCTCTCCCAAAAAAATCCCCCCATGTGCCACTTTGTCTGAAAAATTGGGATGATTCTAGAAGCAGGTGCAGACCCTCCCAAACACTGGTACTTCATTTAGAGGTTGCTAAACAACCTGTGTGAGTCACTGTTGCCAGAAAACACGTATTTCAATTGTTTGTAAAAATCACCACGTAGCTCAACACTTTAAAATCATCATATTGTTTTGTACAAAACAAAAGATTTGTGCTGCCTATTTCGAGACACTCCTGTTATGTTCCCAGCTAAAGAAATCTTACGAGTCATCAGTGCACCGTTAGTTTTAAATCAGTATGTTTATATCACTTATGTTTTTGGCTACTATGGAAAATAATATGTAGTTTCTCAAACAATGGAGTAATGAACTCAAAGCAGCTCAAGAGATACCGTAACTCCATTTCATTCTCCATAACTATCCCCAAAAAAAGTCCTGAAGAGCCCTCGGTGAGAATGGTAAACATGAGAAGTGCACAATGTTGCATCATTCCTACTCAGTTCCTTCCTTGTGGTCTCTGTGAGCTCCTTCAGCATAACCAGGAATTGCCATGGGCACTGCAGTAAGGGAGTAGAGCAGGGAAGATGCTTCCCTGAAGATTTAGGGCTGCAAACTTGGAACTCGTTCTGAAGACCTCCAAAGGTGTCTGGCAGACAACTCTAATTTAAACAAGTCCCGTTTTTATCTGAGGTGCAAAATCAAAGGCAGTGAGATGTAACTCCTATCACATCTACTTGGAACTGCTGATCCATAAACTTTTGCCCTGTAACTGTACTAGAAAGATGCACAATTAGGTATTTTGATGCAGTTTAGGGTTTTTTTTTCATTCTATAAGGAACTATGTGCAATATGGTAACATATCATTATGCTACATAACCTCCCTCCAGCAGAAAAGTGTTACCAGAACAGAATTCTCCCTGGCCCGTTTTATTTGGCTCTCTAGTGCTTGTCACTAACACAAGCAGTACCTATAGGGCCCATGTAGCATGAACCTCTGCTATGTTACACAACCACGGTTTACCCAGCCCTGCTGAGAAAAGGTTGATGCTATTTAATCACCAAACAATCTTCCATCTGCTGGTACAAAGTAAATTTAAGAAAACTGGGGTGCAAATTTAAGAAATGCTGGGATGCATTAGGAAGAACTTAGGATCAAATGTTTTAGTTGTGAGTCCCCAACAGTATGTATTTTGTGTCACCTGCGCAGAGGGTTGCTAAGTGAGAGGACACTTGGACAGCAGACAGAATGTGGCCTGACCTTTTTCTGGCAAACCTGCTGCTAAAATCACAACTAGTTTGCACAATGCTGTTGTGACATTTCCCCTGACCCTTCCTCCCTCTTCTCTTCCACCCATGGTGGTTTGGACCTGGAGGTCTGTCTCTCCCAGCTCTTCACTCCTGTCCCACCTGTATGTTCCTTGGCTTCTGACCTTGAAACAAAGTAGCACTGAGGGGACAGACACTTATCAGTGCAAAGCCATGGAGGAGCAACCTTCACATCCAGATCGTATGAGCCATCCAGTGCCCAAATTTACTGACTTGCAAACAGGCATTCAAAACAAAGAGATCAAACCCACACTGGACTAGGAAAAGCTAGATTTTTATTTAGCCCTTTAGAGCCCACACCTGATCCTCCATGGTGTCAGGTCTGTAACATAAACCAAACATAATCTTTAGGTCTCACTTGTGGAAAACACAGAACCAAACTGAGTGAAACACACGCTTATTTATAACCTCAGAAATGGGTCGTCTCTGCAAAGGAAGCAGGTGCCTGTTAACATGTAGGCATATTTTCGGGGGTGTGTGGGAAGACAGGACTTAGGGTTTATATTTTTCAACCTAAGTTTAGAGGGAAGGGTTATTTTCTGTGTCTTTACATACTCTGAACTGAAATTTTAAGCACCAAATTCAAGATCTTACAGAGTGCCATGAGATCTGACAGACATATGCTGCACGTGATGTGATTAAATATGATCATATATGATCTTTGATAATCTACAGTTATTTTAGTAAAATCTGAGCTCTCTGTAATACTGGACTAAGCGTGATGATGTCAAAGTATCCAGTGTCTGAGATGCATGAGTTGATTCATGAAATTACTCAATGAAAATGTCATAGGTTTCCAAATCTTACTTGGAAAGATCTCTTGTAATTTTTTCTGAACTTCTGATACACTGATATATACATCCAAGTGGAAATGGGCAGAAAGTAAGATGGAATTTTAAGACATGCACTGATTCTGAACATGGGCAATAACCCACATTTGGGTTAAGAATTAAATTAAAAACACTTTGCATACTTGAACCTGGACACCTTCCTAGAAGTTACAGCTCTGGCTGCAGTGATCCAAAACGGACACGAGTGAAAAAAAGCTGCATTAAAGCACAAGAAGTCAACACCCAGGAGAAAAGGTAGTTGATCAAAGGAGTTAAGAGTATTCCCAAAAGTCACTGGATCAGCAAACCAGAGTAGGCAGGACATCTGAGCTCACTGTCTCAGAAATGTAATATATAGCAATACATAACTGTGTAAAGAGAGATTTTAAAAATAAGTGTATGTATATGTACAGGCATAACAAGACAAATTCTGATTTCTATTTGCCCAGATATAAATCTAAACCAGACCTATCAACCTCTGTAGAAAGATATTGAATTTTTATCAATGCAAAGTAAAGTTTTTTTTAAAAAAACAAATAATCCAAAAGATTTGTGCTTGGTGAAGAAAATACAGGAATAGGCAAGAATGGATCTGTCTTTAGAACTTCAGGACTTAGTGAAAAATTTCAAACGTCTGCAAAAAGTTGCTGATGAACACCGGGGAAAGATGAATTAATCTCCAAACTCTGTAAACTCCTAAACTGCCACTTTTCAAAAGGCATATTATCTCTATTCTTGAAGAAATACCTTTTAAAAAAACCTCAGCAGCTAAAACCCACACATTTGCAGTGGTAGAGCACTAAATTTAAAGTACAGGGAAAGCCTATGTAATCCATACAAAGACATGGGAAATAATTCAGGGAATGCTATTGTATTAAAACTGCATTTTTCCCCCTCACATCCCCCCGTTCCAGATAATAATGTTTGAGTTTGTCTTTGCTTGTAGGATTTTCCCAGTAGTTTTATGAGATAAGTGCTTCTGTACTGAGTAGAGATCATGTGCTTTATGAAAAAGAAATAGCTATATTAAGACCTGGATAATCCCAATCCCCTTCCCTTGTAAAAGCATAGTTCTACTTTGTATTTTAAATCCCTCAGGAAGTTCAGATTAATGCCTCAACAGCACATGCATAACACTGTTTACTCTGCTTACATGTCACTCTTTAAGCTACTCGAATATTCCAACATCTGGACAAGCCAAGCACCGATTAACCAGGTCAGGCCATGTACACACACTCTGTCTCATCACTCTTTCTTTTACTAAATCTTGGCAAGATCCCCTTTGCGTGGCTGCACAGACCCTGCAGAGTTTTCCCAAAATCTGTCACCCTGCCACCTTGCATTAATGAATATGTTGAGACTATAAATCAGCAAAGTCTTTTACCTGTTTCCTTATCTCCTCAGCCTCTCCTCATTCAAAAAAAAAAAAACAAACAAAAAAAAACGCCTGCAACATCCAATGCATAAAGAAAAAACAGCCAAGCACAGGTTTACTTGAATAAACACGCCAAGTGACTGTCCACTGCTGGCAGCAGTGTTTGACAGATCCTTTCGGCAATGGGATAAGTAGCCAGGCTGCTGTTTGATAGGGAAATGATTCCCCAGTTTAGCCCCTGCTTGAGGAGCGCTTGGCTGATGCCAAACCAAGGGTGAGCAGCTCCTGCAGGGTGTGCTGCATGTGACAGGTCAGCTGTCAAATGCTCCCTTGCCCAAATGATGCTGCTGCCACGCACTTCCCACAAAGAGGAAGCAATTTAATGTGTTGTAGCGTGGTGTCTTCCAGCCCCAAGTACAGTTAATTTGCAGGTATCAAAAACTGATTAACTTACTAGGGCTGTCCAAACACTGCCTTGAATTGCTTGTCAGATATTCTCCACAATTTCTATTCACTCTCTTGCCAGCAGGGTATGATAATGGGATATAAACACCGACTGTAATGTGCATGAAGGAACAGAGTGCAGCATCCAACCTGGGCTGCAGGTAGTTTGGTAATTAGACAATAAAAAGAAACCTAATGTAAAAACCTACTGCTTTGTCTGGTTCTTCCTTTGGAGATAAAAGGTGCAGATGCAACATCATGACTTAGAAAAGAAGCACCTTTCAGTTGCTAGAGGTACTTATCACCAGCAGCAACAAAAGCAGGGTACAGATTGGCCAAAAATGTATGCTGGCTCCCAGGCCACAGACCGCATGTGTAGGGGAATACAAGAGGGGGATGAACTCAGCAGCAGCCACCTGCAGCGTTGGCCAACATACAGTGACTGCCTTAGAATAAGAGAATCAGAATGGTTTATGTTGGAAAAGACCCCTAAGATCATCAAATCCAACTGTTAACCCGACACTGTCAAAGCCACCACTAAACTATGTCCCCAGGTGCCACATCTACACATCTTCCAGGGATGGTGACTCCACTTTTCCCTGGGCAGCGTGTTACAATGCTTGACCGCTGTTTCAGAGAAGAAATTTTTCCTCATATCCAGTTTAAACTTCACCTGGTGTAACTCCAGGCTGTGTCCTCTAGCCCTATTGCTTGTTACCTGGGAGAAAAGACCAACCCGCACCTGTCTAAAACCTCATTTCAGGTACTTTTAGAAGACCTTAAGAGCCAACAGGCAGATGACAGATAGAAGACTTATTTTCTCATATAAAAAATTGTTGTAAGTTATTATCTATACAGATAGGTTTATTACATCCATTTGAAATTATTCCATTAACTTCCATTAACTATTCTGTTCATTTATTAGCTTAATGTATTTACATAAAATGCTATGATAAGTTCTTTGTTACCAACTTGAATTTTGATTACTTTTAATCACAACAAATAATAAATTAAAACAGAAAGAACCATCTCTTTCCAATTGCAAACTGTTTTGCCTCTTTTTTGCACAGCTACCTTTGCACAGCTTGGGCAGACAGCTACAAAAGTTCTCAACATGTCATGTAGGTGTAAAATGCTCCATCAAAGAAGACTTAAAAATGTGTGTGCCAGTGACATAATGGTTTAATCTCTAGTTGACCTAGCTCCAAACCTCACCCTGTTCATGAAGCCCATGGGCTTCCAGTCACAGCCCCTGTCTGGCAGTGCTCTGTGGCTCAGAATGAGTGGCAGTGGCACCAGGATGATAAAGGGAGTTGGCTTTTCTAGCGTGCCCTCAAAACAACTTTTTTCCTACTGTATTTTGTTCATTTGTGTTTTCATTATTTTAACAGTTAGATTAGCTAAAGACTTCAGACTTTCTAAGATCAATGGTTGACCTCTAACGAATAAATATGAAATCTGCCAACAATTGTGAGGTAGTTCAACAGCTGAACAAAACTCACAAGAGCCCTGCTTCACTCTACAGTGAAAAACAGTGCCAATACTCAATATCCAGCAAGCAAACGCGAATATTTTTCAAGGAAGCCTGCAAATTGTTGGGTGACCTATTTTTAAATAAACATGGCAGCCTGACCCATGATGTTACCTAAAAGCATGCTCTGAGAAACAAGCAGGCTGATAAACAGCAGATTTAAAAGGAGGAAAATAATAAGATAGCAAAAGCCAGCAGTGCTGAACCCTTGGGTTTGGGTTTTTTTAAACATTCAATTATATTACATAATATTGTGGACTGATTTTGTAGCTATAAAGACCACTTCTTGATTAAAAGCTCAATGCACTATTCATTATAGTATTTTAGTGGATTAGTTATATAAACCCAGGTTTCAAACAGAATTCTGCTGTACAATATTCTGGCAATCTCAGTGAACCACAGACTGTATCAGTGCAGACTAGACGTGTGTAAAGTGGTAGTTCTATCCATCTGCAGCTGCCTTTGTGTCCTTGCCAGAAGGACAGAAGGTGCCAGAAGGACACCAGCCACTCAAGATGGGCTTTGGCACCTCCTGGCTTCCAGCTCCATCCTTTCCAGCAAGTAGGTAAACCATTTCCCAGCCCAAGCGTAGCACACACTTCACCTGCACAGATGCACTGTTTTCCTCTCCTCCTGATGTTAAGCTGATCCTTTTGACTGTAGTATGGTGTTGGACAGACAGACAGCAGAACAGACAAAAAAAATTAGTCTGGCCTGGGACTGGAGGAAATCCCAAGAAAAAACTCAGTGATAGGTAAAGAAGGGAGATAAGGAACATTAAGAGGCAATGTAAGGAGCTTTGTGCTACTGGTACTCTGGTTTAGGACCCTGGTGACAAAGAAAGGTCTTCCCTCTCCTCTGCTTTTCCATCTGGCAGCTTCTACAAACACTTAAAATCCATGCCCAATTTTTTAAATGTATTAATTCCCTTTAGTTATTAAATTACATCTTATAATGCAGCATATGGGGAGCAATCTGCAGATGGCAGGGTGAGGAGAGCATAGTATTTTACTCGGTACGTGCACTTAATGGAGTTCAAAAAGAGAGCGATATTTTACATCTGGGGAAGGAGGACACAAGAACAGGCTGTATTTTAAACCTGTCACTTTAGGATGCATCTACGCAGGAGTTGATAAATTTCAAAATAACAGCAACAGAGAAATTTAATGCTATGCTGCTCACGCTGCTGAGCTGGAGGACACTTTGTCACACTGGAATATATACAAATAGAAATACAAAGCAGATACGCCACTACCCCAGCAGATTTTATTTTTGCCAGAGCTGGTAACTCCAACTCACTTCGTGGGCAGCACAGTGGCTTTACTTCTTTTTAGTTGTCCATCACCAATCCCACCAAGAGTCACAAAAAAAACGCTCCAAGAAAGTGTTTCCCTCACAACTGATGGATCAGCTACTAGAACAATCCTATTAGCAAATGCTTGCCCTGCTTGAACAGCGGCATTGGAAAAGCAGGATTTTAAGATGAAGGAAACCAGGATATGTGTTTGAGTTGGTGTCAGGAGTCAGCAACAGAAGAAAAGCAATATGTCGCCACTCTTATGATGTGAAAATCAGAGTTTAGATATTAAACAATCGTGAATGACATCTTTGACATGAGCTCTGCTCCCATTCCACACCTTCTGCGCACTCTCCGTACCAGAGAGGTTTAATTACAAAGCTGAGCAAGTCCTCTGCAAAGGCACAGGATGCTCCACAAAAGCACAATCCACTGGCAGCTGTTGATAACAGAAACTTCATTTCCAGCAGACCAAAGTCTTCCAGTTTTGCAGGAAAGTAGCTAATAAACTGAAACAGATGTTGCATAGACTGATAAGGGAGGAAGGTTGCTGTTTTTCCCTTGAGCAAAGACAAACTGACAGCCGAGTTTTAGGGTGTGTGAGAGCAAAAACTACGTGATACTTTGACCCTGTCAGCTCTCACTGGGACAGGGGAGTGTAAATCCCACCCTGACAAGTTGGGCCATCTCCTGTGCTGCACAACACTGCAGCCAGGGCAGTGTGGGGGAGAATCAGCATTCCTGTCACTCATCTCCTTCACTCTGGCCATCCCTCGACACCAGTGGGTGTTCATGGCTGGCCTTCTGAGGCCATCTCAGGTGCTCCACCTTGTGTCACTTCAGCATGCCACCAAGCCAACAGGCCCTGGCCCACTTTAAACTGCACAGACTTCGCTTAAGTACTCAGCCCTTTTCCCTCAAAGACTCTCTGCTCTGAAAGCCTCTGTATCAAGGCTCACACTAACTTTTGCCACCAATGTTATTAAATAAGTGGAGCTTTTGTGAGACTCAGCTTACTGGGAACAGCTGCTGAGAGGACAAAAAAGTACAGATCTGAAATATCTAATTTGAAAGACACAAAAATGGCAGATGGATATATTGATTGCTTGAGTTCAACAAAATAAAAACAAGATACTGTAAATATTACTGGTCTAGAAAAAACAGCCACTTAGCACCACCTCTTACATGCCACAGGGAGAGTTGTAACCATGAGCACAGCATCAGCTCAATATCAAGATAATGCTGGAGAACAGGTGCAGGGGTAGCATTCTCTGAAATCTGCCCAGTTTGAAAGAACAAAAATTCAGCAACCATGATGCTTTTCAGAAAACAGAAATGAAATACTCAAAACCTCAGAATGATAGTCCTGAATCCCTTTATCAGGATGGGGGACTAGTTGCAACTGGAAACTGTATCCTTTTCAACCTTCTCTTTCTTCCTGTGTTTAACAAGGAGGGACAGCTGAAAACATCCTGAAAGTCAAGGAGAGATGCTGCACTTACTCACTAGCCAAACCCACTGTTGAGCCCCTCTTCCCAAGCGTGACTTAATCTTTCCTGGCAGAACCATCTTTAGCGATAGCCTTTCACACACAAGGACACAAAAATGTGTCTGTAGCTCTGGACAGACTTGATGTACCCTTTCCCAACCTCTGCGTTTTCCCCCATCACACATTATTTTTTCCCATTAGTTTCCTTCCCCCCAGGCAATAATTTATTACTCTTTTAAGGAAGTAACAACTTGAGTTGTCATTATTACAAAGATGCAAATTTAAGGTCAGAGAATACTGGGAAAACAATAATCAGAAATACTAAGAGAAAGGGAAAGCAATTGGAAAAATTACTTGTTGAAGTTATTTAGTTGGCAGAGCATAAACACATGGGGTGTTTGTTGCATGAACTATGTTTTGTTCACATTTTCTCTTTTTGTTTTATCTTAACTCCTGTGGCTTGTGACATTCCTGCCTTTTGTACTCCCATTCCACTCAGTGGTGTGGGACACATACCAGAGCCTTAGACTAAGAAAGTGATTGAAGGAAGCTGGTGCAAATGATATGCTGAGTGTCTTTTTTATTTTCCCCCTTTTTTTTTTTTTTTTTTTTTTTTTTTTCCCTTAACTTAGAATGAAAAGCTTTCTGCTCTGCAGTCCATTTGCTGAATTCAGTCTTTGCTCTTACTACATTTCCTCTGGTCAGAACACAAATGAATTCTCAGTACTACTGTCTTGATAACAGTGCTACTGGGTCCTGTACAGAAAATCTGTAAAACATTGGTTTGAAAACTGTCCTCAATAAATCATATTCTCGTTGCTTTACAAATGAAGCACTTGCTCTAGTTTGTAATATGATTAAATAGATTTTTTCAACTAGTTAAGCACACACACCTCCTGCCTTGCAGAAAGCCATTCCTTTTCACGGCAACAATCCTCAACAAGTGCTGAGGAAATTAAGGGATCCCTATAGAGTCCACTATGTTGTCCTGTCTCATCTGTTTATTAACACCAGAAGGAAGGAAACAGTCCTATGTCTCTGTCCCTTATATGAGGACATAGCCATTTCCTCTCATCATTTTCATTTCATGAGACTGAAGCAGGACAAGATAGTTTAAGTAACCCAGTGTTTTACATAAAGGCTGTCACAAGTTGCAAATGATATACGTGACATCACCAGGTGTCCAAACCTATTGCAATGCATGTTGTACTCGCTGTGAAGTCAGCAGTCAGTCACTAATGTCAGAAAAGAAGTACAAGCCTCCAGAAGGTATAAAAATTAAGAGGGCTGGAAGTGTTTTGTGACCAAACTCTAGCTGACTAATTTTTAATTCCCAAGTACCATGGTGCAAGGTTTCTGCTGAGTCCACATTGCTGTGCTTAAATGCTAACTGCCCATTTGCTTTTCAAAAAGGGATTTTTTTACCACAGCTGCTATTCCAGTTGAAGTGACTTTTTTTTTTTT